>CAWTZC010001186.1:0-11453 GCA_963919715.1 Microtus obscurus
AAAAGACACTGTACTAAGACAAAAGGGGAACTCACTGACTGGGAGAAGATCTTTCACCAACCCCGCAACAGACAAAGGTCTGATCTCCAAAAATATATAAAGAACTCAAGAAACTAGACTTAAAAATGCTAATTAACCCACTAAAAAAATGGGCACTGATCTGAAGAGAGAGAATTCTCAACAGAAGAAGTTCAAATGGCCAAAAGGCACTTAAGGTTATGGTCACCTCCTTAGCGATCAGGGAAAATGCAAATAAAAACAACATTGAGATATCACCTTACACCTGTCAGAATGGCTAAAAAAACACTAATGATAGCCTTTGCTGGAGAGGCGTGGAGAAAGGGGTACCTCATCCATTGCTGGTGGGAATGCAAACTTGTGCAACCACTTTGGAAAGCAGTGTGGGCTTTTCAGGAAATTTGGGATAACCTACCCATGGACCCAGCAATGCCACTTTGGGAATATACCCAATGCAGATTCCATCATATGACAAGGACATTTGTTATATTATAGCAGATTATTTGTAATAGCCGGAACCTGGAAACAACCTAGATGCCCTTCAATGGAAGAATGATACAGGGGGAATATATATAATTAGAATTTATCACTCTCAGCGGTAAAAAACAATGACTTTGCGAATTTTGCATGCAAATGGATGGAAATAGAAAACACTATCCTGAGTGAGGTAACCCAGACCCAAAAGGATGAACATGGGACGCACTCCCACTCATAATTGGTTTCTAGAGATAAATAAAAAGGTCAGTGAGTCTATAATTTGATATCCTAAAGAAACTAAATAAGAAGGTGCGAACCGAAAGAAAAACATATAGCTATCCTCCTGGTTATGGGAAGTAGACCAGATAGGCAAAAATTTGGGATTTGGGGTGTGGGGTGGGGAGGGGGTTGGGGAGAAGGGGAGAGGAATGTGAGAAGGGGAGGATGGGGGGAACCTGGGGAAACGGGATGTTTGGACAAAGGAAGGTTGGTTAGGGGAGCAGAGAAGCACACATCTTAATTTAGGGAGCCATCTTAGAATAGAAAAAAAATATAAAATAAAAAAAACAGTTTCTGAGAGAGAGCTTAAAGCTGCCTCAACAGTATAAACAGGTAAAATATAAATCAACATAAGTATAAATAATTACAGTATATTAATTATAATGCAGCTACATTAAATATAAAACTTATTCTACAACATTTTTATAAAATGCGTTTATGGCAAAATCTTCTCAAGTTTTGCCAATTAAGATATTAAACTTTAATTAAACCAGTAGCCTGTCTGGCATAAAGGGCAGGATAAAAGCTAAAAATATGATCCCAGATGATTATTGCTTACAACCACACAACTGTATTTTACAAGTTATAGAAAAATCCCTTAAAGGATTTTATGCTAAATTTTACAAATGGCTCTTCCAATGGAGGAACTGCATATATGGCTAATAGCAATAATAAAAATATTATGGAGCATAATAAGGCTACTTGTAAGCAGCTTATGAAATCCTGTGCATAGATGCAAACTATCTGACATGATAACACAAAGCTGACTCTTGCTAGGTGTGGAAAAGCCCTTGCAATGTATTATGAAAAAACTGACCTATATATATTTGGGGTGAGGATATGTTTATGCGTTTTTCACAGAAAGAAATAAAAGCTGGGCCTGATGTCGAGGTTGGCGCTATGTGACACAGAGGAGTTCCGAGGCGATTGCAGAGAGGTTTAGTTGGCTTTTCCTGCCCCCAAGGAGAGGAGTCCTGATAACAGAATCTGTTGCTCCACTCTGCTGAAATCAATTATTCTGCCTCCTGGAGTCCAGGGAGACTCCGGTTGGAGCAATGCCAGGATGTGCTTCAGATAGCTGAATCCAGCTCACCTCACCCAGGAACTTTAATGCCCTGAAGCACAAGTAAGCAAAACTGCTTCTGCAGCTTGAACTCTGGTCTGCTTTGGAGCTGAGATGCAGACTGGACATCAGACTGTTTTAATCTTTGGGACACAGAACTCATTTTAATTAAAATACCAACCTCCTCACTTAAGAAGGGGAAAGATTGGGGTTCTGAGACTGTTGCTCAGAGTCTGGAAATGAGGTATTTGACAACAATGTATGTCATTGTATTTTTACTGAAATTGATCTAATGATATTTGTAACTGCTTATAGAGGTTGGGAAAGGTTTGACACATGCTGTAAAGTGTTGGGTTTAATGTATATGTTGGCCAAGCTCTTAGATTTTGGATCTTTTCACCTCCCTACTTGATGGCAGGCAAGCACACGAAATTTTGTGGAGTAGGATTGTGGAGGAGGATATACATGGGCCAGACTAAAGGTGAATACTGGGTTTGGAAGGTGCCCCTTTCTTCTTGTCTGGAGATGGAGTTATTGGTGCCAAATTATATATATCTTTTGTTTAAGGAGCACCTCTTCATGATTTTTTATTAATCTGATAGATACAGGGCCCAATGACTGAGCAGGGGATCCTCACCTAAATTTCAAACCAGGCGTACAGGCCGGTCGCAATACGGCATGGTTTTTGGTGCACGCACGCCCACATAGCCTAAGACAGGTGCCCGGGATCTGCTTTCTACTTTAATCCTACTAGATATTTTCTATTTGAGAAGCTCCAAGAAACTAATGCCACACATAAGGCACCCCTCTGTTCCAGGAGAGGTAAATTGCTTCACCAGTGAGAGGAGGGTCTCCCCTTGTCCCAGTCCCTTCTCTCCTTGAGATCTGACACCATGGTTGACTCTGTCTTTGGTGCCTGCCACCATAAATCTACTTAATTTTATATAAGAAAGGAGGAATATGTTGGGAGCTGCTTTCCCCCCTAAAGATTGTTACAGAAACTATCACCTTGGGGAGCCCGTAGGGAACCCCAAACCCATAATTATGTTAAGAATAGTTATATTGGCAAAACCTGCTCCCACACCCAATTAGCTATTCGCTTAATTGCTAACGAACCTAATCTCAGAACTGCCTTAAATCCAGCCATCCAGGGAACTAGGTGTGGCAACTCTGACTTCTTGTGGGCCTACCTGACCGGATGTAGGTTACGCGGACTGGGACCACAGCCAGATCTCCATGCTCCTGTGCCCTGCTCCCCAAGCCCTCATCCAGGGGGTATATAAGTTGTTACCCTGTCCCTAATAAACGGAGGCTTACACACACACAAAAAAATAGATATAGGCTAAATCAATATGTAAGAATTAGCCAATAAGCAAGTTAGATCTAATGAACCAAACAGTGATTTAATTAATACAGTTTCTGTGTTGTTATTTGGGGAGACCAGGATGAAACAAGGGGCCTCCTTCATCATTGACTTGTCTGATTTGAGGAGACCCAAAATGAAAGTGGGTGGTTCATTCCCTGGTGTTGCTTATTGTTTATGTAAGATTAGAGAATGCAAGCTAAAGACCATGTATGTTTTTTATTTATTCCTGTTTTGACGTGTTAGGACCTGACTAGTTGTTTTAACATCCTGTTGCCTTGTCATCTCCAAAAGAGACGGGATTGTGTACAAAATGTGAACTAAAAAGTCTCCCAAAAAAAAAAAAAAATTATTTGCAATGTAGCAACTATCCTGGGGTATGTGTAACTGTTATTTTACCTTTAAAATTAATAAAGTATATTTGAATGAAAAAAAAGTACAAGACCGCACATAGCTGTCATCTTACATCATGTAAGTGTTTCTGCCCTCTGACCTATAGGAAAGAGCATGTGCAATATTTGCTGAATGCTAAAAATACAGATAACAGCAAAAAAAAAAAAAAAAAAAAAAAAAAAATTACTTTTCCTACTCCTGTCAGGGAAGTCTGTAGTTGACAGCAGATTTTTAGCTTTTCTCATGCTCTTTCAGATCCAATCCCTGGGTCTACTTCCCATCTTCTAGTCACATAAAATCTGTGGCAAATCACCCCATTTAGAATGATTCTCCTAACAAAACTGTTCCAACACAAAGCATGATCTCAACTCCCAATCTGAATAAACATTTCTTGGGAACATGCAGACTACTTTGTCCAGAGAACATATAAGCTAACTATAGATATTAATGTTCCCGCCATCCCTTTGAGTCAATCTTCCAGTTTTTTGCCCAGCTCAACACCAGAACATCTGTATCAGGTCTCACAATCTCTAAAGGATCTCACACATACTCTCCCAATCTCACTACCTCAACAAAATGCTTTATTCCAATAACTCCAACAAGAATTACCTAGTATCCCATAGGCAAGCTCTTCACAGGGAAGCGGTACTCTAAAAAACATATTTACACATCTCATTTTTCTTCTCAAATGCTAGTGTATATTTTCATGGCAAGCTCCGACTATGTGCTGCAGCCTCCTTTACCCAATGCTGCTCTCTCGAGTGGTGCACACACAACTCTGAACTTCCAAAGTTGCATTTAAGTACTCCTTTTGCTTTATTCTAGTTCTCAAATTAAGAAGACACTAAGAAAGGACCCACAGGCAACAAACTAGAAACAAGCAAGTTAACCTCAGATTTTCATGCTTCCCATCATTATTCTTAAGGTCAAACCTTAATTAATTTTTCCATACCTTTGTATACAAAAATTCCAGGCCTCTCCTCACTCAGGGGCCCTAATCTCAAGCAATCTTTTCAACAAGAAGAAACTGTGGCAGACTCTGATTCCTTCACTCCTGTGAATATTCTTATGCCCTTTTCCTTGCCTATTCCCATACCTAAGTGTGATATTTATTTCAAAAGGTAACGTGATCACAGAATTTTACCTGGCTAGACACAACTACCAACACCGTTAAGTACCACTCAGTGCAACATAAAATAAAGAAGGAAGAACCAGGCCAAGAGTCCCTGCCTTCCTGGGCAGGTCTCAATGTTCCTTGTGGGAGAGCTTGGGCACCTACAGCTGGGGCTCCAGGATCTCGGTGGTGTACTGGACCCCTACACTCCCTCCCACCCCTACTCTTGCTCCCAGTAACCTAGAGCTACCAGACGGCCCTGGTTAGGAGCTGAGGAATTCCATACGGGGTGAGTGTCCTTCTAGCCAAGGGCGGTGCTGTCCCCAGGAGCTACTACAAACCCCCTCCCCAGCTCCTCCTGCAGGGCTGCCACTTTCTTAAGGCAAGACCCAATCCCCCCAGCAACACACCCCACCCCAATCCCTGCCCTGCTGGCTTGCTTGGACCAGGGCTCAAGACCGGTTTAAGTTCCTTCACTAAGGCTATCCTCCCAGAGCGGGGAGTCCCTGCCTTCTGGGCAGGTCTCAAGGTTCCCTGTGGGGGAGCTTGGTTCCTTCTGGCCATAGTGCTCCAGGGTTTGCCATCTGAGTTGTTGTGTGAGAGTTCCATCTGGATCGGGTTGGTTCTGTTCCTTGAAAATACACCCAGAGTCGATCCCTAGCAAAGTCCTGGACCAAGACACCAGGAACTTCTCTGGGCTACATTTCATGAAGCAAAGAGATGGGAAAGCGCCAATACATAATTCCTCCAGCAGCCTGAAAGACAACATGACATCACCCAGAACCCAGGATCCAAAACAAAATTCCACAACCCTACTCCAGAAGAATTAGAAGAATTTGACTCCAAAAGTGGAGTTATGAAAATAATAGAGGACTTGAAACGGGGAGTGAAAAACTGCCATAAACAATTAGAGTGACAAACTTAAAAAAGAAGGAAGTGAATAGAGTCGCTCAAAAGATACCCAAAACCAAGAGAAGCAAGAAAAAGCAATCAAACAGATAAGGCGGTTCAAGACTTGAAGAATAAAATGGAGAGCAATGAAGAAAACACAAACCGAAGGAAAGGGATGGAGTTAGAAAACACTGGGCAATAAACAGGAACCACAGAGGCAAGTACTACCAACAGATTACAAGAGATAAAGAAAGAATGTCAGACACTGAAGATACCATATAGAAAATAAACACACTGATCAAAGAAAATAGCAAAACCAACAAATTCTCATCACAAAAACATTCCAGGGAAATATGGGACTACAATAAAAAAGACCAAACCTAAGAATAGACTGGGATAGAAGAGGGAGAAGAAGTACAGCTCAATGGTGAACAGGAAAAATATCTTTAACCATAATTATAGAAAAAAATACTTCCCAACCTAAAAAAAATATTCCTCTGAAGGTAACAAGCATACAAATTTCACCAAATAGACTGGACCAAAAAAAAAAAAAACATCTCCTCGCCATATAATAATCAAAACACAAAACACTACAGAATAAGAAAAGAATATTAAGAGCGCAACCAAGAAAAAGGTCAAGTTACTTATAAAAAGGTAAACTATCAGACTTAACTGACTCACTCTATAAACCATGTAAAAAGCCAGAAGGTCTGGATAGATGTACTGCAGAAGCCTCAGAGGACATGGATGCAAATACCAGACTACTATACCCAGCCAAGCTTTCGTTCCTTTCTCTCAATGGGAAAACAAAATGTTCCAGGATAAAAACAAATTTAAACAATACGTAGCCACAAATCCAGCCTACAGAAAGTAATAGAAGGAAATGACAAACCAAGAGTCCAACACCCCAACCACAATCTCTCAAACATCTAGAGACCCTTCACAGCGTCAAAAACCATACACACATCTCTATATTAGACTAAAATCTGACCGGGAGTTAACAACCACTGGTCATTAATATCAGCATAATGTCAATGGACTCAACTCACCTATAAAAAGGCACGGGCTAAAAGATTGGATACACAAACAGATCAACATTCTCTCTAAAGCTCACACCTCAACCACAAAGACAGGCACCTACTTAGTAGGGATGGGAAAAGTTTATCAAGCAAATGGACCTAAGAAACAAGCAGGTGTGACCATACTAACTATCTAAAAGTGGACTTCAAACTTAAATCAATCAAGAAGAGATGGAACGAGGGACATTTTATTCTCATAACAGGAACAATTCATCAGGATGAAGTCTCAATCCTGAATATCTCTGCCCCCTAACGCCATAAAAGCACCCACGTACGTAAAAAGAAACATTACTAAAACTCAAGGCTGCCATCAAACCGCACACTTTACACTAATAGTAGGAGATTTCAGCGCTCCTCTTTCAGCAATGGACAGGTATCAGACAGAAGCCTAACAGAGAGATCAAGAATTAATGGAGGTAATGAATCAAATGGACTTAACAGACATCTATAGAACATTCCACCCAAATAGGAAAGAATATACCTTCTTCTCTGCAGCTCATGGAACCTTCTCGAAAATTGACCACATCCTCGGCAACAAAGCAAACTTCCACTGTCACAAAAAAATATCCATAACCGCCTCTGTGTTCTTATCAGATCACCATGGTCTAAAGTTAGAATTCAACAACAAAGCTACCCCCAGAAAGCCTACAAACTCATGGAAACTGAACAGTCAACTATTGACCCACACCTGGATCAAAGAAGAAATAAAGAAAGAAATTAAAGTCTTCCTTGAATTCAATGAAAATAAAAGAAACAACATACTCAAACCTTATGGGACACTTGAAAGCCAGTCCCTAGGGGAGAAGTTCATAGCCCTTAGTGCCCACTTAAAGAAAACAGAGAAAGCATACATTGGAACTTAACAGCCCACCTGAAAGCTCTAGAAAAAAGAAGCAGACTCACTAGGAGGAGTAGAAGACTGGAAATTGTCAAACTGAGAGCGGGAATCAGCAAAATAGAAACACAGAAAACAATCCAAAGAATCAATGAAACAAAAAGCTGGTTCCTGGAAAAAATCAACAAAATTGATAAACCCCTATCCAAACTAATCAAACGGCAGAGAGAGAATTTGCAAATTAATAAGATCAGAAATGAAAAGGGGGACATAACCACAGACATAGAGGAAATTCAGAGAATCATTAGATCTTACTACAAAAGCCTGTATGCCACAAGACTGGAAAATGTAAAAGAAATGGACACTTTTTTAGATAAATTCCATATACCAAAATTAAATCAGGACCAGGTGAACAATCTAAATAGACCTGTCAGTCGCGAAGAATTAGAAGCTGTTATCAAAAACCTCCCTACCAAAAAAAGCTTAGGACCAGACGGTTTCAATGCGGAATTCTACCAGAATTTCCAAGAAGACCTAATACCTATACTCCTTAAGGTATTTCACAATATAGAAACAGAAGAGTCATTGCCAAATTCCTTTTATGAAGCTACAGTCACTCTGATACCAAAACCACACAAAGACTCAACCAAGAAAGAGAATTACAGACGAATCTCACTCATGAACATCGATACAAAAATCCTCAACAAAATACTGGCAAACCGTATCCAAGAATACATTAGAAAAATTATCCATTATGATCAAGTAGGCTTCATCCCAGAAATGCAGGGCTGGTTCAACATACGAAAATCTATCAATGTAATCCATCATATAAATAAACTGAAAGAAAAAAACCATATGATCATTTCTTTAGATGCTGAAAAAGCTTTTGACAAAATTCAACATCCCTTTATGATAAAAGTCTTGGAGAGATTAGGGATACAAGGGTCATACCTAAATATAATAAAAGCTATTTACAGCAAACCGACAGCTAACATCAAACTAAATGGAGAGAAACTCAAAGCCATCCCACTTAAATCAGGAACACGACAAGGCTGTCCACTCTCTCCATACCTCTTCAATATAGTGCTTGAAGTTTTAGCAATAGCAATAAGACAACATAAGGGGATCAAGGGGGATTCAAATTGGAAAGGAAGAAGTTAAACTTTCGTTATTTGCAGATGATATGATAGTGTACATAAGTGACCCCCAAAACTCCACCAAAGAACTTTTACAGCTGATAAACACCTTTAGTAATGTGGCCGGATACAAGATCAACTCCAAAAAAATCAGTCACCCTCCTATACACAAAGGATATGGAAGCAGAGAGGGAAATCAGAGAAGCATCACCTTTCACAATAGCCACAAACAGCATAAAATATCTCGGGGTAACTCTAACCAAAGAAGTGAAGGATCTATTTGACAAGAACTTTGAAAGCATTGAAGAAAGAAATTGAAGAGGATACCAGAAAATGGAAGGATCTCCCTTGCTCGTGGATTGGGAGGATCAACATAGTAAAAATGGCAATCCTACCAAAGGCAATTTATAGATTCAATGCAATCCCCATCAAGATCCCATCAAAATTCTTCACTGATCTTGAAAGGACAATAATCAACTTTATATGGAATAACAAAAACCCAGGATAGCCAAAACAATCTTATACAATAAAGGAACTTCTGGAGGCATTACCATCCCTGACTTTAAACTCTATTACAGAGCTGCAGTAATGAAAACGGGGTGGTATTGGCATAAAAATAGAGAAGTCGACCAATGGAATCGTATATAAGACCCGGATTTGAACCCACAAACCTATGAATACCTCATTTTCGATAAAGGTGCTAAAAGTATACAATGGAAGAAAGAAAGCATCTTCAACAAATGGTGCTGGCACAACTGGATGTCAACCTGTAGAAGAATGAAAATAGACCCATATCTATCACCATGCACAAAACTCAAGTCCAAATGGATCAAAGACCTCAATATCAATCTGAACACACTGAACCTGATAGAAGAGAAAGTGGGAAGTACCCTACAACAGATGGGCACAGGCGATCGCTTCCTAGGTATAACCGCAGCAGCACTGTCATTAAGGGCAACATTGAATAAATGGGACCTACTGAAACTGAGAAGCTTCTGTAAAGCAAAAGACACTGTCACTAAGACAAAAAAGGGAACCCACTGACTGGGAGAAGATCTTCACCAACCCCGCAACAGACAAAGGTCTGATCTCCAAAATATATAAAGAACTCAAGAAACAAGACTTTAAAATGCTAATTAACCCAATTAAAAAATGGGGCACTGATCTGAAGAGAGAATAATCAACAGAAGAAGTCCAAATGGCCAAAAGGCACGTAAGGTCATGCTCAGCCTCCGTAGCGATCAGGGAAATGCAAATCAAAACAACATTGAGATATCACCTTACACCTGTCAGAATGGCTAAAATCAAAAACACCAATGATAGCCTTTGCTGGAGAGGCTGTGGAGAAAGGGGCACCCTCATCCATTGCTGGTGGGAATGCAAACTTGTGCAACCACTTTGGAAAGCAGTGTGGCGGTTTCTCAGGAAAGTTGGGATCAACATACCCATGGACCCAGCAATGCCACTCTAGGGAATATACCCACGAGATGCCCGATCATATGACAAGGACATTTGTTCAACTATGTTCATTGCAGCATTATTTGTAATAGCCAGAACCTGGAAACAACCCAGATGCCCTTCAATGGAAGAATGGATGAAGAAAGTATGGAATATATATTCATTAGAATACTACTCAGCGGTAAAAAACAATGACTTTGCGAATTTTGCATGCAAATGGATGGAAATAGAAAACACTATCCTGAGTGAGGTAACCCAGACCCAAAAGGATGAGCATGGGATGTACTCACTTATAATTGGTTTCTAGAGATAAATAAAGGTCAGTGAGTCTTTAATTTGATACCCTAAAGAAACTAATTAAGAAGGTGAACCCAAAGAAAAACATACAGCAATCCTCTGGGTTATGAGAAGTAGACCAGATTGATGGGCAAAAATTTGGGATCTTGGGGGAGTGGTGGGAGGGGGAATAAGGGGAGAAGGGGAGAGAAATGTGAGAAGGGGAGGGTGGGGAGGAACTTGGGGCAACGGGGATGATTGGGATAATGGAAGGTTGGTTAGGGGGAGCAGAGAAGCACACATCTTAATTAAGGGGAGCCATCTTAGGGATGGCAAGAGACTTGGATCTAGAGGGGCTCCCAGGAGCCCAGGGTGATGTCCCCAGTTAGTTCCTGGGGCAGCTGTGGATAGGGGAACCTGAAATGACTCTATCCTATAGCCATACTGATGAATATATTGCATATCACCAAGAAACTTCATCTGGCGATGGATGGAGATAGAGACAGAGACCCACACTGGAGCACTGGACTGAGCTCCCAAAGTCCCAATGAGGAGCAGAAGGAGGGAGAATATGAGCAAAGAAGTCAGGACCACAAGGGGTGCGCCCACCCGTGGAGACAGTGGGGCTGAGTCTTTGGGAGCTCACCAAGGCCAGCTGGACTCTGACTGAAAAAGCATGGGATAAAACCGGACTCTCTGAATTTGGCGGACAATGAGGGCTGCTGAGAAGCCAAGGACCATGGCACCGGGTTTTGATCCTACTTCATGTTCTGGCTTTGTGGGAGCCTATCCAGTTTGGACGTTCACCTTCCTAGACCAGGATCGAGGGGGAGGACTTTGGACTTTCCACAGGGAACCCTGACTGCTCTTCAGGCTGGAGAGGGAGGGGAGGAGTGAGGGGAGGGGAGGAAGGGAGGGAGGAGTGGGAGGGAAATGGGAGGCGGGGAGAAGGCAGAAATTTTTTTTTAAATAAAAAAATAAATAAATAAATAAATAAAAAGAACGTTGATTATCTCTCTAGAATCTTTCAAAGTAAATGGGAGAGAAATGAAACTCTGCTCTTATTTCTGA
>CAWTZC010001187.1:0-29482 GCA_963919715.1 Microtus obscurus
CCATTTTAAAAATTTCATACATATGTCAGTGTGGTAGTTTGAATAAAAATGACCCCCATTATCCCTAGGGAGTGGTACTATTAGAAGGTGTGGCCTGCTTGGAGTGACGAGGGAGGTGTGTTACTAGTGGGTGGGCTTTGGGCTTTGCTGTCTCAAATGCTTAAGCCAGTCTCTTCCTGTTTCCTTCAGATCCAGATAGAGAATTCTCAGCTCCTTCCCCAGCACCATGTCTGCCTGTTTAACAACTACCATGCTTCCTGCCATGGCAATAATAGACTAAATCTCTGAAACTGTAAGCCAGTTCCAATTAAATGTTTTCTTTTGTAAGAGTTGCTATAGTTGAACCTGACAGTGGTGGTGCACATCTTCAATCCCAGCACTTGGGAGGCAGAGGCAAGCAGATCTCTGTGAGTTTGAGGCCAGCCTAGTCTACAAGAGCTAGTTCCAACACAGGCACCAAAGCTACAGAGAAACCTTGTCTCAAAAAAAAGTTAAATAAATAAACAAATAAATAAGAATTGTTGTGATCATGGTGTCTCTGCCCAGCAATCGAAACTCAAACTAAGATAGTGTTATTATTTCATATTTTACTGACAAAAACTAGTATTTCAAATCTTTTACAAATCACCCCAAACAGTTATTTTATACTTACCAACCAATAACACCTTATCCTCTCTTTCTTTTAGCTATGGGAAACTCCTGATTGATTTCCTGTCTCTATGAATTTACCTGGTATAGATACTTCACATAAATGCAAGCTGACAGCTAATTCTCATGGTTAGCTTGATTGGATTAATGATCACTGTCTTCGTTAAGGTTACTATTTGTGGCAAAGCACCATGATTAAAAATCAAGTTCGGGAAGAAAGGGTTTATTTGGCTTATACTTCTACATCACTGTTCATCACTAAATGAAGTCGGGGCAGGAACTCAAGCAGGGCAGAATCGTGGATGCAGGAGTTGATGCAGAATCAATGGGGGGGGGGTACTGCTTACTGGATTGCTTCCCATGGCTTGCTCAGCTTGCTTTTCTATAGAACCCAGGACAGCCAGCCCAGAGATGGCACCACTCACCATGGGCTGGACTCCCCTGCATTGATCACTAATTGAGAAAATGCCTTACAGCTGTATATCATGGAGGCACTTTGTCAACAGGCTCCTTCATCTCTGATGACTCTAGATTATGTCCAGTTGACACACAAACTAGTCACTATAATCACCTGGGGATGGACCTCTAGCCATGTCTCTGAGAGCTTTAACTGAGGAAAGAGGACCCATGGTAAACACAGATGACATTGTCGTACAGACTCCTGGGTCCTGGGCAAATAAAAAGGAGAATATGGAGAAAGTGAGCTGAACACTAGCATTCTCCTCTCTGTTTCCTAGCTTTAGATGCTATGTTAGCAGCTGCTCCATAGGCCTAAATAAACCCCTCTGCCTTTTAAAATAATATTTTAATTTACCCCTTGAAATTTCATGTATGCGTACAATGTACCTTGGTCATACCCACCACCAGCCCCCATCCAAATCCCCACAGGACACCCAGCACAGCTACCTCCCTATTTCTTGGCCTCTTTTTGCTTTATATTTATTTATATTTTAGTTCACTAAGTCTGCTTACTATGGTCCACGTGTGCATGAGTGCAATGGAGGTCATTCACTGGGTACCAATATCCCCCAAAGAAAAAATGATTCCCTTTCTCTAGGCAGTCATTGTCTGGCCATAGCTCCTCAGTCAGAAGTGAGACCTAGTCCCTCCCTACCTTTGCTCAGATTTCTAACTGGCTTGATCTTGGGCAGATCTTGTTCAGAGAATCATAGCTGCTGTGAGTTCATGTGTGCATACTCAAGTCCAGGAGACAGTATTTCACTGCATGTATCTCCAGTCTCCATCTCTTTCATTCTTCCTGCCTGCTCTTCTGTAATATTCCCTGATCCTTGAGAAGGCAGCGTTCCTTTAACTAGCACATAGAGCCACGTACACAATATAATGTTTGGTTTATTTCACCTAATTAGTTTCAACGTTTATCTAAGTGGTAGCATGTTTTGACCTAGCTCCTTTTAAGTGATGATGAATAATATTCCATTGAATGGATAATCAAATTCTGGTGAGTAGCATCTGAGTTTATTCCACATTTTATGATTAATTGCAAAGAACGTGCTGCTTCTTGTCCCTGCTTTCAATTTATTTAGGTGCAGGATGAGGTGTGGAGTTGGTAGATTAGATGATAAATCTTTGTTATTATATTTACTTCACAAAACTGTTATAAAGATTAAAAGATGCTGTACATAGAATGATTAGCACAGTATCTATCATGTATGTTCAATAGAATCTAGTTGAGGAGACACAAAATTTATTTCCTTAATAGTTCATAACTATGACCCAAACATGTTGAAATAGGAGCGGCCGGCTGTGTTTCCCCTGCACCCGGCCGCCCGCACGGCTCAGCTTAAGCCCCGAAATAACAACACACAAACTGTATTCATTTAATCACTGCCTGACCCATTATTGGCTAGCTCTTACATATCGACCTAACCCATTTCTGATAATCTGTGTAGCACCCCAAGGTGTGCTTACCGGGGAGATTCTAGCCTGTGTCTGCAGGGACTGGGAACATCATGGCGACTCCTCACTCAGCTTCTCTTTCCCAGAATCCTCCCTGTCTACTCCGCCTACCTAATTTTCTGTCCTATCGGGGCCCAGGCAGTTTCCTTATTGAACCAATGAAATCAACAGATTGCTATATGACACTCCCACATCACTTCCCCTTTTTCTGTTTAAACAAAAAAGAAAGGCTTTAACTTTAACATAGTAAAATTACATATAACAAAACAGTCATCAAGCAAGAATTACAGTTACAATATTTATATCTACTTTATTTTTTGGCGCCCGGACGTGATGGGCTAAATCCACTTAAAAACCTGAGAGAGCTTAATTCTAAAGAGAGAAAAAACAGAGTTTAACACAGAGTTTTGCTCTTTGTTGGTAGCGTGCCGTAGAGAGATTTCCTGGTTCGGCAATAGCAGCAGAAAAAAAAGCTGCGTCATTTTAAAGTGCAGCTTTCTGGGCTGTGCCGCCATTACGATTTCTGTCTGGCTCCTGTGGGAGACAGAGCTTTTGTATGGAGCATTTGGAATAAACTGCTTTGGCTTGCTTGATGGCAATTTGGACTGCTGTGTGCCTGGAACGCTGGGCGGCTCAGGGACACCAAATGGCTCTGAGCCAGGAGCCTCTCAGCTCCACCATGCTGAACTGAGCTGGTCTCAAGCAGGAACTACCGTAATTACCTTAATGACAGCGCACTTAAGGTTTCTACTGGGCAGAATGCAGGCGGTACCGTATTAACTGTACAAGAAGCAACTTAAGTTTTTAAGAAATGCTTAACATTTTAAGAAGTGCTCCTGGACAATAAAGAATTACAGATTCACAATGAAACAGATTCAGACAGACCACTAAATGGATCACAGTGTTGGATAAATGTACGTAGGCTTGAGAGAGAAAAAAAATATAGAGAGAGAGAATAAAGTTAATGCCTTTAAAAATAAAAAGATAAAGTCTTTAAAGAGACAGAATACAGATAGTTATATGTTAAGAAAAATAAAGGAAAAATAAGCCACGTAAAAATGGAAAATTCACAGAGAGTCTGGATTGTGTACATTGTGTTTTCTTTAAAATTTTTGACTGTAAAGGAGCTAAATACAGAGAGTCATTTCATTATATGGGCTGTCAAGTGGAACCAGAATGGATATCATGAGGGTATGATTTCAAAATTTGGGTCTAAGGATATGATGCTTCGGAGAGGGTCTTCTTTTGTTTTCACAGAGGACCAGACCCTATGGATTTCTTCTATTCCGATTTGGTATGATAGACCACGCCCTCCTGAAAGGTTGCTGTGAACACCCTCAAAAAATTACTTCACTCAACTGCCAACTGAGATGACCCTGGCACACAGGTTATACCATAAAAGATCTAATTAACGATGCCCCCATTCAGCAGAAAGCAGTTTGGAGAGAAAAACTGCGCCCATGTTCCCAAAATATTGTTTATAAATGTTTTTTTACATTTAAAGGGGGATATGATATAGATATGAATAATTTGCATTGGTGTGGATTTTAAGGTCAATTTTGTTATATGTATATGTATTTTTGATCTTGGTTAAGGTATTGTGATTGTGTAGTTAATTTTTAAAATGTAATGTATAATTAGGAAATATAGGTTGTTGTTAAATAATTGTAAATAATAGTCAAGCTTGTAGTCATGTTAGATTTTCTAGATATATGGAGATATATTTCAGTTAGATAGGCATTCTTCATATCTTTCAAGGACTGCAGAATATGGCATTTAATGTTTTAATAACTTAGGGCTTTTCATGACAATGAGACACGTCTGCTCCTGGCAGCACCAATATACTTCGAGAGGAAGATGGGCATCGAAGAGGATCCTTATGGAGTTTGATAGCCAGCCATTGGGCAAGAGACTGTTCTTGCCTGGACTATTGCATAAACTGGACACAAAGAACCCGCAGAGAGAGGACTGCTGAACTTGCCTAAAGGTGAGATGATCTTTCAGGGTTCCTGATTCATAAAAGAGTCTACAAGACATTCTGCAACGCAGGACACAGCAGAAAGTGACTGAACTGTCTTTGAAATTTCCTGCTTCATGGAACTGTCTGCTGGATACTATGGGCCTGAAGGCTGAAGATGGATGCCCCAACGGTACAGAGGAACTTTGGGTGACTGTCCAGGCAGTGAGTTGTCTCTGTCATTTCTAGAATTTTGGACTTCTTGTTTACTGTAGTTTTATATCCTTCTGGAGTCTTTGATGGAGTTGAAGAATGGTTTAGTTATAGTTTTCCTTAGTTATGATAAAAGATAAAGTAGATATAAATATTGTAACTGTAATTCTTATTTGATAACTGTTTTGTTATATGTAATTTTACTATGTTAAAGTTAAAGCCTTTCTTTTTTGTTTAAACAGAAAAAGGGAAAATGATGGAGGTGGGTCTTGTATCTTATCTGTTGATTTCATTGGTTAAAATAAAGAAACTGCCTGAGCCCATTGATAGGCCAACCCTTAGGTGGGTGGAGTAGACAGAAGAGGATTCTGGGAAAGAGAAGCTGAGTAAGGAGTCGCCATGATGTTCCCAGTCCAGAGAGACGCAGGCTAAAATCTCCCCGGTAAGCACACCATGGGGTACTACACAGATTATCAGAAATGGGCTAGTCCAGGTGCAAGAGCTAGCCAATAAGAGGCTGGAACTAATGGGCCAGGCAGTGTTTAAAAGAACACAGTTTCTGTGTAATTATTTCGGGCATAAGCTGGGCCATGTGGGCGGCCGGGTATAGGGAGGACACAGCCGGCCGCCCCTATTTCAACACAAACATAGATTAGATGGTCTTGCAATAGCCAGATCTTGTGTCCAAGCAGGAGAAACAGAATGGCTTTGATGCATTGATTAATCACAAAAGAGACACCCAAGGTGTATATACAGCCTCGAGTGTCTTAACTCTGCTCATTCTATCCACTAATTTCAGTAGCAATCTGAGTGGATCTAACTTCTCACGTTATAACTTGATGGTATAGTTAGAGCTGCACAGCAATAGAAACTCAAACTAAGATAGTAGGTGTTTTTATTTCATATTTTACTGACAATAACTAGCATTTCAAATCTTTCACAAATCACCCCAAACAACTATTTTATATTTACCAACCAATAACACCTTATGCTCTCTTTCTTTTAGCTATGGGAAACTCCTGATTACCATGACTCTCTGGGATCATAGAGTAGCTACTTGTGGCTTCTTGCCTAAGAAAATAGACTCTCCCAATGTTATAAAAGATACAAAATATACTACCAAAATTATTTTAATAGCAACCTTGGGGAAGAAGGCCTGCATTTAAGGAGGCAAGTGAGTAGAGAGAGAAAGCAGACATACTATTAGATGCCTCGGGGACTCCTTCTTGGCACAAAACCTTACTGGGGACCTCCCATGCTTACTTATAACTGCTTGGTCAGTGTCCATCACAAGCCCTACTAGGAGAAACTGGCATCAATCTCCCCATGACATACTTACAAAGAACTTCATCAACCACACTCCCTGTGCATAGGTGAATCGTTAAAAAGTAGAAAAATCTTTCTTGGCATGAATTCTAGTAGTTATCCATTATCCATTTGTACATCTCTCTAGGGTAATGAAGTTTGGTGAACACTGTATATCCAACCCATCTATGTGTGTGCAGCTCCTCCACATGTTTTGAGTCTGATCCAGATGGCACATGGCACAGTTGTGCTGGGCTTCATAGCTCCCCAGAAGTTATTGCCATCATTCTTACATGAATGTACACTACTCAAAAATTAAATTAATAGGCAACAATACTGTTGAAATGTTAGGATGAGGGCAGCCATTGCCTCTCCCAGTTTTTTCATGCCTTTGGACATCTGTAAAAATCTGTAACTCTGATGCCCAGGACATTCAGTTGCTGTTTCTATATATCTATCATATGGTCTTTAGCCAACAGCTCACATTTTTTTATGCAGTAAATCTTTACCTTAAAGCCTACATATTTCTTTATGTAGTATGTAAATCTTTAGCCAACAACTTACACATTTCTTCTCCTGGATATCTCTCTCTACTTTTCTTACGACTCAATACCCTCATGACCAGCCTCTATGGAAGGCTTAATTCCTTGTTTGTTTAGGTTATCTATCTGCCTACTTATCTCTATCATCTATTATATCTGTCTATTATATCTATTATATATCTATCTGTCTCTCCGTCTCTGTGTGCATATATCTGTCTCTTTCTCTCTCTCTCTTTCTCTCTCTCTGAACTTTCTCAAAAGCAAGGGAAAAATACAAAGTATTAAAATGATATTCTATGCCGGGCGATGGTGGTGCATGCCTTTAATCCCAACACTCGGGAGGCAGAGGCAGGCAGATCTCTGTGAGTTCGAGACCAGCCTGGTCTACAGAGCTAGTTCCAGGACAGGCTCCAAAGCCACAGAGAAACCCTGTCTCGAAAAAAAAAAATAAAAAAATAAAATGATATTCTAATCTTTGTCTTGGAGACAAGAAAAGGATGACAAAATAATTCGAATAAAAGGTTCAGGCAGCCCTCTCACTTGGTAGGCACACCCTGAAATTTGTACCATCTGTACAAATCTGAGGTTCAGATTTCGAGTACATCAGAGGTATGTGGTGTGCCATGGTCAGGAATGGGCTGCATGTGTCTGGAATGCATGCATGACTTCACAAACACAAAGGACAATATTCCAAGTGAGTGTAGCTTAGTCCACTGTGTCACCTGTTCTGATAGGAATATTAAGAGAGCCGGGCGGTGGTGGCGCATGCCTTTAATCCCAGCACTTGGGAGGCAGAGGCAGGCGGATCTCTGTGAATTCGAGGCCAGCCTGGTCTACAAGAGCTAGTTCCAGGACAGGCTCCAAAGCCACAGAGAAACCCTGTCTCGAAAAACCAAAAAAAAAAAAAAAAAAAAAAAGGAATATTAAGAGAACTGGCCCTCTTTGGAAACTTCCAATCTCCCTTTTTGAAGATTACCACCTGTGCAGGAGATGAAATGGCACCTGAGACTCACTGGAGATGGCAAGGCTAGGCCTGATCACATGCCAAGAGACTTTAGGAGGCAATAGGAGACAGGAATTTTCTTTGTCTTTGATGTGAGATGCCATCCCTTAGTTTCTACCACTGAATGAGACTGGGCAAGGCCTGGCTTCCACATGAAACAATTGTTACCTTTCTTTTCTGATTTAATTATTTATTTTATAGCCCAACTGCAGTTTCGCTTCCCTCAACCTCCCTCTGCTACCCCTCCCTGTCCAGTCCTTCTTAGTTTCTGTTCAGAAAGGAGCAGGCCTCCCATGGGTTTCTACAGAGCAAGGTATATCAAGTTGCAATAACACTAAACACCTCTCCTTGTACTAAGGCTGGCCAAGGCAGCCCAGTATGAGAACTAGGATCTCAAGAGCCACCAAAGTGTTAGGGTCAGCCCGGCTCCCATTGTTAGGAGTTCCACAAGTTGACCAAGCTTCACAACTGTCACATGTGTGCAAAGAACCTAGGTCAGTCCCAGGCAGGCTCCCTGGTTGTTGGTTCAGACTCTGTGAGTTCCTATGAGACAGGTTAGTTGTTTCTGTGGGTTTTCTTGTCATGTCCTTGTTGATCCCTCTGACCCCTACAAGCCAGAAAAAGGATCATTTTCTTTCTAAAAGACTGGACTGCAGCACTGAGAAGACAACCCAGTGGTAGAGCTTTGATTTAGCTTCTGAGAGGCCCCATATTCAATGCCAGTATCATAGACTCACACACACATGAAGAAGGCTGGAACGGAATATGAACACTGACTAGGACTGAAAGTGCTGAATTGAGTCAGAAGCATGTAAGTAAACCTTCTAAAAAGCAGACCCTTCCCAGAGGAGGGTGCATACCAGGTTTCTCTTTGGAGAACCTCCAGCAGCCAAAGTGTCCAGTCCACTCCTACCTGCCTTGCTTCTCTTGGCTCACACTTCTCTGGGGAACAAGGAAGTTCTCGTAAAGATATTTTGAACTGCCACACTGAAAAGAGTCTGAGATTACCTGGTCTGATGACCTTGTATCTACATATGTGTGTCAGATCCCTTCACTGGGGTTCCCACCGACAGCTTTTTGTCTCTTCTACTGACTAGCAATGAGGCTTTTCTAAGGTTCTTGTGTGATTCATAATTAAATAAATATTGGAGTGTAAAATTGCCTTTATCATTCATTATCCTCTTAGCCTTATGCATCACAACAACTGGCTACCTTATCTCCCTGGAGTGTGTCTCATGTGTCTTAAGGTAGCATATCTTTCCTAGTGATCATTTGTTCTGTACCGAATTCACTCTTTTACTTCTTTTAAATTTCTCATGAATGGCATGTTTTAAATTTTATTTCATTTCTCCTTCCTTTTGTTTGTTCTTTCCATGAGCAATTTAAGTATTACTGACAATTGGTTTTGGGAGGGTTGGAGGGGTTCTTGTTTGTGTGATTGTTTGTTTGAGACAGGGACTCATATAGCCCACGCTGGCCTCAAACCCACAAAAATTACCTTAAACTTCTGATCATCTTGACTCCACCTCCTAAATTCTGGGCTTACAGTATTGTGACACCATGCTTGGTTTATGAGGTACCGGGGATGGAGCACAGGGCTTGTGCATGCTAGGCAAGTACTTCATCAAATGAGCTCCCTGCACAAACCTAATAGTGCTGCTACATCAGTTCCACTCTTCAGCAAGTTCTGCATCTCCACTTTGCCAAGCCTTTATAAATCAAAGTTTTCTTCCACAGTGAATGACTAGCATAGTATTGACCTTTAAAAAGTCAGATTTTCTGGGGTCTTTCATTATGGATTTACATTTGTACATAATCAATTACAATTACATAAAGTCATGATGAATTGAAGATCTGGTTCTTATTTGGTCATGCCATGCCAAGAGAAAAATAATCATCACTATTGAAAAGCATGATCCCCTTTACAGTGTGATCTTTATTTTTTAATTACATTTATCTTAAATTGTGAGGAAGAAAGCAGGGTTCAGGGTGACTGTTTTCTCCTTCCATCATGTGGATTCTAGGGATCAAATGGGTCATCAGACTAGGCTTGGTGGCAAGTGAGTTTACCCATACAACCATCTCATTAGCCCCTAGAATGTGATCTTCAAATGTTCTAATATTGCAGCAGACATGGAGGTAAGGGCCTGTAATCGCAGAACTCAGGAGGCTATGGTAAGAAGCTCAACATTTTAACGCAAACCTTGCTTATATACCAAAACATCATCTTTTTTTTTTGAAAAGCTATGAGTATCGTAAAAGGCAGACATTGAGTGGGGTGGCTCTATGTGAACCTATTTAAGGCATAAAAAGCTCGGTAGTGGAGACCCAGGCTTCCATTTTGTACTGTGTTCTCACATTAACTCTTATGTCCAGCTCTAGACCAGACACCTTTCCAGTGCCCAGGAACTACTGGCTTTGCTGCCTGGGTAAAAAAGGACACAGACATCGACCTCGAAGACTCAGATCTTTAGCTTTCTCCTTTCAGGAACTAAATGGGTACTGATGTCTGTTGAGATCACCTGGTAGCCAAAAAGACTCAAAGGCCCAGAAAGGCATAAAGATTGCTGCCTGGGTTCTAAGATGGGGCCACCGAATAAGGGGCCCTGCATCCTGTCAACCCTCCATCTAACCAGGTTTCATGTAACCCTACTAACAAGCTCACTGCAGCTATTCCCATCATCTTGGTACCTATAGAACCAAGTTCATGGAAGTTAAGGTTTACACAGGCTCTTTCATGTTCTGGATGAAGAAGGAGGTAAGTTGCAATCCCCACCCATCCACATGGTACCAGATACAGCCCCTATTGTCTAGTGTTGATAATTCCTCAGTATCTTCTATTGAAAATCCACTAAATTATGTTCAGCTATCTTCCAATTTAGGAAGACAATTTAGGAAGCTTTTGCTTCTCAGCAGAGTATTCCAAAGCTGCTTTGTCAATGTTGCTGTGGTGTTTCCACAGCAAAATTCTTCTCATCTGTTAGGGCAGGTTTGGTGGTTTTCTGTCCCTCTTTTGAGTGAAAAAAAAGGCATGTGTGGAGGAATTCTTCGCTGTCAGTTACAAATGGTGGGAGTGGAAAGGATGGAGCATGAGATAAGTTGGTTCAGATATAAAACAAAGTGGGGCCGGGCGGTGGTGGCACACGCCTTTAATCCCAGCACTCGGGAGGCAGAGGCAGGCGGATCTCTGTGAGTTCGAGACCAGCCTGGTCTACAAGAGCTGGTTCCAGGACAGGCTCCAAAACCACAGAGAAACCCTGTCTCAAAAAAACCAAAAAAAAAAAAAACAAAGTGGGCATGAAGCAGCGCATGAACTGTGTTCTCACATTTGGCCTTTCTTCAGCAATGAACGTTTACTTGACTTAATTGGAACATTTTCATCATCAAAGCAAAATCAAGCAGAAGTGATGTAGATTTCTCATGTTCTATTTGTTCTACACATGTATCCCCCCCCCCCCATTAACAACAGCCCTATCTGAGCGGTGTGACTGCGAGCAATAAAGAAATGACACTGATAGGTTGCTTCTACCTGACATGGTATTTTTTAAGAGCTTCATTCTATATACATAGCAAATAAAATGTTGAAGCTAAACAATAACTCTCCATAAAATACCATTATCCATCATTTAAACCTAAAGTCATCTACAGTCAGAGCAGCATCATCTCACATCCTAGAAAAAGAACATTTAAATTTGAACAAAAAGCTTGAAATCAAGATTCCACCTCTTCCTCTCCTGACCAAAAGAAAGAGGGATATTCTCCAAGGACACTCAGTATCCCCCCCGCCCAGTTTTCCTCTTCCTTTTCTTCCTCCTTCTCCTCATCTTCATCTAGTCAATCTCACCATTATATACAATATTTCCAAATGTGGTCTTTGTTGAAATTTGGAGTGAGTGAACACCACTTTTTTCCAAACACTTCCCCATCCTCTGTGCAATCCCAGTAGATCATGCGTCTGAACCAGAAGGGAAAGGCACATTGAGCATAGTCTGTAAGAGAAAGAGTTATTGGGAAGAGAAACACTTTCTTCTTTCCAGCAAATACACACAGACAGACACACACACACACACACAAACATATACAGACATACACACATACTGACATATACCATCCATATATAGACATACATATATATACACACACATATACAGACATTCATACATACATACACAAACACACAATTCTACACAAGCTGCTCTTCCTTAGTACACCAATAACTTAAGAAAATTAGATTGGTAGTACCCTGTAATCCTTTTCTCCTTTTATGTTCTACTGGTAGTTTTCTTAAAAGATGATGGAGTCAAAACATTTCTAATACATCTTTGATTATATGTGATTTTGATGCTATCAGAAATTATGTATCTCGGGGACTGGTAAGATATCTCAGTAAATAAAGTCTTCACTGTGTAAGCATGAGGACCCAAGTTCAGATCCCCAGGACTCAAATAAAAAAACAAACATAGTATTACATGCCTGAAGGCGTAAGCCACGAACAATGCCACACCAGTTTGGAATTATGATTAATAGGGTAGTATTTATTTAAAGAGGAAAAAACTTACAGATCACCGTCCCAGACAACAGCCCTCTGCGCAACCAGGAAGGGAGTCTAGTCACCGGCGGAGCAGGAAGTGAAGAGAGCGAGTGGAAGGAAGTAGCAGCTTTTTAAAGGGAGAGAAACCACGCCCCAATGGGCTGGTATCTCAGCAGCTATTGGTTGGAGGGGTGGAAGGACCTCCCGCAACACATGCCTCTAATCTCAACAGTGTGAAGTTAGAGACAGGTGGATCCCCTGGACTTCCTGACCAGGTAGTTTTAACAAATTAGTGAGCTCCAGATTTAATGAGAGACCCTGTCTCAAAAAAGATTAATAATAATAAAGTAGAGAGTAAGAGAAGGAGACACATGACATTGGTCTCCACATACTCACAATTACACAGCCACACATACTAACACATATAGCATATGCATTCACACATGGCACCACCAAAGAAGTTGTGTATCTCTTATTTTCACTTCAGAATTTGCTCTGGATTCTGAGTTCTTGCCTATCACATGAAATTATTTCCAATACAAGGGATGACACTCTCACCTGTGGAGTTTAGAGTCAAGACTCTCACCTGAGAGAGAACAGTACTTCCAGTAACCTTGAAAAGTCTTGTTCAAAGAACACCACTTGTGTTTTGCATTGAAAGTGACGCAGTCATAGAATATTTCATTTCTATACCAGAATGGAAAGACACATTCACCATCTAAAAGAAAACAAAAATCCTTTATCCATCATTCCTGAGTGTGTTGGTAGTATTTTTTTTAATTAACTAAATGAGACATCTGCATCAACCTACCACATACATACACACACAAAAATCAGAGAACATCTCAGAAAGGGAATGGGAAGAATGTAAAGGGCAGGAGGATAGGAAGGGGATTGGAGACATAGTATCTTCTAGACATAGCATGACCATGACTCTCATGATCTCACTACAGCTGTGGGGGCCTGCCTAAGATCAAACCAACAAGATGAGTCAACATTCCAGCCTGCATCACTAATTGTACTCAGAGAGTTACCAAAACAGAAAAAATGGAGAGGGCATGAAAGGAGGAAGGGGTGTTAGGGACATTAGGGGGATTGGAACAGGGTCTTAGAGATGGACATGGTCAAAATGCATTGTTTACATATGTGAAATTGCTGAAGAATAAGTATAAACTATTCTATATAATAGAAATTATTCTATATAATATACTTTCATATTTTTTAAAACTATTCTATTTTTAACTATTATGTGAGTCCTTCCAGGACTGAAGAGATGGCTCAGTGGTTAAGAGCACATACACAAGAAGATCCGTGTTCAATCACCAGCACCCCAGTGAGGCAACTCACACAATTCCTGTAACTCAAGCTCCAGGGGAATACCTATACCTCTGGCCTGCACAGGTGCTTGTACTCCCATGAACACACCAAAATAGAGACACAGGCACATACATAACCAAAAACTGAAAGTAACTCTTAAAAAGAAGAGCTTTTCCTCCAAATCCCTGGCCTCTAAGATCAAAGCCACAATCAGAACTATGAATGCCATTGTGGGAAAAAACAAAAACAAGAAATTCCTGGATTCCACATGTTTACAAACACATTACTTATTTGACTCTGCCTAGGTTGATGCCGTGTTGTTATATTGAAACATCTACACTATGCTTAGACAGTTGATTGTAAAATAAAGTGTTTTTCTATCTCATCACTGTTTTGTTCACAATATCCCAAATTATTATTGGTTGGTTTTTATATAAATTTTAAAATCCAGTATTCTCTATGGAAATGGTTATAAGTTTAAAAGTATGCATTTTTAGTGTTGGTAAGACGTCATGGTGGCATAGTTCGTGCTTTATCTGTTTAAAGGGGTCATACATGATGTTTTATGAAAAAACAGGGGAGAAAGAAAAATTTACTAGAAGAACCATCAATGTTCCCATTTTATGGGATCAGAAGAGTACACAAAGTCACTGGAGTGTGGTTTAGTGGTTAAGAGCACTGGCTGCTCTTCCAGAGGACCTGGGTCCAGTTACCAGCACCTACATGGATGCTTACAATCATTTGTAACTTCAATTCCAGGGGATTTGATGCCCTCTTCTGGCCTGCCCATGCACTAGGCATGCATATAGTGAACAGACGGACATACAGACAGGTAAAACACCCATACACATAAAATAAAAATAAAGATAAAAATTCTAAGAGAAAGAACATATATTAATAACAAAAAAAATTCTGATTAACTTACCTTCTATCTCTGGCTTACGAATGACAGAATCTGAGAGACAAAAATTTAAGTAAAGTTCATTTCTATCTTAGGCTTTAAAATAGACTCTTGTAGCAAATGGCATTAATAGCTATGTTAGGCTACGGAAAAACATTGGCATGAGGGTATGTTGGGGATAACACACATGTACTGTTTTTCAGACTCAGTTCTATCCACCTAAATGGTTTACTTTGTTGAAATCCTACATATTTTTCATGCCTAAGAACTGAACCCGGGCCTTGTGCACACTGGGAAAGCAATAAGCCATGTTCCCAGTCCCTCACTGAGAGACTCTAGGCAGGTGATCTACCAACTGAGCCACACCCGCAACCCCTCACTGAGGGATTTTGGCAGAGTCTCTCCTAATCCTATACATCTCTTAATGACTTAAATTCAAAGTACATTTCATCGTCAGTGTAAAAGAGAGTACTTTCTCTCTTATCAGTGTCTGTTTGGCTATTAACATTAATTATCCATAAAATGTGTTTATGATATATTTATTTTATATCAGTCACGAAGACAGATTCTAATAATTTATCAACTTTTCAAGTAGCCTATTATTTTATATAGGCTTATAGGTTATTTCTCTTTCATAATATCAAATAAATTAGAAGTCCCCTCTCCAGTCAAGTTAACTAGTATTGTTGGCAATAGATAATCCCATATTTCTAAGGTTTAGTTGGAATAGTACTCCAATTAAGAATGCCATTCACAGCAGTTAACTCAGGTCAAAGTGCAGAGAGTAGGTACTTATGGAGTGTTCAGCCACAAATAGAACATCCATATCATATGCACTACCCCTGGGGCTCAGGGAATATCATGGAAGAGGGGTAGATAGGTTGTAACAGTCAAAGAGCATGTAGGACCAAATCAAGTCTTCTGTGCGTACCAGCAGACACACACACATGCACATATGCACACACATACAATTAAAAGTAAAATAGTTCTTCCTAGAAATAGTAAATTAAAGTCAGTAAGGAAATTTTAAAGAAAAACATGCTTTATAGTGCATTCAGCTGTTATCAAAAATGACCATATGAAGAGACACAAGAAAGTTCTGCTTCAATAATCTTAAGTAGTCAGTGTTGCAGGAGGTCTTTCCGCCCCTCCAACCAATAGCTGCTGAGATACCAGCCCATTGGGGCGTGGTTTCTCTCCATTCATAAAGCCTCTATTTCCTTCCGCTCGCTCTCTCTTGACTTCCTGCTGGTCTGGCGACTAGACTTTTTTCTCTAGTTGTGCAGAGAGCTGTTGTCCGGGATCATGATCTGTAAGTTTTCCCTCTTTAAATAAATACTACCCTAGTAATAGTAATCCCAAACTGGTGTGGCATTGTTCGTGGTTTACGCCTTTACCTGGCGCCCGACGAACGTTTGGCTTTTAGGACCCCCCCCCTCGGCTGCCGGCCACAAGTTCGGCTTGGAGGGAACGAGCCCTCGCTTCCTCTGCCCAGTGCCGAGTCTGAGATACACTTGGCCTTAAGGCCCATAATATCCAGAGAGGCAGGACGATCTCTGAGGCCGGACAGGTGGTGGTGGCATACACTCGGGAGGCAGAGAAAGGTGGATCTCTGTGAGTTCGACCGGACAGGTGGTGGTGCACGCCTTTAATCCCAGCCCTCGGGAAGCAGAGACAGGTGGATTTGGGATTTTGGTGAGTTTGAGGCCAGCTGGATAATAGGTAATATGGCA
Source organism: Microtus obscurus (assembly GCA_963919715.1). Classification (NCBI taxonomy): domain Eukaryota; kingdom Metazoa; phylum Chordata; class Mammalia; order Rodentia; family Cricetidae; genus Microtus; species Microtus obscurus. The sequence continues at coordinate 16,068 of CAWTZC010001187.1, forward strand.
GTTTTTGTTTCCAACATGACTTTCACTGTTTGGGCTACCAATACAATGGGTCTAATCATGCAAAATTTATATGACTATGAGGATAACTTAATTTACTGGTTACTACGTTTTAGTATTTTTTTGAATATTCTATCATTTAGGAAGATTATGGTACTCTCAAGAACTCATGCAGGTCAGGAGATTCAGGAGATTCAGGATTCAAAAGAGGCAATAATAAACAAAATAATAAAAAAGACTTGAAATGCTTGAAAAAAATGATTGGAACTGGTGAACAGAGTAATAAGGCACAAGGACAGGATACAAAGCCAACACCAGCTATTAGAACTGGCTTACCCAGGGTTTTAGCGGCATACCCTATACTTAATTCTGACAAAGTGTCAACTTCTAAAGGCTCAAAGGGAGTCAGAGAAGCTAGATGGATGCCAATAGCAATGAATGATCTGAAAGAAATTAAACAGGCTATTGTTACTTTTGGCTTGCAAAATGCATATGTACAGGAAATGATAAGGACTTGGGCTTCTAATGCTAGAGCTACCCCCTATGATTTCCATCAGTTAGTGTCTGCAGTTTTAGATAAGGGGACCTTCCTTGATGTTTGGAATTTATTTCAGAGAAGAATCCAAACATATGGAACAGCAAGGAAGAGCAAAAGGTGTCGAGGTTTCCCAAGATCAAATTCTTGGTGCAGGAGAATATGCTGATCCACAGGTCCAAGCTCTTTATGACGATGAAGTACTGCATCTATGTCACCAAGCAGCTTTAAATGCTTGGAATAGGATACAAGATCCAGCAAAAAGGGTTGAATCATATACCAGAATTAGGCAGGGACAGAGAGAACCCTTTATTGACTTTTGAAAGATTAATTAAGGCTCTGGACGTAGGGGGTAACAGACCCGGATTCTAGACGAATACTTCTTGAATCTCTAGCGTTTGAGAATGCAAACATAGAATGCAAAAAGATAATTGGGCCTTTAAAGTCTAGATCAGCACCTATGGATGAATGGATTCAGCATACGATGAATGTTGAGACATTTAGCTATAATGATGAATCTTGGGTAGGAGAAGCGATTTCCACAGCAATGAGGAGACATCAAACTGCCAGGTGTTTTAATTGTGGAAAATTAGGACATCTGAAAAGGGATTGCAGGCACAGAATTTCTAGAAATAATATCTCCTCTGGGAATGACAAAAATAGGGGACCTAGGCCTTCAGGTATATGTAGGAGATGCGGTAAAGGCCGTCATTGGTCCAACGAATGCAGGTCAACAACAGACAAACAAGGCAACCCGATACCGTCGGGAAACTCCTTGAGGGGCCTCTCGCAGGCCCCCAAGCCAACAGTGGCCCAGTCATTACCAGTCACAGTGGAGAACGTGCCTCACCAAGAAATCTAAAAGCTCCAATTTCTGCTGTAAAAAGTAATACTAGTCTAAATGGTGAATTACGTGTGGAGGATGAGTCAAAAAACCCAGTAGGACAGAGTAAACGTATATTTTGGCAGACTTCTATTAACGACCAAAGCTAAAAGTCTGTATAAATGGCACTTTTATTGAAGGCTTATTAGACACAGGTGCGGATGTAAGTATTATTACCCCAGAATCTTGGCATCCAAATTGGCCTCTTCAAGAGGTAAATGTTCAGTTTCTGGGAATTGGAACCCTATCTCGTGTAAAACAAAGCACAAGATGGGTGGAATGCATAGGGCCTGAAGGGCAAATAGGAAGACTAAGGCCATATATAGCCAATATTGCAATAAATTTATGGGGCCGTGACCTGTTACAGCAATGGAATACCCAGATTAACATTCCTGCAGTTCCAGGAACTCATAATTCTGGGAAAGATATGATGAGGTATTATGGAAAAAGGTCACCAGCCATTCAGGCTGTACAAGAACACATAGCAAATACCAAACCTTTAGAGGTACCAACAGCCCTACCTTTAAAATGGCTAACTGAGAAGCCAATATGGATCAAACAGTGGCCTCTAGCTGAAGATAAATTACAGGCATTGGAACAGCTGGTGCAAGAGCAATTAGATGCTCACCATATTGAAGAATCAACCAGCCCTTGGAATTCTCCTGTGTTTGTTGTAAAAAAGAAATCTGGTAAATGGAGAATGGTGACAGATCTAAGAGCTGTCAACAAAGTAATTCAACCTATGGGCCCACTACAATCTGGAATTCCTTTGCCTTCTCTATTACCAAAGGGATGGCCTCTTATAATTATTGATTTGAAAGATTGTTTTTTCACTATACCGTTACAAAAAAAGGATAGAGAAAAATTTGCCTTCACAGTGCATACTTCTAATAATTCTCAGCCTAATAGGAGATATCAATGGACTATCCTCCCACAGGGTATGCTCAATAGTCCTACATTGTGCCAATATTTTGTAAGTAAGCCATTGGAAATAATTCGTAAACAATTTCCCAAGTCCATAATTTATCATTACATAGATGACATCTTATTATCAGATTCAAATAAAGATACATTAGAAAGGATGTTTGAAGAAGTAAAGAAAGTCTTGCCTAGGTGGGGATTACAAATTGCACCTGAAAAGATTCAAAGAGGAAATTCTATTAATTACCTAGGTTACAGAATAGGGTTAGAGAAAATTAAAACGCAAAAGGCACAAATTAGGAGAGACCAGTTAAAGACTCTTAATGACTTCCAAAGATTGTTGGGAGACATTTCCAGTCTACGACCAGCTGTTGGGATAACACCTGATCTAATAGTTCATTTAAACAAAACCTTAGATGGTGATAAAGATTTGAATAGTCCAAGAAAACTGACAGCTGAAGCAGAAAAGGAACTGACAATGATTGAGGAAAAATTACAGAAAGCACATGTGGATAGGGTGAACCCAAATCTTAGCTGCATCCTAGTCATATTGCCTTCCAGAATCTCTCCTACAGGGATTCTAATGCAGAGGGAAGATATTATTTTAGAATGGATATTTATACCCAATAAACCAAGTAAAAAATTAAAAACTTATGTGGAAAAAGTCTCTGAATTAATTATAAAAGGTAAACTGAGACTTCGTCAACTAGCAGGTATAGACCCAGCAGAAATTATAATGCCTTTTACTACTGAAGAAATAAAAAAGTTATGGGAAGACAATGAACCGTGGCAAAGAGCTTGTGCTAATTTTTTGGGAGAAATTAATAGCAACTATCCCAAAAGTGGTAGACTTAACCTTATAAAGAGAACTTCTTGGATTCTTCCTAAAATTGTACATGATGCTCCAATAACTGGAGCCCGTACGTTCTATACTGATGCAAATAAATCAGGGAAAGCAGGTTACAAGTCAGATGAATTGAGTAAGGTGGAACAAAGCCCTTATAATTCTGTCCAGAAGGCAGAATTATATGCCATTCTTATGGTGCTAAGGGATTTTAAAGAACCTCTTAATATAGTTACAGATTCACAATATGCAGAAAGAGTTATCTTGCATATTGAAACCACTGAATTTATACCAGATGACACAGAGTTGACTTCATTGTTTATCCAGGTACAGGACATAATCAGGAACAGGCTTTGTCCGATGTACATAACACACATCCCGGTCCCATACAGGTCTGCCTGGTCCTCTAGCACAAGGCAACGCTGAGATTGATCAATTATTGATTGGAAGCGTGTTGCAGGCCTCGGAATTTCATAAAAAGCATCATGTCAATAGTAAAGGCCTAAAGAAAGAATTTTCCATTACTTGCCAACAAGCTAAGGACATTATAAAGAGATGTCCTACTTGTTCTTTCTATAATCAAACACCGTTGCCTGCAGGGAGTAACCCAAAGGGTACTAAGAGAATGAAATCTGGCAGATGGATGTGTTCCACTTTATGGAATTTGGTAAATTAAAATATGTACACCACACCATAGACACGTATTCAGGTTTTCAATGGGCTACTGCCCTAAGCTCAGAAAAGGCAGATTCAGTAATCACACATTTATTGGAAGTTATGGCCATCATGGGTATACCTGCACAAATAAAGACAGATAATGGTCCAGCATATGTATCTAAGAAAATGAAACGCTTTTTTGATTATTATAATATAAAACACATTACAGGTATACCAAATAATCCTACAGATCAGGCAGTTATAGAAAGATCAAATCGTACTATAAAGGATATGCTGAACAAACAGAAAGGGACCGAAAATACCCCCAGAAATAGATTACATAATGCTTTATTAACCTTGAATTTTTTTTTATTTTATTTTTTTTTATTGGAAAAAAAAGAAATTTCAGCCTCCTCCCCGCCTCCCATTTCCCTCCCACTCCTCCCTCTCCTCCTCCCCTCCCCCACTCCTCCCCCTCCCTCTCCAGCCTGAAGAGCAGTCAGGGTTCCCTGCCCTGTGGAAAGTCCAAAGTCCTCCCCCCTCATCCTGGTCTAGGAAGGTGAACATCCAAACTGGGTAGGCTCCCACAAAGCCAGAACATGAAGCAGGATCAAAACCCGGTGCCATGGTCCTTGGCTTCTAAGCAGCCCTTATTGTCCGCCAGATTTAGAGAGTCCGGTTTTATCCCATGCTTTTTCAGTCACAGTCCAGCTGGCCTTGGTGAGCTCCCAAAGAATCAGCCCCACTGTCTCCACAGGTGGGTGCACCCCTTGTGGTCCTGACTTCTTTGCTCATATTCTCTCTCCTTCTGCTCCTCATTGGGACATTGGGAGCTCAGTCCAGTGTTCCAGTGTGGGTCTCTGTCTCAATTTCTATTCATCGCCAGATGAAATTTCTATGGTGATATGCAAGATATTCATCAGTATGGCTATAGGATAGGGTCATTTCAGGTTCCCTATCCTCAGCTGCCCCAGGAACTAGCTGGGGACATTGCCCTGGGCACCTAAGAGCCCCTCTAGATCCAAGTCTCTTGCCAACCCTAAGATGGCGCCCTTAATTAAGATGTGTGCTTCTCTGCTCTCCTAACCAACCTTCCTTTATTCCAATCATCCCGTTTCCCCAAGTTCCCCCCACCCTCCCCTTCTCACATTTCTCTCCCCTTCTCCCCTTACCCCCCCTCCCACCACACCCCCAAGATCTCCGTTTTTTGCTCGGCAATCTAGTCTACTTCCCATAACCAGGAGGATAGCTATATGTTTTTCTTTGGGTTCACCTTCCTATTTAGATTCTTTAGGATATCAAATTATAGACTCACTGACCTTTATTTATTTCTAGAAACCAAATATGAGTGAGTACATCCCATGTTCATCCATTTGGGTCTGGGTTACCTCACTCAGGATAGTGTTTTCTATTTCCATCCATTTGCATGCAAATTTCGCAAAGTCATTGTTTTTTACCGCTGAGTAGTATTCTAATGTGTATATATTCCACACTTTCTTCATCCATTCTTCCATTGAAGGGCATCTAGGTTGTTTCCAGGTTCTGGCTATTACAAATAATGCTGCTATGAACATAGTTGAACAAATGTCCTTGTCATGTGATCGGGCACCTCGTGGGTATATTCCCAAGAGTGGCATTGCTGGGTCCATGGGTAGGTTGATCCCAATTTTCCTGAGAAACCGCCACACTGCTTTCCAAAGTGGTTGCACAAGTTTGCATTCCCACCAGCAATGGATGAGGGTACCCCTTTCTCCACAGCCTCTCCAGCAAAGGCTATCATTGGTGTTATTGAGTTTAGCCATTCTGACAGGTGTAAGATGATATCTCAATGTTGTTTTGATTTGCATTTCCCTGATCGCTAAGGAGGCTGAGCATGACCTTAAGTGCCTTTTGGCCATTTGAACTTCTTCTGTTGAGAATTCTCTCTTCAGATCAGTGCCCCATGTTTTAATTGGGTTAATTAGCATTTTAAAATCTAGTTTCTTGAGTTCTTTATATATTTTGGAGATCAGACCTTTGTCTGTTGCGGGGTTGGTGAAGATCTTCTCCCAGTCAGTGGGTTGCCTTTTTGTCTTAGTGACAGTGTCTTTTGCTTTACAGAAGCTTCTCAGTTTCAGTAGGTCCCATTTATTCAATGTTGCCCTTAATGTCTGTGCTGCTGGGGTTATACTCTAGGAAGCTGATCGCCTGTGCCCATCTGTTGTAGTGTACTTCCCACTTTCTCTTCTATCAGGTTCAGTGTGTTCAGATTGATATTGAGGTCTTTGATCCATTTGGACTTGAGTTTGTGCATGGTGATAGGTATGGGTCTATTTTCATTCTTCTACAGGTTGACATCCAGTTGTGCCAGCACTATTTGTTGAAGATGCTTTCTTTCTTCCATTGTATACTTTTAGCACCTTTATCGAAATGAGGTGTTCATAGGTTTGTGGGTTAAGATCCGGGTCTTCTACACGATTCCATTGGTCAACTTCTCTATTTTTATGCCAATACCACACTGTTTTCATTACTGTAGCTCTGTAATAGAGTTTAAAGTCAGGGATGGTAATGCCTCCAGAAGTACCTTTATTGTATAAGATTGTTTTGGCTATCCTGGGTTTTTTGTTATTCCATATAAAGTTGATTATTGTCCTTTCAAGATCAGTGAAGAATTTTAATGGGATCTTGATGGGGATTGCATTGAATCTATAAATTGCCTTTGGTAGGATTGCCATTTTTACTATGTTGATCCTCCCAATCCACGAGCAAGGGAGATCCTTCCATTTTCTGGTATCCTCTTCAATTTCTTTCTTCAAAGCCTTAAAGTTCTTGTCAAATAGATCCTTCACTTCTTTGGTTAGAGTTACCCCGAGATATTTTATGCTGTCTGTGGCTATCGTGAAAGGTGATGCTTCTCTGATTTCCCTCTCTGCTTCCATATCCTTTGTGTATAGGAGGGCGACTGATTTTTTTGGAGTTGATCTTGTATCCGGCCACATTACTAAAGGCGTTTATCAGCTGTAGGAGTTCTTTGGTGGAGTTTTTGGGGTCACTTATGTACACTATCATATCATCTGCAAATAACGATAGTTTAACTTCTTCCTTTCCAATTCGAATCCCGTTGATCCCCTTATGTTGTCTTATTGCTATTGCTAAAACTTCAAGCACTATATTGAAGAGGTATGGAGAGAGTGGACAGCCTTGTCGTGTTCCTGATTTAAGTGGGATGGCTTTGAGTTTCTCTCCGTTTATTTTGATGTTAGCTGTCGGTTTGCTGTAAATAGCTTTTATTATATTTAGGTATGATCCTTGTATCCCTAATCTCTCCAAGACTTTTATCATAAAGGGATGTTGAATTTTGTCAAAAGCTTTTTCAGCATCTAAAGAAATGATCATATGGTTTTTTTCTTTCAGTTTATTTATATGATGGATTACATTGATAGATTTTCATATGTTGAACCAGCCTTGAATCTCTGGGATGAAGCCTACTTGATCATAATGGATAATTTTTCTAATGTGTTCTTGGATACGGTTTGCCAGTATTTTGTTGAGGACTTTTGCGTCAATGTTCATGAGTGAGATTGGCCTGTAATTCTCTTTCTTGGTTGAGTCTTTGTGTGGTTTTGGTATCAGAGTGACGGTAGCTTCATAAAAGGAATTTGGCAATGACTCTTCTGTTTCTATATTGTGAAATACCTTAAGGAGTATAGGTATTAGGTCTTCTTGGAAATTCTGGTAGAATTCCGCATTGAAACCGTCTGGTCCTGGGCTTTTTTTGGTGGGGAGGTTTTTGATAACAGCTTCTAATTCTTCGCGACTGACAGGTCTATTTAGATTGTTCACCTGGTCCTGATTTAACTTTGGTATATGGTATTTATCTAAAAAAGTGTCCATTTCTTTTACATTTTCCAGTTTTGTGGCATACAGGCTTTTGTAGTAAGATCTAATGATTCTCTGAATTTCCTCTATGTCTGTGGTTATGTCCCCCTTTTCATTTCTGATCTTATTAATTTGCAAATTCTCTCTCTGCCGTTTGATTAGTTTGGATAGGAGTTTATCAATTTTGTTGATTTTTTCCAGTTACCAGCTTTTTGTTTCATTGATTCTTTGGATTGTTTTCTGTGTTTCTATTTTGTTGATTTCAGCCCTCAGTTTGACTATTTCCAGTCTTCTACTCCTCCTAGGTGAGTCTGCTTCTTTTTTTTCTAGAGCTTTCAGATGGGCTGTTAAGTCTCCAATGTATGCTTTCTCTGTTTTCTTTAAGTGGGCACTAAGGGCTATGAACTTTCCCCTTAGGACTGCTTTCAAAGTGTCCCATAAGTTTGAGTATGTTGATTCTTTATTTTCATTGAATTCAAGGAAGACTTTAATTTCTTTCTTTATTTCTTCTTTGATCCAGGTGTGGGTCAATAGTTGACTATTCAATTTCCATGAGTTTGTAGGCTTTCTGGGGGTAGCATTGTTGTTGAATTCTAACTTTAGTCCGTGGTGATCTGATAAGACACAGGTGGTTATGGATATTTTTTTGTAACTGTGGAAGTTTGCTTTGTTACCGAGGATGTGGTCAATTTTCGAGAAGGTTCCATGAGCTGCAGAGAAGAAGGTATATTCTTTCCTATTTGGGGTGGAATGTTCTATAGATGTCTGTTAAGTCCATTTGATTCAATACCTCCATTAATTCTCTTATTTCTCTGTTAGGTTTCTGTCTGATTGACCTGTCCATTGGTGAAAGAGGAGTGTTGAGATCTCCTACTATTAGTGTTGTGCGTTTGATGGCAGCCTTGAGTTTTAGTAGTGTTTCTTTTACATATGTGGGTGCTTTTATATTAGGGGCATAGATATTCAGGATTGAGACCTCATCCTGATCAATTGTTCCTGTTATGAGTATAAAATATCCCTCTCCATCTCTTCTGATTGATTTAAGTTTGAAGTCAACTTTGTTAGAAATTAGTATGGCCACACCTGCTTGTTTCTTAGGTCCATTTGCTTGATAAACCTTTTCCCATCCCTTTACTCTAAGTAGGTGCCTGTCTTTGTGGTTGAGGTGTGTTTCTTGTAAACAGCAGAATGTTGGATCCTGTTTGCGTATCCAATCTCTTAACCTTTGCCTTTTTATAGGTGAGTTGAGTCCATTGACATTAAGGGATATTAATGACCAGTGGTTGCTTACTCCGGTCACTTTTTTAGTCATAGAGTTTGTGTGTTTGCCTTCTTTTAGTTGTGCTGGTGAAGGGTGTCTAGATGTTTGAGTTATTGTGGTCATTGTTGGTCTCCTTGGTTTGTGATTTTCCTTCTATTACTTTCTGTAAGGCTGGATTTGTGGCTACGTATTGTTTAAATTTGTTTTTATCCTGGAAAATTTTGTTTTCTCCATTTATAGTGAATGAAAGCTTGGCTGGGTATAGTAGTCTGGGCTTGCATCCATGTTCTCTTAGCTTCTGCAGTATGTCTATCCAGGACCTTCTGGCTTTCATGGTTTCCATAGAGTAGTCAGGTGTAAGTCTGATAGGTTTACCTTTATAAGTAACTTGACCTTTTTCCTTTGCAGCTCTTAATATTCTTTCTTTATTCTGTATGTTTTGTGTTCTGATTATTATATGGCGAGGAGATGTTTTTTTTTTTTGGTCCAGTCTATTCGGTGTTCTGTATGCTTCTTGAACCTTCAAAGGAATATCTTTCTTTAGGTTGGGAAAGTTTTCTTCTATAATTTTATTAAATATATTTTCTGAACCATTGAGCTGTACTTCCTCTCCTTCTTGTATCCCAATTATCCTTAGGTTTGGTCTTTTTATTGTGTCCCATATTTCCTGAATGTTTCGTGATGAGAATTTGTTAGTTTTGCTGTTTTCTTTGATCAGTGTGTTAATTTTCTCTATGGTATCTTCAGTGTCTGACATTCTTTCTTCTAACTCTTGTAATCTGTTGGTAGTACTTGTCTCTGTAGTTCCTGTTCGTTTACCCAGATTTTCGATCTCCAACCTTCCCTCGGTTTGAGTTTTCTTCATTACTTCCATTTCATTCTTCAGGTCTTGAACCATTTCCCTTACCTGTTTGATTGCATTTTCTTGTTTCTCTTGGTTTTCTTGGGTATCTTTGAGCGATTTATTCATTTCCTCTACCTTTTTGTTTGTAATCTCTAATTGTTTATGGCAGTTTTTCACCTCCTGTTTAAGGTCTTCTATTATTTTCAAATAATTCACTTTTGAGTCGATTTCTTCTACTTCTTCTGGAGTAGGGTGTACAATTCTTCTTATTTCGGGATCCCTGGGTTCTGGTGATGTCATGTTGCCTTTCAGGTTGTTGGAGGAATTCTTGCATTGGCGCCTTCCCATCTCCTCTTTCAAATGAAGCCAAGAGAGGCCTGGTGTCTTGGTCCTGTCTTTGCTGTGCCTGAGTCTCTGGGTGTATCTCTTCAGTGTAGAAGCAGGGACCGTCCTGCTGAGCTTGAACTCCTCAGTACCCAAACATGGACAACCATCCAGATGGGACTCCTCAGCACCACCCCCAGTGATGTCTCTCCTGGAACCCGGTTCTGGTCTCCCTGCTGCTAGGGTGTCTCGCGAACAAAGGGCCGACCCCGCTTGGTGCAGGCCGGCCACCTAGACAAAGGAGCCACCACCCTCCCGAATGCCCTTCCACTCGGACCCTGTCCCAGTGCCCAAACAGGCTGAGCTGGGAGCTGTTGTGTGGTTCAAAGGGGGGAGGGGGTCAGAGGTAGTGGGGGGAGGGCCTTGGATGCAGGCTGGGTGGGACAGGAATGGAGAAGAGGTATCAAGGAGTACAGCCCCCCGCCAGACTGACCAGGAAGTGCAGGAGGGGTGAGGAACGTCTGAGCTCCCTGTCCCGGCTGCCGCTGTGGCCAGATCAACTCACTCACCCCAGCGATGGCCCTCCTGGCACCCGGATCCGATCTCCCCGCTGCTCTGGGCGTCCCGCGAACAAAGGGCCGGCCCCGCTTGGTGCAGGCCGGCCACCTAGACAAAGGAGCCACCACCCTCCCGAATGTCCTCCCAATTCGGACCCTGTCCCAGCGCCCAAACAGGCTGAGCTGGGAGCTGTTGTGTGGGCCAGAAACTCACTCACCCCAGCGATGGCCCTCCTGGCCAACCTTGAATTTTCTTAACGCTAATGAGAAAGGAACAACAGCAGCAGAAAGACATTGGATAATGGAAAAGTCTGCTGAACTAAATCAACCGATTTATTTCAAAGATGTGCTGACCTCTCAATGGAAGCCAGGAGATGTGCTACGTTGGGGAAGGGGTTTTGCTCTTGTTTCCACAGGAGAAGAAAAATTGTGGATACCATCAAAATTAATAAAGTTTCGATTTCAAGAGGAGAAACCTCTTGGAAAAGGAGAAATGACAACTCATCCACAACGATATTCATACAGGTGGTAAGAAAAACAATAGAATGGGGGCAGGGTTCTGTTCTTATCTCCACAGGAAAACACTCACCTTGTGAAAAATTCCAAGGGACCCTGGATATTTGGATACTGACAGATGGAAAAATACCTGCCCAATAGGAAATATCAAGAAAACTGAATGGGTAAGTAATACGTACTAAACCATATTTCTAAATTTATAAAGCTGGTTTTGAAGTTGGACTCTGGCTCAGTCCTGCTCCAATTCCAAGCCTGTTAGTAAGAAAAACCCAGAGTTTCTGGAGGTTCTGTCTCATGTCAAGAGCCGTGATATGGGACAAAAAGAAATATGAGTTTAGAAAACATCTTTGCTTTTCTTCATATCTATCATACCTTTCATTGAATATATCTATCATGCCTTTCATTGAATATATGTTATATATATATATGCCTATATATGTCTATATGATTAATGTTTAAGTTTTTTACAATAATCAATGCGTCTTTTCTGAAGTGACATTTGAAGTTTCCAGGAAGAAGATGGGGGCCCCACAACAACAACTCTACCTGGTTGATATGACGTCCCATGATACTGATAGCGCTACTACAAGACCTGTTTTGGGTACCACAGCTGCACAAGAAGATCCCAACTTGGTTAGCTGAAATGGTGCACATCTTGTACAACATTCTGGCCAGACCTCCACAAAATACTCAGAGACTATTTGCAATTTTAAAAGACATTGATCTTGAAATTTAACCATCATTTTACTTCACAGGATCCCCCCAGAAAGAACATTGCCCCCATGACAGCTGGAAGTAATTCTAGAGGACGATGTCCCCTCTCCCAGTAAAGTTTGCCCCTGGGTTTAGGGGTTTAGGGACATCATTTAGGGGTTGGGAGGTTGGAGGAGGAATTTTATAAGCTCAGGGATCATTTTGAAAAAAAAAAAAAGAGGGTGATGGGATAATAGATTTGTAATTGTGAGTTATAATTTTTAGACAAATATATTGGTATTGATACTTGTATATTGATACAAAGTTAAATTATATTGACTATTGTATGCATGCATGTTTCTACCCCTGTTTAAAATATTTTTTATGTATTGACATATATTGTATCGATATTTACCATATTGCAATGTATATTGTACATTGTTTATATTTGGAGGTCATTATCCTCATTTGTTACACAGATGTTTATTGATGTTTATTGTCTTAGTCTTTAAGTTAGATAGATATTGAGAATTATATAGATCAATAGTCATCTAAGTTTGCCATTTATAATTAGACTAATTAGGTTATTTAGATATATAGAGATTATACTCAGTATAGAGTAGATGATCTTCAACCTCTTCAAAGAGCTGTAGAAAATGGCCTTTAATCTAACTCAGAGTTTGTGGTAGTGAGACACAATTGCTCCTGGCAACACCGCTCTATTCCCAAGAGAATGTTGAGCACCAAAGACACTCCACCTGGAGCCTTTCTTTTGACAGAACTGGCCTTGGGGCAAAGAAATGCCCATACCTCAACCACTGACAGAGATACAGAGTGTGCATCAATGGATAAAACAGGACTGTCATATCCTGCCAAGACAGGGTAAGATAGTTTTGAAAAGTTGCTTGCCTTTGAAAATGGTATGTCAGTGATGTTAGGCCTTAGCCAAAGTTGGTTGCTTCAACGCTGCAAATGTGACTTTGGGTGATTGCCCAGGTAGCTAGTTGTCCCTGTGATTTGTTGCAGGTTTTGGAAGTTGTTTTACTGAACTTCCTAATTACCCAGGTAACATTATTTCCCTTCTCAGATCTTTGATGGGGTTGAAGACTATATAACTATAGTTACTTTTCTCTCATGACTTGGCCAAGTTATTTATTATACAAGTCCTAAGCTAGTTAGAATAGGATATTTGTACTTATTGTATATAATTTCATAGTAGGTTTAGAACTCTCTTACTTAAACAAAAGTGGGAGGTGTTGCAGGAGGTCTTTCTGCCCCTCCAACCAATAGCTGCTGAGATACCAGCCCATTGGGGCGTGGTTTCTCTCCATTCATAAAGCCTCTATTTCCTTCCGCTCGCTCTCTCTTGACTTCTTGCTGGTCTGGCGACTAGACTTTTTTCTCTAGTTGTGCAGAGAGCTGTTGTCCGGGATCGTGATCTGTAAGTTTTCCCTCTTTAAATAAATACTACCCTAGTAATAGTAATCCCAAACTGGTGTGGCATTGTTCGTGGTTTACGCCTTTA
>CAWTZC010001188.1:0-53374 GCA_963919715.1 Microtus obscurus
GACTCTTCTGTTTCTATATTGTGAAATACCTTAAGGAGTATAGGTATTAGGTCTTCTTGGAAATTCTGGTAGAATTCCGCATTGAAACCGTCTGGTCCTGGGCTTTTTTTGGTAGGGGAGGTTTTTGATAACAGCTTCTAATTATTCGCGACTGACAGGTCTATTTAGATTGTTCACCTGGTCCTGATTTAACTTTTGGTATATGGTATTTATCTAAAAAAAGTGTCCATTTCTTTTACATTTTCCAGTTTTGTGGCATACAGGCTTTTGTAGTAAGATCTAATGATTCTCTGAATTTCCTCTATGTCTGTGGTTATGTCCCCCTTTTCATTTCTGATCTTATTAATTTGCAAATTCTCTCTCTGCCATTTGATTAGTTTGGATAGGGGTTTATCAATTTTGTTGATTTTTTCCAGGAACCAGCTTTTTGTTTCATTGATTCTTTGGATTGTTTTCTGTGTTTCTATTTTGCTGATTTCCGCACTCAATTTGACTATTTCCAGTCTTCTACTCCTCCTAGGTGAGTCTGCTTCTTTTTTTTCTAAAGCTTTCAGGTGGGCTGTTAAGTCTCCAATGTATGCTTTCTCTGTTTTCTTTAAGTGGGCACTAAGGGCTATGAACTTTCCCCTTAGGACAGCTTTCAAAGTGTCCCATAAGTTTGAGTATGTTGTTTCTTTATTTTCATTGAATTCAAGGAAGACTTTAATTTCTTTCTTTATTTCTTCTTTGATCCAGGTGTGGGTCAATAGTTGACTGTTCAGTTTCCATGAGTTTATAGGCTTTCTGGGGGTAGCATTGTTGTTGAATTCTAACTTTAGTCCATGGTGATCTGATAATACACAGGTGGTTATGGATATTTTTTGTAACTGTGGTAGTTTGCTTTGTTACCGAGGATGTGGTCAATTTTCGAGAAGGTTCCATGAGCTGCAGAGAAGAAGGGTATTCTTTCCTATTTGGGTGGAATATTCTATAGATGTCTATTAAGTCCAATTGATTCATTACCTCCATTAATTCTCTAATTTCTCTGTTAGGTTTCTGTCTGATTGACCTGTCCATTGGTGAAAGAGGAGTGTTGAAATCTCCTACTATTAGCGTGTGCGGTTTGATGGCAGCCTTGAGTTTTAGTAATGTTTCTTTTACGTATGTGGGTGCTTTTATATTAGGGGCATAGATATTCAGGATTGAGACTTCATCCTGATGAATTGTTCCTGTTATGAACATAAAATGTCCCTCTCCATCTCTTCTGATTGATTTAAGTTTGAAGTCAACTTTGTTAGAAATTAGTATGGCCACACCTGCTTGTTTCTTAGGTCCACTTGCTTGATAAACCTTTTCCCATCCCTTTACTCTAAGTAGGTGCCTGTCTTTGTGGTTGAGGTGTGTTTCTTGTAAACAGAAGAATGTTGGATCCTGTTTGCGTATCCAGTCTCTTAGCCTGTGCCGTTTTATAGGTGAGTTGAGTCCATTGACATTAAGGGATAATAATGACCAGTGGTTGTTAACTCCAGTTTTTTAGTCATAGAGTTTGTGTGTTTGCCTTCTTTGGGTTGCACTGGTGAAGGGTTTCTAGATGTTTGAGTTAATGTGGTCATTGTTGGTCTCCTTGGTTTGTGATTTTCCTTCTATTACCTTCTGTAAGGCTGGATTTGTGGCTACGTATTGTTTAAATTTGTTTTTATCCTGGAAAATTTTGTTTTCTCCATTTATAGTGAACGAAAGCTTGGCTGGGTATAGTAGTCTGGGCTTGCATCCATGTTCTCTTAGCTTCTGCAGTACATCTATCCAGGACCTTCTGGCTTTCATGGTTTCCATAGAGTAGTCAGGTGTAAGTCTGATAGGTTTACCTTTATAAGTAACTTGACCTTTTTCCTTTGCAGCTCTTAATATTCTTTCTTTATTCTGTATGTTTTGTGTTTTGATTATTATATGGCGAGGAGATTTTTTTTTTGGTCCAGTCTATTCGGTGTTCTGTATGCTTCTTGAACCTTCAAAGGAATATCTTTCTTTAGGTTGGGAAAGTTTTCTTCTATAATTTTATTAAATATATTTTCTGGACCATTGAGCTGTACTTCTCTCCTTCTTCTATCCCAATTATTCTTAGGTTTGGTATTTTTATTGTGTCCCATATTTCCCTGAATGTTTTGTGATGAGAATTTGTTGGATTTGCTATTTTCTTTGATCAGTGTGTTTATTTTCTCATGGTATCTTCAGTGTCTGACATTCTTTCTTCTATCTCTTGTAATCTGTTGGTAGTACTTGTCTCTGTGGTTCCTGTTCGTTTACCCAGGTTTTCCATCTCCATCCTTCCCCCGGTTTGTGTTTTCTTCATTACTTCCATTTCATTCTTTAAGTCTTGAACCGCTTCCCTTATCTGTTTGATTGCTTTTTCTTGCTTCTCTTGGTTTTCTTGGGTATCTTTGAGCGATTTATTCATTTCCTCTACTTTTTTGTTTGTCATCTCTAATTGTTTATGGCAGTTTTTCACCTCCTGTTTAAGGTCCTCTATTATTTTCAATAATTCATTTTTGAGTCGATTTCTTCTAATTCTTCTGGAGTAGGGGTGTACAATTCTTCTTATTTCGGGATCCCTGGGTTCTGGTGATGTCATGTTGCCTTTCAGGTTGTTGGAGGAATTCTTGTATTGGCGCCTTCCCATCTCTTGCTTCAAATGGAGCCAGGAGAGGCCTGGTGTCTTGGTCCAGTCTTTGCTGTGACTGACTCTCTGGGTGTATCTCTTCAGTGTAGAAACAGGAACCAACCCGGTCCAGATGGAACTCTCAGCACAACTCAGATGGCAACCCTGGAGCACCAGCTGTAGGTGCCCAAGCTCCCTTACTGGGAACCTTGAGACCTGCCTGGAAGGCAGGCACTCCCCCGCTCTGGGTGGATAGCCTTAGTGAAAGAGCTTAAAACCTGTCTGAGCTCTGGTCCTAGCAAACCACAGGGCAGGGTTGGGGGTGGGGTGCGGGGGGATTGGGTCGTGCCTAAGAAAGGCAGCCCTGCAGAAGGAGCTGGGGGAGGGGGTTTGTGCTAGCTTCTGACGCACACGGAGCCTGGATAGTAGACACTCACCCGTCCAGATGGAATTCGTCAGCACCTAACCAGGGCCGCCTGGTAGCTCACAGATCCAGGGACAAGAAGAAGGAGGTGGGAGACAGCACGGGGTGCAGGAGAACACTGGAGATCCTGGAGCACCAGCTGTAGCTGCCCAAGCTCCCTTACTGGGAACCTTGAGACCTGCCTGGAAGGCAGGCACTCCCCGCTCTGGGTGGAAAGCCTTAGTGAAAGAGCTTAAAACCAGTCTGAGCTCTGGTCCTAGCAAACCACAGGGCAGGGTTGGGGGTGGGGTGCGGGGGGGATTGGGTCGTGCCTAAGAAAGGCAGCCCTGCAGAAGGAGCTGGTGGAGGGGGGTTTGTGCTAGCTTCTGAGGCACACGGCGCCTGGATAGTAGACACTCACCCGTCCAGATGGAATTCGTCAGCACCTAACCAGGGCCGCCTGGTAGCTCACAGATCCAGGGACAAGAAGAAGCTATGTCTTTTTTTTATTAAAAATTTCTGCCTCCTACCTGCCTCTGCCTCCCATTTCCCTCCCCCTCCACTGTGCCGCCCCCCCTCCCTCTTCAGCCCAAAGAGCAGTCAGGGTTCCCTGCACTATGGGAAGTCCAAGGTCCTCTCCCCTCCATCCAGGCCTAGGAAGGTGGGCATCCAAACAGCCTAGGCTCCCACAAAGCCAGTACATGCAGTAGGATCAAAACCCAGTGCCCTTGTTCTTGGCTTCTCAGCAGTCCTCATTATCCGCCATGTTTAGAAGGACCAGTTTTATCCCATGCTTTTTTAGACCCAGTCCAGCTGGCCTTGGTTAGTTCCCAATAGATCAACCCCATTGTCTCAGTGTGTGGGTGCACCCTTTGCGGTCCTGACTTCCTTGCTCATGTTCTCCCTCCTTCTGTTCCTCATTTGGACCATGGAAGCGCAGTCCGGTGCTCCAGTGTGGATCTCTGTCTCTATCTCCTTCCATCGCCAGATGAAGGTTCTATGATGATATGCAAGATATTCATCAGTATGACTATAGGGTAGGGCCATTTCAGGCTCCCTCTCCTCAACTGCCCAAGGAACTAGCTGGGGACATCTCCTTAAATACCTGGGAACCCCTCTATGGTCAAGTCTCTTGCCAACTCTAAAATTGGCTCCCTTAATTAATGTATATACTTCCCTGCTCCCATATCTACCCTTCCTTTATCCCAACCATCCCATTCCCCCAAGTTCTTCCCATCCTCCCCTTCTCACTTTTCTCTCCCCATCTTCCCTTTCCCCCATCCCACCCCAACACCAGTTCCCAGTTTTTGCCCGGCAATCTTGTCTACTTAAAATATCCAGGAGGATACCTATATGTTTTTCTTTGGGTTCACCTTCTTATTTAGCTTCTCCAGGATCACGAATTATAGGCTCAATGTCCTTTATTTATGGCTACAAACCAATTATGAGTGAGTACATCCCATGTTCCTCTTTTTGGGTCTGGCTTACCTCACTCAGGATAGTGTTTTCTATTTCCATCCATTTGCATGCAAAATTCAAGATGTCAGTGTTTTTTACCGCTGAGTAGTACTCCAATATGTATATATTTCACACCTTCTTCATCCATTCTTCCATTGAGGGGCATCTAGGCTGTTTCCAGATTCTGGCTATTACAAACAATGCTGCTATGAACATAGTTGAACAAATACTTTTGTTGTATGATAAGGCATCTCTTGGGTATATTTCCAAGAGTGGTATCACTGGGTCCAGGGGTAGGTTGATCCTGAATTTCCTGAGAAATCGCCACACTGATTTCCAAAGTGGTTGCACAAGTTTGCATTCCCACCAGCAATGGATGAGTGTACCCCTTTCTCCACAACCTCTCCAGCAAAGGCTACCATTGGTGTTTTTTATTTTAGCCATTCTGACAGGTGTAAGATGGTATCTTAAAGTTGTCTTGATTTGCATTTCCCTGATCACTAAGGAAGTTGAGTATGAGTGTGTTTTGGCCATTTGAACTTCTTCTGTTGAGAATTCTCTGTTCAGTTCAGTGCCCCCTTTATTAGTTGGGTTGATTAGCATTTGAAAGTCTAGTTTCTTGAGTTCTTTATATATTTTGGAGATCAGACCTTTGTCAGTTGCGGGATTGGTGAAGATCTTCCCCAGTCAATGGGTTGCCTTTTTGTCTTATTGACAGTGTCCTTTGCTTTACAGAAACTTCTCAGTTTCAGGAGGTCCCATTTATTCAATGATGCCCTTAATGTCTGTGCTGCTGGGGTTATATGTAGGAAGTGGTCTCATGTGCCCATGTGTTATAGAGTACTTCCCACTTTCTCTTCTATCAGGTTCAGTGTGTTCAGAATGATATTGAGGTCTTTAATCCATTTGGACTTGAGTTTAGTGCATGGTGATAGATATGGATCTATTTTTCTTCTACTACAGATTGACTTCCAGTTCTGCCAGCACCATTTGTTGAAGATGCTCTCTTTCTTCCATTGTATACTTTTGGCTCCTTTATCGAAAATCAGGTGCTCATAGGTTTGTGGGTTAAAATCTGGGTCTTCTATTCGATTCCATCGATGGATTTCTCTGTTTTTATGCCAATACCAAGCTGTTTTCAATATTGTAGCTTTGTAATAGAGTTTGAAGTCAGGTATGGTAATGCCTCCAGAAGTTCCTTTATTGTATAAGATTGTTTTGGCTATCCTGGGTTTTCTGTTTTTCCATATAAAGTTGATTATTGTCCTCTCAGGTCTGTGAAGAATTTTGATGGGATTTTGATGGGGATTGCATTAAATCTATAGATTGCTTTTGGTAGAATTGCCATTTTTACTATGTTGATCCTCCCAATCCAAGAGCAAGGGAGATCCTTCCATTTTCTGGTGTCCTCTTCAATTTCTTTCTTCAAAGACTTAAAGTTCTTGTCAAATAGATCTTTCACTTCTTTGGTCAGAATTACCCCAAGATATTTTATGCTATTTGTGGCTATTGTGAAAGGTGATGCTTCTCTGATTTCCCTCTCTGCTTCCTTATCCTTAGTGTATAGGAGGGCGACTGATTTTTTGGAGTTGATCTTGTACCCTCCACATTACTAAAGGTGTTTATCCCTGTAGGAGTTCTTTGGTAGAGTTTTTGGGGTCGCTTATATATACTATCATATCATCTGCAAATAATGAAAGTTTAACTTCTTCTTTTCCAATACGAATCCCCTTGATCCCCTTATGTTGTCTTATTGCTATTGCTAGAAGATATTGAAGAGGTATGGAGAGAGTGGACAGCCTTGTCATGTTCCTGATTTTACTGAGATGGCTTTGAGTTTCTCTCCATTTAATTTAATGTTAGCTGTCAGCTTGCTGTAAATAGCTTTTATTATATTTAGGTATGACCCTTGTATCCCTAATCTCTCCAAGACCTTTATCATAAAGGGGTGTTGAATTTTGTCAAATGCTTTTTCAGCATCTAATGAAGTGATCATATGCTTTTTTCTTTCAGTTTATTTATATGATGAATTACTTTGATAGATTTTCGTATGTTGAACCAGCCCTGCATCTCTGGGATGAAGCCTACTTGATCATAATGGATAATTTTTCTAATGTGTTCTTGGATTTGGTTTGCCAGTATTTTATTGAGAATTTTTGCGTCAATGTTCATGAGTGAAATTGGCCTGTAATTCTCTTCCTTGGTTGAGTCTTTGTGAGGTTTTGGTATCAGGGTAACTGTAGCTTCATAAGAGGAATTTGGCAATGACTCTTCTGTTTCTATATTGTGAAATACATTAAGGAGTATAGGTATTAGCTCTTCTTGGAAGTTTTGGTAGATTTCTGCATTGAAGCCATCTGGTCACGGGCTTTTTTGGAAGGGAGGTTTTTGATAACAGCTTCTAATTCTTCGCGACTAACAAGTCTTTTTAGATTGTTCACCTAGTCTTGGTTTAACGTTGGTATATGGTACTTATCTAAAAAAATGTCCATTTTCTTTTACATTTTCCAGTTGTGTGGCATACAGGCTTTTGTAATAAGATCTAATGATTCTCTGAATTTCTTCTGTGTCTGTGGTTATGTCCCCCTTTTCATTTCTTATTTTTTTGCATGTTCTCTCTCTGTCGTTTGATTAGTTTGGATAGGGTTTGTCGATCTTGATTTTCTCCAAGAACCAGCTTTTTGTTTCATTGATTCTTTGATTGTTTTCTGTGTTTCTATTTTGCTGATTTCCGCACTCAATTTGATTATTTCCAGTCTTCTACTCCTCCTGGGTGAGTCTGCCTCCTTTTTTTTTCTAGAGCTTTCAGGTGTGCTGTTAGGTCTCCAATGTGTGCTTTCTCTGTTTTCTTTAAGTGGACACTTAGTGCTATAAACTTTCCTCTTAGCACTGCTTTCATCGTGTCCCATATGTTTGAATATATTGTCTCTTTATTTTCATTAAATTCAAGGAAGACTTTAATTTCTTTCTTAATTTCTTACTTGACCCAGGTGTGGTTCAGTAGTTGACTGTTCAATTTTCATGAGTTTGTCGACTTTCTGGGGGTAGCATTGTTCCTGCATTCTAACTTTAATCTGTGGTGGTCTGATAAGACACAGGTGGTCACTAATATTTTTTTTTGTATCTGTGGAGGTTTCCTTTGTTACCGAGTATGTGGTCAATTTTCGAGAAGGTTCCATGAGCTGCAGAGAAGAAGGTATATTCTTTCCTATTTGGGTGGAGTGTTCTATAGATGTCTGTTAAGTCCATTTGCTTCATTACCTTCATTGATTCTCTTAATTCTCTATTAGGTTTCTGTCTGATTGACCTATCCATTGGTGAGCGAGGTGTGTTGAATTTTCCTACTATTAGTGTGTGTGGTTTGATGTCTGCCTTGAGTTCTAGTAATATTTCTTTTACATAAGTGGGTGCTTTTATATTAGGGGCATAGATATTTAGGCTTGAGACTTCATCCTGATGAATTGTTCCTGTTATGAGTATAAAATGACCATCTCAATCTCTTATGATTGATTTTACTTTGAAGCCCATTTTGTTAAAAATTAGTATGGTCACACCCACTTGTTTCTTAGGTCCATTTGCTTGAAAAACCTTTTCCCAACCCTTTACTCTGAGTAGATGCCCATCTTTGTGGTTGAGATGTGTTTCTTGTAAACAGCAGAATGTTGGATCCTGTTTTTGTATCCAATCTTTTAGCCTGTGCCTTTTTATAGGCAAATTGAGTCCATTGATATTAAGTGATATTAATGACCAGTGATTGTTGACTCTGGTTATTGTTATTGTTTTTGGTAGTAGAGTGTGTGTTTCCCTTCTTTGAGTTGTGCTGGTGAAGGGTTGCTGGTTGTGGGCAGTGTTGGCAATGTTGGATTCCTTGGGTTGTGGTTTTCCTTCTATGACTTTCTGTAAGGCTGGATTTGTGGCTACGTATTGTTTAAATTTGTTCTTATCCTGGAATACTTTGTTTTCTCCATTGTTAGTGAATGATAGCTTGGCTGGGTATAGTAGTCTGGGCTTGCATCCATGGTCTCTTAATTTCTGAAGTACCTCTATCCAGGATCTTCTGGCTTTCATGGTTTCCATAGAGAAGTGCGGTGTAAGTCTGATAGGTTTACCCTTATAAGTTACTTGGCCTTTTTCCTTTGCAGGTCTTAATATTCTTTCATTAATCTGTATGTTTTGTTTTTTGATTATTATATGGCGAGGGGATGTTTTTTTTCTTTTTTGATCCAATCTATTTGGTGTTCTGTATGATTCTTGAATATTCATAGGAATATCCTTCTTTATGTTGGGAAAGTTTTCTTCCATAATTTTGTTAAATATATTTTCTGGGCCTTTGAGCTGTAATTCTTCCCCTTCTTCTATCCCTATTATTCTTAGGTTTGGTCTTTTTATTGTGTCCCATATTTCCTGAAGGTTTTGTGATGAGAATTTGTTGGACTTGCTGTTTTCTTTGATCAGAGTGTTTATTTTCTCCATGGTGTCTTCAGAATCTGAGATTCTTTCTTCTATCTCTTGTATTCTATTGGTTATGCTTGTTTCTGTATTCTCTGCTCGTTTACCTAGATTTTCCATATCCAGCCGGCCCTCGGTTTGTGTTTTCTTCCTTGCTTCCATTTCAGTTTTCAATTCTTGTACTGTTTCCATTACCTGTTCAATCGTTTTTTCTTGGTTTCCCAGGGTATCATTTACGTATTTAGTCATTTCTTCAAACTTTTTGTTATACTTCTCATCCATTTCTATAAGGGCATTTTTTACATGCTGTTTAAGGGACTTTATTGCTTTCATAAAGTCAATTTTTTCCACTTCTTCTGGATTAGGGTGTACAAGTCCTTCTGTTGTAAGATCATTGGGTTCTGATGTTTCCACGTTGTATTTCAGATTGATGGAGGAATTCTTGCCTTCACACCTGCCCATCTCCTCCTACAAATGCCTCCAATGGGTCTTCTGAAACAGGATCAGGTTCCCTTGCTGGCCAAGGACCTCACTGAGAAAAGGCCTACCTTTCTGCAGGCAGGTTACCAAAACAAAGGAACTCCTACCGCCCTTTGCCCCCAGCAACCATCCCAGCGCCCAAACAGGCTGAGCTGGCTGATCCCACGGTCCTGCGAAAGGGCTGGTACCTCATTTTTAAATTGGATTATTTGAAATTTTGATTTTTTGGTGTTTAACTTTTTGATATGGTCCTCTGCCTGTTGCAAATTGGTGAAGATCTTTTCCCATTCAGGAGGCTGCTTTTTGTCTTACTGACTTCCTTTGCTTTACAGAAGCTTCTCAGTTTCAGGAGGTTCATTTATTTATTGTTGCTTTCAGTGTCTGTCATACTGGTGTTACATTTAGGAAGTTTTCTCCTGTGCCCATGCATTGAAGGCTACTTCCTATTCTCTCATCTGTCAGGTTCAGTGTGGTCAGATTTATATTTTATTACATTTAGATATGTTCCTTGTATCCCTGATCTCTCCAAGACTTTTGTCATGAAGGGGTGTTGGATTTTGTTGAATGCTTTTTCAGAATCTATAAAAATTTCTATGAGATGATCATATGGTTTTTAAATTTTATTTTATTTCTATGGTGGATTACATTGATAGATTTTCATATATTGATGATGTGGGAGTGTCATATATCAATCTGTTGATTTCATTGGTTAAGCAATAAATAACAGCTTGGCCCTGATTGGTTAGAACATAGGTGGGCGGAGTAAACAGAACAAAATGCTGGGAGGAAAAGGAAGTGAGCTCAGACTTCATGCAGCTCCTCTCAGAGAAAGGCACTCGTGATGAAGCTCCGACCCAGGATGGACGTAGGCTAGAATCTTCCCAGTAAGCGCACCTTGGGGTGCTTACAGACATTGTTAGAAATGGGCTAGTCTAGGTGTGAGAATTAGCCTAGAAGAGGCTAGATAGAAATGGGCCAAGCAGTGTTTAAAAAAATACAGTGTCCGTGTAATTATTTCGGGTAAAGCTAGCCGTGTGGGCGGCCGGGGTTCTGGGGACGCAGTCCCGCCGCTCTTATTACTACATATTGAACCATCCCTACATCTCTGAGATGAAGCCCACTTGCTCATGGTGGATGATTTTTTTTGTGTGTTTTTGGATTTGGTTTGCCAGTATTCTATTGAATATTTTTTATCTATGTTCATGAGTGAGATTTATCTGTAATTCTTTTTCTTGGTTGAGTCTTTGTATGGTTTTTGTATCAGGGAACTGTAGCCTCATAAAGAGTTTGGAAATGTTCCTTCTGTTTCTATTAAGTGGAACAATTTAAGGAGTATAGTTATTAGCTCTTCTTTCAAGTTCTGGTAGAATTCTGCACTGAAACCATCTGACCCTGGGCTTTTTTTTTGGGTGGGGGCTTTTGATGACTGCTTGCATTTCCTTGCAGAGTATATGTCTATATAAATTATCCATCTGGTCTTGATTTAATTTTGGTGCATGGTAGCTATCCACAAAATTGTCCATTTACTTTGAAAAGACTCTGGGCCACCTCAGCTAAACTGCCCCTCTTCTCTGGGAACCAGGAACCTGATAATCACCCATGCATGCACCAGAGCTTTGGGTACTTTCCCAGGAACTCTCCATCCCCTTTGTAGTTTTTCTTCAAAAGACTGGAACTGGGGCATCTGACCTGCAGATGTTTCTCCTTGTTCAACCAACCCAGCAATCACCATAGCAAGACCCATCATAGTTAGCTGACCATTCAACGAGCTAGTCACAATGGTTGACAAACGACTTCTGCACTCCCCCTTTTTGGTTCTGCAGTTTTTCTCTTTAAAAGAAGCCTGCAATAACTTTTTGAGGTCCTTCTCCTCCCAAGGCTGGGGGTCCTCTGTCATGACAGAAATAAAAATTCCTCTTGCTTTTTCATCAACTGCGGTGTGAAGATGGTCTCTTGGGGCGACTCCTCCTTGGTGATTGGACTTTAGGGTTCAACAACTCTACATTTTCCAGTTTAGTGAATACATGTATTTGTGGTATGACCAAATGATTCTCTGGATTGCATTAGTGACTGTTGCTATGTACCCCTTTTCATTTCTGATTTTGTTAATTTGGATATTCTCTCTGCCTTTTGATTAGTCTGGATAAGGATTTGTCTATCTTGATGATTTTCTCAAAGAACCAGGCCTTTGTTTCATTGATTCTTTGTATTGTTTTCTTTGTTTCTATTTTATTAATTTCAGCCCTCAATTTGATTGTTTCCTGTTGTCTACTCCTCCTGAGGGAGTCTGCTTCTTTTTGTTCTAGAGCTTTCAGGTGTGCTGTTAAGCTGTTAATGTGAACTTTCTGCATTTTCTTTATGTAGGCGCTTAGTGCTATGAACTTTCCTCCTAGCACTGCTTTCATTGTGTCTTATAAGTTTGGGTATGTTGTGCTTTTGTTTTGTTGAATTTTAGGAAGTCTTTCTTTCTTTCTTTCTTTCTTTCTTTCTTTCTTTCTTTCTTTCTTTCTTTCTTTCTTTCTTTCCCCAGGGGTGATTCAGTTAAGCACTTCAATTTCCATGAGTTTGTAGGCTTTCTGTGATTAGTGTTGTAGTTAAATTCTAACTTTAAGCCATGGTGATCCAAAAGGATACAGGGGGTTACTCCAATTTTTTTGTTATCTGTTGAGGTTTGCTTTGTTACTGAGTATGTGGTCAATTTTAGAGAAGGATTCATGAGTTGCTGAGAAGAAGGTGTATTCTTTTGTATTTGGTTGGAATGTCCTATAGATGTCTTTTAAATCCATTTGAGTTATGACATCTGTTAGTTCTCTTATTTCTCTGTAAAGTTTCTGTCTACGTGACCTGTCCATTGGTGAGAGTGGGGTGTTGAAGTCTCCTGCTATTAGTGTGTGGGGTTTGATGTGCGATTTAAGCTTTAGTGATGTTTCTTTTACATATGTGGGTGCTCTTGTATTTGGGGCATAGATGTTAAGGATTGAGACTTCATCTTGATAGATTGTTCCAGTTAGGAGTATAAAGTGTCTCTTTCCATCTCTTCTGATTTATTTTAGACTTTAGGATAGCTATAACTGCTTGTTTCTTTGGTCCATTTGATTGGAAAATCTTTTCTCAATCCTTTACTCTGAGGTAATGTTTGTCTTTGAGATTGAGGTGTGTTTCTTGTATACAGCAGAACGCTGGATACTGTTTTCATATTTATTCTCTTAGCCTGTGTCTTTTTAATAGGTGAATCGAGTCCATTGATATTAAGTGATTGTTAATTCCTGTTATTTTTTAGTGGTAGTGTTTGTGTGTTTCCCTTTTTGGGGGTTTGCTGGTGTGAGGTTATCTGTTGTCTGTGTTTTGTGGGTGCAGTTAGCTTCCTTGGATTGGAGTTTTCCTTCTAGTACCTTTTGTAGGGCTGAATTGTGGGTAGGTATTATTTTAATCTGGTTTTGTCAGGGAATATCTTATTTTCTCGGTCTATGGTGATTGAAAGTTTGCTGGGTTTAGTAGTCTGGGATGGCATCCATGGTCTCTTAGTGTCTGCAAAATGTCTGTCCAGGACCTTCTGGCCTTCAGAGTCTCCACTGAGAAGTCAGGTGTTATTCTTATAGGTCTGCCTTTAAATGTTACTTGACCCTTTTCCTTTGCAGCTCTTAATATTATTTCTTTATTTTGTGTGCTTAGTATTTTGATTATTATGTGATGAAGGGATTTTTTTAATCTATTCTATTTGGTGTTCTGTAAGCTTCTTGTCCTTCTTTAGGTTCAAAAATTTTATTCTATAATTTTTTTAAATTTAGTTTTTGTGCCTTTGAGCTGGATTTCTTCTCCTCCTATCCTTATTACTCTTTTTCATTTTTTATTGGTTTTTATTGAGCTCTACATTTTTCTCTGCTCACATCCCTGACTCTCCCCCATTTAGTCCCCCCGCAGGTCCCCGTGCTCTCAATTTACTCAGGAGATCTTGTCTTTTTCAACTTTCTACTTCCTATGTAGATTAGATCTATGTACATCTCCCTTAGTGTCCTCATTGTTGTCTAAGTTCTCTGGGATTGTGGTTTGTAGACTGGCTTTATTTGCTTTATGTTTAAAAACAACCTATGAGTGAGTACATGTGATAATTGTCTTTCTGTGTCTGGGTTACCTTACTGAAAATAATGTTTCCTAGCTCCATCCATTTTCCTGCAAAATTCAAGATGTCATTATTTTTTTCTGTTGTGTAGTACTCCACTGTGTAAATGTACCACATTTTCCTTACTCACTCTTTGGTTGAGGGGCATTTAGGTTGTTTCCATATTCTGGCTATGACAAACAGAGCTGTTATGAACATAATTGAGCATATGTCCTTGTGGCACGACTGAACATCCTTTGGATATATACCCCAAAGTGTTATTACCGGGTCTTAAGGAAGGTTGTTTCCTAATTTTCTGAGAAATTGCCACAATGACATCCAAAGGGGTTGTACCAGCTTGCATTCTCACCAGCAATGCAGAAGTGTTCCCTTTTCCCCACAACCTCTCCAGCATAATTTGTCATCAGTGTTTTTGATTTTGGCTATTTTTATATGATGGAATCTCAGAGTTGTTTTGATTTGCATTTCTCTGATGACCAAGGATGTTGAACATTTTTTAAAGTGTCTTTCAGCCATTTTAGATTCCTCTGTTGAGAGTTCTCTACTTAGGTCTTACTTCATTTTTTTTTATTGGATTATGTGATCTTTTAGTGTCCAATTTCTTGAGTTCTTTGTATATTTTGGAGATCAGACCTCTGTCTGAAGTGGGATTAGTGAAGATCTTTTCCCATTCTGTAGGCTGTCATTTTGTCTTGTTGACTGTGTTCTTTGCTTTACTTAAGCTTTTCAGTTTCAGGAGGTCCCATGTATTAATTGTTTCTCTCAGTGTCTGTGCTGTTATGTTATATTTAGAAAGTGGTCTCCTGTGCCAATGCGTTCAAGTGTACTTCCCACTTTCTCTTCTATGAGGTTCAGTGTGGCTGGCTTTATGTTGAGGTTTTTGATCCATTTAGACTTGAATTTTGTGCATGGTGATAGATATGATTCTATTTTCATTCTTTGACATGTTGATATCCACTTGTTAAATATGTTTTCTTTTTTCCATTTGATATTTTTTGCTTCTTTGACAAAAATCAGGTGTTTGAAGATGTGTGGATTGATATCTGGGTCTTCTATTTGGTTTCATTGGGCCTCCTGTCTCTTCTTATACCAATACCAGGCTGTTTTCAGTACTGTAGCTCTGTCGTAGAGTTTGAAGTTAGGGATTGTGATGCCTCCAGAAGTTTTTTTATTGTACAGGAGTGTTTTTTTCTATTCTGGATTTTTTGCTTGGAGGTCTGTTGTTTGGAGGTCTGTGAAGATTTTTGCTGGGATTTTGATGGGCATTGCATTGAATCTCTAGATTGCTTTTGGTAAGATTGCTATTTTTACTATGTTAATTCTACCTACTGAAGAGCATGGGAGATCTTTCCACCTTCTGGTGTCTTCTTCAATTTCTTTCTTCAAAGGTTTAAAGTTCTTGTCATAGAAGTCTTCCACTTGTTTGGTTAGAGTTACTCCAAGATATTTTATGCTATTTGTGGCTATTGTGAGGGGTGTTGATTATCTGATTTCTTCCTCAGCCCTTTTATCATCTGTGTACAGGAGGACTACTAATTTTTTTAGTTAATCTTGTATCCTGCTACATTACTGAAAGTGTTTATGAGTTGTAGAAGTTTCTTGGTAGAATTTTTGGGATCGCTTATGTAAACTATCATACAGTGAGAGTTTGACTCCTTCTTTTCCAATTTGTATCCCCTTTATCTCCTTTTGGTGTCTTGCTGCTCTAGCTAGGACTTCAAGAACTATATTGAATAGATATGAAGAGAGTGGGCAACCTTGTCTTGTTCCTGATTTCTGTGGAATCTCTAGGTTCTGCTTCAAGTTGGTATGCTAGACTTTGTTGACTTCCTAAGGAGGGCCTTACCCTGTCTGAGGAGTGGATGGGAAATGGAAAGTGGGAGGTGGGGGGTAGGAGAAGGGTAGGGAGGGGAAACTGGGGTATGTAATTATGTAAATTGAAAAGTAATTTTTTATAAGTCATATAAAAATGAAGCCAGAACTGTAGACAGAGGCTGTTTGTTCATTCCCCACTACCCAGACCTGAAATAATCACACAGAAACTCTATTATATGAAAAAAATGTTTGACCAATAGCTTAAGTGTAATGCTAGCTAGCTCTAATATCTTAAATTAGCCTGTTTCTATTAATCTGTATATCCCCAGTAAGGTTCCATCTAGAGTTTGTCTTCTATGTCTGGCTCCTGTGGCAGCTCGATGGCTTCTTACTGACTCTGTCTTTTTTCCCAATATTTACTTTAGTTTTTCTGCCTAGCTGTACTCTGCCCTGTCACTTCTTTATTCATTAACCAATAAAAGCAACACATAGACAGGTGGACTTCCAACATCATCTCACCTTTTCTGTCTAAATAAAAAGGAAGGTTTTAACTTTAACAAACTAAATTAATATAACAAAACAGGTATAAACAAGAATTACAATTACAATATTTATATCTACTTTATCTTTTATCATAACTAAGGAAAACTGTAATTATAACTATCCTTCAACTTCATCAAAGACTCCAGAAGTATATAATATTACCTATGTAAACAGGAAGTGCATTATAAGCAACTATGTAGAATTGACAGAGAGATCTCACTGCCTAGACAGTCACCCAAAGTTCTTATGTATCTTTGGAGCATCCACCTTCTTCCTACAGGCCCATTGTGTCTGGCAGTCTTTCCATGGAGCAGGAAATTTCAAAGATAGTTCGATTTATATTGGCAATTTGTCAGTCATTTTCTTCTGTGTCCTGCAGAATGTCTGGCAGACTCATGAAGCAGGAACCCTGAAGGACTGGCTCACCTTTAGACAAGTTCAGCAGTCTTTTTTCTGTGGGTCCTGCAAGTCTAGTTCATATAGCATACCATCAAGCAGTCCAGGAAAGAGAAGTTTCTTACTAAGAAACTCCATAAGAAGCCTCTTTGATGCCCACCTTCCTCTTGAAATAGGTTGGTGCTGCCAGAAGCAGATGTGTCTCATGTCATGAAAAATCCTAAGTTATTGAAACATTTTAAATGCCATATTCTTGAAGTCTCTGAAAGATTAGAAGAATACTTATCTAACTGAAATATATCTCTATATATCTAGAAAACCTAACATGACTACAAGCTTGACAAGTATAGATAAGTATCTATTAACCTATATTTCTTAATGATACATTACAGTTTTAAATGAACTGCACAAATACAATACTTTAATCAAGAGCAGAAATAAATATAACAAAATTGACCTTGCTGCCACCAACTAACTTGCAGCATGCTGCCCACAAACCCCACTCAAGTGCTTGGTCCCCTGAAAGAGCCAGCGCTGTTTGTGCAACTAGCACAAACCAGGAAGCTGCCGTTTCTTAAATAAGCCGTGTTTGTTGTTGTTGTTGTTGCTGCCAATGCTGAATCAGGAAGACCTCCCTTGACAGAGCCACACAGCGCCCCTGAATCAGGAAGACCACTCTTGATGAAGTCACACAGCGCCCCTGCCCGCCACCAGCAAACAAAGTTCACCCAAATAAAAGTGCTGGCTGCCAAGACGCTGTGCCTAACTCTGTCCTTCTGTGTCAATAATTCCTTTTCCGGCTTTCTCAGGTCTTACATGAATATAGTCGACCACATTGGCACCAATCTGTTAGTAGAGACTGTTCATTTGTTTCTGGTTCCCTTGACCTGAAATAATCACACAGAAATTATATTATTTGTTTGAAGAAAGCAACTGATGGGCTTTGCCATTACAAGACAGAAGAGAACTTTAGTTTTCCTGCTTCATGGAAAACTCTGCCAAATATTATGGGACTACCGGCTGAAGATGGATACCCGAACATTACAGAAAAACTTTGGATGACTGTCCAGGCAGCAAGATGTCTCTGTCAATTCTAGAGTTTTGTAAGTTGCTTATAACGTATTTCCTGTTTATTTTGGTAATATTATATCCTTCTGGGGATTTTGAGAGAGTTGAAGAATAGAAAGTTATAGTTTTCCTTAGTTAAAGTAGATATAAATATTGAAACTGTAATTCTTGCTTGATACTTGTTTTGTTATATGTAATTTTACTTTGTTAAAGTTAAAAACCTTTCTTTGTATTTGAAGGGGAAATGGTGTGGGAAGTCCTTCTGTCTATGTGTTGCTTTTTTGGTTAATGAATGAAGCTGTTTTGACCAGTGGCCTAGCAGAATAGGGCAAGGCAGGAGTTCTAAGCAGAAAGAGGAGGAGAGAGTAGGCACAGTTGAGAGACACCATGTAGCACTTCAGGAGACAGATGCCCAGAACCGTGCTGATAAACCACAAGCCTCATGGTAAACTATAAAATAATAGGAATGGGTTAATTTAAGATATAAGACCTAGCCAAAAAGAAGCATGAGCTAATAGGCCAAGCAATGTTATAATAATAAAGTTTCTGTGTGGTTATTTTGGTTCTGGGTGGCTGGAAATGAATGAGTAGCCTTTTCCAACACGAGAACCTGCTAAAAAGAAAAGAAAAAGGAGAGACATCTCATGTTTATGGATTGGTGAAATTAATATTGCGAAAATGACCATTTTACCAAAATCTATTTACAGATTCAGTGTAATCCCAGTCATTCTTCACAGAAATGTCCACTATAGGTTAGGCAATGGCAACACACACCTTTAGTCCCAGGATTTGTGAGACAGAGTCAGGTGGATCTCTGTGATTTCAAGGCCACCTGAGCCATGCAAAATCAATGTAGAAACAAATCCAGATGGGGTTGGCTCACACCTTTAATCTCAGTCCTAGGGATTCACACACCTTTAATCACAACACTAGAGGGAATATAAAATGGGAGGAGAGAGAAGCTAAGATGGCTTAGTCTGCAGTCACCCAGCCTTGCTGGAGGTAAGACTTATTAGTGGCTTGGCTGCTTCACTTTTTCTGGTTTTTGAACTGAACCCCACTTTCTATTTCTGGATTTTGTTATTCATGCTGCAATTAACTCTCTACAAAAAATCTTATAATACACATAAGTCTGTGTATAAACATACATAGATACCTTAAATAAAAATTTTTATTTGAGCTGACCAATGCTTTCTTAAAAACCACCTAACAGAACCCTAATGAGAAACATTTTGAGTTGTTGGCCAGGGTTGTCCAAGACACTCCCCAAACACTACTGGCTTTTGCTATTGTCCTTGGTTTGCTCCCAGAGGTGGGCATTATGTCCCTATTGCTAAAAATGTCATGCATTTAATATACAGGACCCAGAGGTCTTCTGACCTGGAACTGACCTGAATGCCTACTCCCTGAGGACTAGCTTTCCTGTTACCAGGTGATATGCCGACCTCCAAAGCAGGGAATTCCTACCTAGCTATGCTGCCTGTGCACAACCGCAATGACCAGGCTCGATAGTGCTGAGGGAGAAGTAGTGGTACACATTCCTTCACAGTAATCAACAGTTCTCTAATTGTACTTAAGGCCTGCTCAACAAGAGGGACAACATGCATATCCATTTCTGGAAGCCTAGTCAGCTGCTCGGGGCTATTGAAGGCATGAGTCTTGAAAAAGAACCTACAACCATAACTTTACAAACCCAAAATAATCCATAACAACATTCTAAATATCTGTTCTAATACTCACAGGTAAGTGTCGTCCTTGCCCCTCTTCAAAAAACTTTTCTTTGTAGCAAATAGAAATCATTACAGAAAACCACAACCTCTCAAAATGTAGAGTTGTGGAGCCTAGTCCTAGTGTATAAATTTACAATGTGACTTCTGTACCTGAGGCAGACATTGTGTGTAAAGAGTGTAAGAGCTAGAGGACCTCTAAGTTTGCTGTGAGACTATGTGTTCTGGTAGTGTCAAAAGCTGTGATGGCTAGTTTTATGAGAGGAAGGAGCCTCAGTCAGGTCATTTTGTAGGCAGGCTATAGGGCAATTTCTTAATTAGTGATTGATGTGAAGGGCCCAGTGTAGCGCAAATAAAAACCTAGAGACAGTGAAAGACTTTGAGGCACCTTAGTATTACTGCACCCCCTTCCTGGGAACCAGGCCCTTAGCATTACTGCACCCCCCTTCCTGGGAACCAGGACCCTGGTAACCAACCACACGTGCACTGGAGCTTTGAGTACTTTCCATCCCCATTGTAGTCTTTCTTCAATAGACCCGGACCCTGGAACTGGGGTGAGACGACCTGCAGGTGTTCCTCCTTGTAATCGCCATAACATTGATCAAGTCGAGTTAGCTGGCCATTGAATAAACTAGTCAAAATAGTTGACAAATGATTTTTGGACTTTCCCTTTGATTCTGTACTACCCCCTCCCTGATTTTGTGGTTTTTCCTTTAAAAGAGCTTGTAATAGACAAAGCGGGCGTCCTTCTCCTCTCAAGGCTGAGGGACCTCTGCCGTGGCAGAATAAAAATTCTTCTTGCTATTGTATCAACCATGCTGAGAGTGTCTCTTGGGGCGACCTCCTCCTTGGTAGGGCTTTAGGGCCCAACAACAGATATTGTGGTTCAATGTGAAGATCAGAAAAGCAAAGCAGCTAGCCACTGGCTCTTACATCTACTTCAGACCAAAAATGGACGAGATACTGTCTCCATAAATCCTGAAGACTCCATACCCTACACTCCACACTCTACTAATTTTCTGTCTCTTCCCCTTTATATTCTTCTCTCTGCCTAGCCAAATCATTCCTGTCTCCATCTCCATAGTGCTGGGATTAAGGCGTGTGATTCCAAGTGCTAGGATGTGAGCTCTGTTTCTCTTTTAGACAGATTCAACCTTGTAGAGCCCAGGGTTGACTTTAACTAAGAGTGATCCATCTGCTTCTGTCTCCTGAGTCCTGGGATTAAAGGTGTGTGCCAACACTCCCTGGCCTGTTGGTGTTTCATTATAACAATAGTAACCCTAAGACATAAGCTATAGTCAATCATAAAATCTCACCAACATGACTGCCTAAATGTGAGCTGAACAAGGAAAATTGACAGCTCAGTCCCATACAAACAGTTTGAACTCATAAGGAATGCTGATAGTGGGAGATACGATCTTTTCCACGAAGGAACACACCAGTTGGTTACCCAAACCTAATGGTCAGCTTTAAATACATACAGATAAATGACAGGTTATATTTAGTAATACATGCATATATGTGTGTTTGCAAATATATATGTATATATATACATGCAGCAACAATTAATGATAAAGGGTGACCATGAATTTGGTAGCGAGCAGGGAGGGGTGTATGGGAGGGCTTTGGAAGGAGAAAAAAGAGGGCATAAATGATGTGATTGTATTATAATGTCAAAAATAAAAGAAATAACTTAAAAATTAGAACTGAAAAAAATTTTAAAGGAAGCCCAATCATTTAATGTCAGTGAGTCTTCAGAGGAACAGATAGTGCAAACAGAAATTTTGCATCATTCAAATGCATAATAAAGAAGGATATTTGATGTATAATAAAGAAAGAGTGAAAGATTGGAGAAACAGTACAAGGGCCTATATCCCAGAGCCTCCACTTTCCCTTTGCATAGTTGGCCAATTATGTCAGGTTGTAACGTTGAGCTGCCACTACTAGGACGAAATGTAGTCCCCATATATGTCAGGGGTAAAAGATAGAGGCCATTTTGGCAGAGTTTTCTCAGTAGCCTGGCTTGGATTCTGGCACACCTCTTTTTCAAAAAGAAGTTGCCTTGTTGAGATACTTTTGCTTTGTTTGTGTGTTCTTTATATGACACCAAGATTATTATTTTCCAGTAATATAAATACACCATTTAGAACCAATAACTCAATAGTCACTTATTCTCTGCAATACCACCACCCACTGGGGAAAAAACAGCTTCTCTGATCAAAGTTGGAAACAGCATTACTTTGTGGCTCCAAGCAAACATGACAATTTGACGAACTGGGATAGATTCCTTCCCGCTTTGGGCCTGTGCCATTTCCCCGCACTGGGCTTTTGGCCATACTTACAGTATCAGGTCAGGCATGAAGTGGCTCCTGTGGAGTGATTCTCAGATCCATGAGGGGTTGGTCGCCCCATAGTAGTCATGCACTATAACACCATTGGGTGTATGTTGCCTTGCAGGTCTGAATTACAGCATGCAAAAATCTAAGTCATCATTACTTCGGGGCTCTATAACTGTAACACCCGATTTTGGTGTTACCCCCTCGGTACAGTTCGCGCGCAGCTGTACCGAATGCGAGTCCGGGCAAGGCCTGGAGATTGAACAAAAGAGACAGAGACCATGGGTCATTCGATAGGAGATCAAGCGAATGCCGTTTATTCAAAGTTGGGGGAGCCTATTTCTACCTCACTGCAGCACAAAGATCTCTCCACCCAGGAAGGTGGGAAATTACCATATTAACAATAGGTAAGGTGCCTGCAGCTAGTCACCAGGCGGGCAGGGATAGCACGGAGACACACAGGAAGCTTAGTTAACTGATTGTAATCTGTCCTCACCAATGCAGCCCAGGAATAAGGGAGACCAGGGCCCTTACAGGTCCCCCCTAAATATAAATTATGACTAGGCCTGTCTTGGGTGGCCTTGGACGTCAGGCAATACCCCTTACCCGTCATGGGAAAGCATCCAGGTCAAAAACACATTCCTGTCTTAGGTTGAGGCAGCCCCCCCAAAAGCCTTTCCCGTCATTGGCTCACTAGTCATCCATCAACGAGTTCAGCCAGATTTGTGCTGAAAGATTTTCTGGGGCAAAATCTAAGAGGACTTGCCATGTGGCAACATTGACCTGAGTTAGCCTTGTCTCTGGCATGACCATGAAGATGACATTCCAGCACATGTAAGCATCCCTTAAGGAGACTGTGCCTGCTCAATACTTAATAATTTTGCCCAAAATTGGAGCCTTTTAAGTGAGGCCTCAGCGCTGGTGAAAGGAACCCTGGTATAGCCAACTAAAACAATTTTAAGAGCCAATTTGTAAATTGTACACCTCAGGGTTCAAGAATAACAATAAGCTCATTACTGTAACATCTAGCAGTGGTCTTTAACCATAAAATTAACTGCAATATTTATATGTGAATTTAGCTCAAATTTAGCTATGGCATTTGCAACCTGTCCTGGGAAGGTATCCTTGTGCTAGCAGGAAGCAACTGACTGACTAAAAAGAATCATGGGGAAGGTAGATAGGTAGATGGGCAATCCTTGGCACTGGGACCACTGCAGCCAGCTCCTCAGGAAATCCGCAACTCTTCAGTAGACAAGCCAGAATCTCCTTGATCTCTTGGCTCTGTCCTGTCTTTAGGCTTCTGGACAGGAAAATCCATAGCACGCACCAGCCGCTCAGGTACCCATATTGGATTATCAGCATCCTGCGGGAAAACACAAACAGCCCCTCTACCCCACACCAGTACGGGATCTGGACCATACCAGATGCCATCTGATAGATTCTTCCATTTTACATGAGGCTTACCGGAAGAATCTGGCCGCCAATGTCTGTCAGCGGCGGTATGAGATTGAGCATCCACAGTCAAAAAATTTAAAATGTATAAAATAAAAGATAAATGCTCTCGGGGGGTGGAACCATATTCCCCCTTTTTAGTTTTATGTAAATAGGCTTTGAGCGTGCGATGCGCTCGCTCCATTATAGCTTGTCCTTGAGGATTATGAGGTATTCCCGTTTTATGAGAAATTGAAAACTCAGAGCAAAATTTAGTAAAGCCAGTGCTAGTATAGGCAGGTCCATTATCAGTCTTTATAGTTTTAGGAACTCCCATATAGGCAAAAGCCTGGAGACAATGACTTTTAACATCTCGTAATCTTTCTCCTGTGTGAGCTGAGGCAAAAATGAGATGAGAATATGTGTCCATGGTTACATGAACATATTGCATGCGCCCAAAAGAAGGAACATGGGTGACATCCATTTGCCATAAATGATTAGGCGCAAGCCCACGAGGATTAACTCCCAAATGTGGAACAGTTAGAAGTTCTGTACACAGAGAGCATTTTTTAACAATATTAGTGGCTTGCTCTCGAGATATCTTAAAATGAAATCTTAAGGAACCAGCATTGAGATGAAAACGACTATGAGCTTTTTTTGCAGCTTCATAAGATTCCTGACTCACTACATAAATTTGACGAGTAAGCTGATCAGCCAAAGCGTTTCCTTTACTCAAAGGACCAGGGAGGTCAGTATGAGCTCGCAAATGCCCTACATAAATGGGTACAGATCGGGCCCAAAGCAAAGCTTGAATAGCCAATAACTGCGTCTGGACTCGAGATACAGAGGCAATACAAGCTGCAGTTTTCAACGGTGCAAGAATTTTGCTTATATACTGACTGTCAGTAAACAGATTAAATGGAATATCAGCATATTTCTCTAGGGCTATCTGAACAGCAACCAATTTAGCCACCTGAGCAGAGTTAGTATTAACAGATTGAATTTCAAAATCAGGAGGAGAGGCTACTACAGCTCTCCCAGTAGAAGATCCATCAGTGAACACATTGCGTGCCCCTGTCAGAGGCTGCAAAGAAATAATTTTAGGGAAACATACCGGATGATTCTTAAAGAAGGTGACTAACTTATCAGAAGGATAATGATTGTCTAACTTACAGGGATTAGTGCATAAAAATAAAGTCCAATCATTAGCAAAATTTTGCAACCAAGCTATTTCTGCCTGGGTATATGGTGTAATAACCTTATCAGGTAACATTCCAAAAGTTTGTAAACTAAGCTTATACCCTTTTTGAATAACACGTAGCACAGCTGACGGATATGAGATAACAATTTTTACAGGTGACACATGTTCATGTACCCATAGGATGGGTCCTTGTTGCCAAAAAACTCCAGTAGGACTATGCTTGGAGGGGAAAATTATCAACAGCAGTGGCTGACTATAGTCAATATAATGAAGATGAGCAGAGGCAAGCTTTTCTTCAATTAAAGTAATGCATTGCCTTGCTTGAGGTGTTAACTCACGAAAGGAAGTTGGGTCTGGATTCCCTTGTAGAATGTCAAAAAGTGGTTTTAAGTCTCCAGTAGAAATTTCCAGACTGGGCCGGACCCAATTTAGGTCTCCAAGCAACTTTTGAAAATCATTCAAAGTTTGTAGTTTATCTAGGCGAAGAGTAACCTTCTGCGGTTTTATTCCTGTCTGCAACAGCTGATGCCCTAAGTATTGATATGGAAACTGTTGTTGTACCTTTTCAGAAGCAATAACTAACCCAGCATGTGCTAGGCATTCTTGCAAGTCAGCAAAAGCCTCTAGGACTATTTTTGGGTCCTGTCCAGCTAATAGGATGTCATCTAAATAATGACTTAAATACAGTTGAGAATATTTATGCCTTATCGGGGCAATAACCCGTGCCACAAACATTTGGCAAATTACAGTGCTATTGGCCATACCCTGGGGCAATGTTACCCATTGGTAGCGCTTGTATGGTTCTTTGAAATTTACAGACGGTACACTGAAAGCAAATTTATCAGAGTCTTTTGGATGCAAGGGAATGCTGAAAAAACAATCTTTCAGGTCAATAACTAAAAGATGATATCCTGCAGGAATACCCACAGGCTGAGGCAACCCAGGTTGAGTTGTCCCCATAATTTCCATGCAATCATTTACTGCTCTAAGATCTTGTAGAAACCTCCATTTACCAGACTTTTTCTTAATAACAAAGATAGGGGTGTTCCAGGGAGAAGTGGATGGCACTATGTGCCCTGTTTTTAGCTGTTCCTGAACTAGAGTACGAGCAGCCTGTAATTTCTCTTTATTCAGGGGCCATTGCTCAATCCAAACAGGTTTTTTAGTTTTTCATTTTATAAGAATGCTTTCTGGCTGCTCTGCAATGGCCCCTAGGAAAAATTTTCTAACCCTGCATGCTGTCCAGGGGACTGTTGTATCATCTTCTTGTCTGCTAAAATCTGTACATCTCCCTGCAGATTTTTGCCTAAACCCTGACCAGGGACAAAGCCCTGCTTTGATAGCATACGCTGCACAGGTTCAGTGGTTAGAATTGCTCCCATAGCTTGCAAAACATCTCTTCCCCACAAATTAAGAGGAAGGTGTTCCAGGACAAATGGTTTAAAAATACCTTTATGGCCTTCTTTGTCCTCCCAATTTAAATATTGAGTACTGCATTTAGGAGAACTGGCTGTTCCTATTCCCTGCAAGGTAGTAGAGGCTAGTTGTAGAGGCCAGGCTGCAGGCCAATGCTTTTTAGCAATCATTGAAGAATCAGCCCCTGTGTCAGGGAGGCCTTGAAACCTTTTCCCATAGATAGTTAAAGTAAGTGTGGGGCGATTCTCTAGGCTAGAAACCCAAAAAGCTCCAGGGGAACCTGTGGAGCCAAATTTCTTGTCCCCTCGCTCTTATTAAACAATTTTTAGGTCTAGCTCCAGCTTGGCCTTCCTTAAGCGCAGAAACAATTACCTGGCCCATTATGTGAGTGTCATCAATGTCTCTGCATAATTGGATAAAGTCATTTAAATCTCCATCTCTATGGGGGCGTAAAACTTGCTGGCAGAACCTGTTTGCATTCTCAAAGGCCAGGTGTCTGACGACTGGCATAGCCGAATCCACATCCCCAAAAATGCGACTTCCCACCTGTAGAAGGCGGTCAATGAACTCAGAATAAGGCTCTGAAGATCCTTGAAGGATCTTAGAAAGTTGCTCTCGTGATCCTTTGCTAGGTAAAGTTTTCCAAGCCTTAACGGCTGCTGCAGCTATCTGAGCATAAATCGCAGGATCATAAGCAATCTGTGCTTCTAAGCCAGCATATTGTCCTACATCAAGTAACTTGTCAAGATTATTTTGGGGGAAGCCTGCTTCAGCATTTTTGTCTGCAGTCTTTTTGCAATTCTCCTTCATTTCACCTCTCCATAACAAATAATCTCCCCCTGAAAGACAAGCCCTGCAAAGCTGTATCCAATCATTGGGTATAAGGCTGAGTTCTGCAAAGGATTCTAACAAAGCTACAGTGAAAGGAGCGTGAGCCCCGTAGTCCACGACTGCCTCTTTTAACTGCTTAATGTCCTTAAAGGCCAGGGGGTTATGTTGCCTGACCCTCTGTCCCTGCTGATCAATTTTTTCCATAACAGGATAAATCTGTTTCTCAATTTGCTTTTCTCTATTTAGTTCATTTAACCTATCCCGGATCTCTCGGATTTTCGCCTCTAAGTCCATAGGAGCAGAAGCAGTAGTACCAGGATTTTGTGGAGGAGATCTCATGGAGACATCTCCCTTTGCTTCCTTTTTCTCCTCTTTCTCTAACTTCTTTTTTATCAGTGCGATCTCCTTTTCTAAAATTTCTTTTTCTTCTTCTATATCCTTTCTAATGCTACTTGTTCCTAAAACTTCCTGTTCCTCAAAACTCTTAATAGAACTTATAGATTCTACTTCCTGAATCTCCTCAAGGGTTTTGTTTAAGCTCTGTAATTGCTCTTTGACTCTAACGTCATCACTGAGAAGAGCATCTCTGACCAAGCGCCATAGTGAAAATATCGCCATGGGGACTTCTTATGGCCCTCGCTCTTTCAGAGCATCTTGAAGATCAGCCTTCATCTGATCCCAATCAGTAATGTTAAAACCTCCTGCATGTAGGAACCAGGGACTAAACTTTAAAACTGTCTTGATGGTCTCTTGTGCTGTCTCAACCTTAATACCGGTGCCTCTATTTTCCAAAAGACCTAACAATTGGCCTGTTAACCGGCCCTCCAAAATAGGAACAGAATAACTTGCACCCATAACCAATTCACCCTCGCCGCACAATTTCTTACCTTGCTGGCCAGTCTTCCCGAGGGCAACCTCTCAGGGACTCCTACTTCCCGATCTCGCAGATGGGTCTAGATGCCGGTGATGATTATCCCAGCGGTGCCTCCAATTGTAACACCCGATTTTGGTGTTACCCCCTCGGTACAGTTCGCGCGCAGCTGTACCGAATGCGAGTCCGGGCAAGGCCTGGAGATTGAACAAAAGAGACAGAGACCATGGGTCATTCGATAGGAGATCAAGCGAATGCCGTTTATTCAAAGTTGGGGGAGCCTATTTCTACCTCACTGCAGCACAAAGATCTCTCCACCCAGGAAGGTGGGAAATTACCATATTAACAATAGGTAAGGTGCCTGCAGCTAGTCACCAGGCGGGCAGGGATAGCACGGAGACACACAGGAAGCTTAGTTAACTGATTGTAATCTGTCCTCACCAATGCAGCCCAGGAATAAGGGAGACCAGGGCCCTTACATATAACTAGTAATTAAGCAAATTTCTAATGTTTAAAATTCAGCATTATCTCAAAATATTAAAATTATTTTTAATGATAAAAATTTTTGGTTGGGAAAAATATAAATAAGAAAGGAGAGGATGAAGTAAGAAAAACATGCATCATTAATATTTTTACCTGTCTAGAAACAATCTTTATTTTTAATGTTTTTAATAACTGCAATATATTCAAGAATATGTGGCATATTGGAATACTTAACACAATGGTCAAGAATTCCAATGCTGCAATGTGCAATAAATATGTGAGAAGTTTTTGAGTGAAATATTTGAGTTTTGAGAGTATTTGAGTTCTCATGTACATTTTGCACATGATTCTCTAAAAATTTTCCAATTATGATAATATTCCAACTATATTCTAAAGGAACACCCCTAAGTTGTTAACCTATCTTGAAGGTAGTGGCTTCTTATCTAACATCTTATGGTTTCAGTCTGTTCATCTTGTGTGAATAATTGGTAACAAGTGTTTTTTCTTTAATTCTGATTCTCAGTTTTTTCTTAATGATTTATTTAAGTGTAGTAGCACAAATAACCAACCCCAATAAGATCATAAGCCTCATCTCTGTTTGTAAAGTAACTATGATATGCACAGCAACCAGCTCTCCAACTGCTCTAAACACTAACAGCCCAAGTACACTGGGAAACACCCTCCACACCGAGCCAGAACTGCCCAGGTCTGGCAGGAAACGGAGTGAGCGTGGGAGCGGGTCTAGCAGTTGGCAGCAGTACAGTACTCTTCAAACATGCATTCACATTGCTCTGCACGTGGAGGACTCTAAATCATGGGATGGTGTCTATCCCTGTAATTAGATAAACCGGACCACTAAACAGTTAAGTGCTATGTGTCCAAAAGAACTGTGATTTTAGATGAGATAGAGCATTTTACTGTTCGAAAGCAAAAAAATTATAACTTTTACTAAGAAAAACTTAAGTTACTGCATACATAAATGGAATTAACTTGCTTTGTAATTAAGTACATAGAAAGGTGTTAGACAATCGGCCAAAAGACTCAAATTATGATGTGTTACTTTTATAAAAGTATTTGAAAATGTCTAGGAAATTTAGTTAACTAAACAATAAAAGTACCACTGTTTAAAAGTACTTACTGGGGCTGAAGAAGTGGTTGAGTAGTTGAGAGTGCTGGCTGTTCCTGCAGTGGGCCTGAGTTTTGGGCTTACAACCCCCTGGAGATCCGATAC
Organism: Microtus obscurus; assembly: GCA_963919715.1. Taxonomy (NCBI): domain Eukaryota; kingdom Metazoa; phylum Chordata; class Mammalia; order Rodentia; family Cricetidae; genus Microtus; species Microtus obscurus. Next base: position 28,895 of record CAWTZC010001188.1, read on the forward strand.
CCTCTTCTGTTCTCCAAGGGTTCCTGACTTGAATGTGTGTGCACACACACCACACCACACACATACATGTTTTTTACACACATACATAAACATATTTTTTAATCTTAAAATTCTAAATACTGTTTTTTATGTTCTTTTGCTACTCAAGACATTGAAAACATTAAACTTATGAGCCTCCGAGAAGTCCTGTAGTGTCCTCAAGCCAAAGTTATCCTCAAATATACTCCATCAGTCCCATTGGCACTATCCTTGGTTGGTTTTAAAAATTTTAATTAATTAACTTAATGAATGTATCTCACAATAAAACAACAAATTCCCTATAAAAGGGTGGGAGCATACTGAATATGTTACAAATTGGTTTTTGTCCCCATTGACTTCTCACACATTAAAATTAATGAACACTTGCAAAGATTTTCAAAATCTAATTGAGGCAAAAGTCTATATTAATGTACCTTAAAAAGTCTTTTTCCCCTCCAAAACTGATACAAACTGAGCATGCCCAGAGACACCCCTGTTTGTTATCTTCATGATGACAATCTGAACATGCCAAAATTGTTCTTTTCTGCCATTTTAATCTTTCGAACACTTGTTGCAATACCTTGAGCTGAACATGTCTAACATCATGTCTAATATCCCCACTCTTTGAACTGTTCTTAAATGATGAACACCTGACAATGAGCTCCTTAACTAGCAATATTCAGCAGTGTCCCTGCCTCTAAAACAGTCTCCAATGTGAGTGTGCTTTAGTTATCCCAACAAATTCTTTAGATATTATTCTACATCCAAAGGAATTATCCCTATAATTCTTTTGTTCTAGAAGGGGATGCTTTAGAAATAACTAGCATGGTCTCCTTGAGTGGTCAACTAATATATCTTTCTCCATTCTTATTTCTTAGCTGTTTAGATTGTTTTGGCTTTGCACACACTCACATGTTTGGTTTCAATATGAATAAACTATTGGCTCTATTGTACTTTTCAAGACAGCAGGAGCTTTTCCTTAATTAACACCACCAGACGTCACTATTCTGATGCCTAATGGGGATTAATACTAGGATATTTCTTGTGAAATCCTGGAACACCCCAGTGGGCACTGTAGGTGATGGGTTAGTGACACTAGCCTCAGGTAGATGGGGAAGCTCTGTGCAGGAACCCTGGCCTCCCTGATAATACCTGTGGGCTGTTAGACTCTGGGGCCTTTCTGATTAGAGGACCAATATACCTCTTTGGGTTGTATCTACCACTTTGAGACTGTTGGGGAACTGACTTGCAGGTAGATCCTTCCATCCCAACCTTTTTCTGTCATATGAATCCCCCCCCCACACACACACCAAAAGTTTTATAAGATCCTAAGAGGTGAGACATTTATCCTGTCATATGAATCCCCCCCACACACACACACCAAAAGTTTTATAAGATCCTAAGAGGTGAGACATTTATCCTGTCATATGAATCCCCCCCCCACACACACACCAAAAGTTTTATAAGACCCTAAGAGGTGTGACATTTATCCCTGTTGTTTATAAGATCCTAAGAGGTGAGACATTTATCCCTGTTGTTTATAAGCTCCTAAGAGGTGAGACATTTATCCCTGTTGTTTATAAGACCCTAAGAGGTGAGACATTTATCCCTGTTGTTTATAAGATCCTAAGAGGTGTGACATTTATCCCTGTTGTTTATAAGATCCTAAGAGGTGAGACATTTTTCCCTGTTGCAGGCATTGATCTGTGTCTGGAAGACAGCTGCTGGGATTTCCAGGTTCTTGTGCCTTTTCATAGTGAATTGGACAGAATTGTATAGGAAAGAAAACTGTTTACTGAAGGATGATAACAAACTTGGAGATGAGCCAGCCCTAGACTTTGCTGCAGCTCCAAAATCTGAACAGATGTGGGCTTGGTGACCTCTGAGGAGTCGTTTACCTAGTATCCATTTTACCCACATTCTCATAGCTGGCTCGCATGCTGCTGGTTCCCTACACTGGTGCATTTCACAGGTGAACCTTCCGTATGTCCTCTTCCACCCCGTGATGCCCTCTATTCTTTTACCTATCTCTTCCACCAAACAGGAAATCACTTTCACAGCAGTGGAAGCCAATCGAATAGCCTCTAATCTGTCCTAGTTCTGACACTGTCTGTCTGGAAATAACATCAGATCTCAGAACTTGAGGATTCAGTTCCTGACTTCTGCTAGCCTACTTTAGATATCAAACAGAGGCCATAGGTTTCTGAATTTGTGCTTCTGAACACCCAGATATATCAAAATTCTCAAATTCCTTTCTTGATTTTGAGTAATTTGCAAAAGTTCTCCACGGCATTTAAGAAAACACATTTACTGGATTATTTTAAAACTCATCACAAAGAATATAGTTGAAAAATGAATATTATCAAGGTAGAAGAACAGAGTTACAGAGTTACAATACTTGTTCTAACTCCATGAACCCTGTTTGGGAGGTGTTAAGTTATTTTAAATATATAAGCATAACTGTTTTAAACATAGCCCACTGGTGATCCGCTAACACTTCAGGTTTACTCCTCCCTGACACTGAGGGTGGGGCTCCAAGTCCCAACATTCTAATGCTGCCTTGGTGCTTCTAGTGACCAGATTCCAGCTACAGAGGAGCTTCCAGTCATCAGTCAAATCATTGTCATATACAAGATGCCGTCAATTCAGAGACTTCAGGTGGTGGTAGATTAGCAGCAGACATAGAAGACACAAGTTTTCCACAGGATCACAGTGCATGAATTTTTCTCCTTTTAGGAATGACACCCATTCTCTAGAAAATTGTGAGGAGGGTTAGGAAGGCAGGGAAAATTGAGGTGACTGTTTTTAGAAATTTTGATAAAACTCTGATGCTCCTGAGACTGCCCAATAAAGTTATATTTTGCATAAGGAGGAGGAGCCAGTGACTAGCTGACCCAAATTGGCCATAGAGAAGCCAGCAATTTGGATAGAGAAGAGGCACTGGAAGGAAAAAGCTGGGACTAGAGTTTGAGCTCTCTTGATTGTCTCTGGTCAGAAGCAAGGTCAACTGCTACTCAGCCTCGTTGAGCCAGCAAGCTCTTACCCCTGCCTTTGACTTCTGAGTTTCAGTGATAAATAGAATGATAAAGACTTAATTTAAACCTACATATGACTGTGGCAAAGACAGGGCCTTAGGACCCAAAGCCCTGCCAGGCCGTGGGGCACTGACTGAGGGGCTGGGTCATGGCAGACAATAATTAAAATACCAGTAGATCCACGTGCAACCGCTAAGCCTATAGGAAAACATCAGGGAGCATAGGAGGGAGAAAGAAATCCCTCACTCTGGAATTCTATCACAGTTAAGAACTTGTTAAACCCTACTTTCCCAGCCATGGGAACACAGCTTTCTAGGACTCTCACCAGAAACTCCAATTACAGGGACATGAAATACACCAAACCCTTTGCGCAAACCTCCTGGCTTCCGGTTTCACTTCATCATTTGTAGTTCTATCCAAGGCATCTACAGAGCCACTTTGTCTAGTCACTTATCATATAGTGAAGGAGATGGTGTGTGTGTGTGTGTGTGTGTGTGTGTGTGTGTGTCCTGTCCCTTTAAGACAGCAATCATTCTTAGAAACTGAATCTCACAGGCAGAAGAAATCAGATCACTTCCTGGTACTCTGAGTGTTAAGAAGGATCTGACACCCTCATACAGACATACATGCAGGCAAAACACAGTTGCACATAAAAACTAAAATGAAAAAAGAGAAAAGCTATTTTGTGTTATGGTTTTGTAACTTCTAATTTATAGTCCTTTCTTATCTAGCTCCTCCATGTTCCTTTGTTATGTAGGCTATCCCAGACCAAATCACATGGTATAAAATTTCCATCAGCCCTGGAAAATAGAAAGCCATATATTTCCTATGTTCATGGGATTTCTCCAGAGGTTCCTCTGGGATGACCACCCTACCTCCCATCTCTCCTGTATTGGTTGTTTTTTTATTTTTTTTTTTTGTTGTTGTTGCTGTGATAAAATCAAGGCCATAAAAAAGGAAGAAGAGATTACTTGTACATACAGTTCCAGAGGGACAAGAGTCCATCAAAGCAGGCAGAAGGCGTGGCAGCAAGTGGCAGCCTTGATGGCAAGATCAGGACACTGAGAGATCACATCTTTAACCACAAACATGAAACAGTACGGCAATGTTATATAGTCTCAAAGGCCACCCTCATGATATTCTTCCTCCCCAGACAGCACCACCAGATACCTAAGCCTATGATTCTCATTCACCCTCTACACCGCTCATGTGGCCAGCTGATTTCCTCCTTATCTCCTTTTCACTTTCGGCCAAACTCCTCTACAGGGTTTAAGGAGAAGCCTTGCCTTTCCTCTCTGCTGTTTATTTTTCATTTATTTATTTATTTTGATTTTTCGAGACAGGGTTTCTCCGTAGCTTTTTGGTTCCTGTCCTGGAACTAGCTCTTTAAACATCTTGTTTCTTTCCAATATTCCCTCCCTGCCTAAAGCCCTTGCTCCTAATAAACCTCATTGGTAAAGCATGATTGTATGCCAGTTCTTTTCATGGACCAACTCTACTCTTTTATTAACAAAAGGTTTCTTAGCAGCCTTTAGAGATGGAGCCTGAAAGGCACAGAAAGGACATATATGACTAACACCGAGACACTCACTTACTATGTCAGAGAAGTCTATGCCCACACTTGGGTACATTGTACTTTCCCCTACTTTCCTTCAGAAGCACATACTTCCACCTAAGCATACTGCACTTTCTTCTACCTACATCTTTTTCTTTTGATACTCATTTTTAAGCCTATATTAATATGCCCTTATAAAATCACAAAGCTGGATATAACCCCTAGTGTGTCCTGACCTAAGATCCCTAAAAGTCTAAGGGAATGTCCTGGGCTAGTGGGGCGACAGTGTGGATCTGCATCTCCATCTTCACCGCTGTCAGTTAGATTTTCACAGAACACAGGTAAAAAGAAAAGTGATTTACTTCACATCAGTGAACGCACCTAGATCTCTATAACAATACCAGGTCTGACCAAGCTGCATCCTTCTTCCAGTGAATATTATTAATAGCCTGGAGTTTTCTTCACAGTATCTCTACAACTTTGAAAGGATCTTTAGAAGATTGTAACTGCTATGGTTCACTATTTACACACAAGTCAGAAGTTATGATCATCATAATGAAAATGACCCCTTTCCTAACTTCACTGATAAAGCAGAGAAATTTCACGGCACGATGCAAAACAAAATGTCCTCTGCTGGAAAGTGGTTCTCAGCCTCGGAGCTGTCACTTCCAGCACTGTTTAAAACTCTTCTCTTTCCTGACACATCACTGTGTAGGCAGATTAATTGTGGGGACATGGGAAGGGGCGGGGTCTCAGTCTGGAGTCAGGTTGGGGCCTCTCACCAGCCCGAGGCTCAAGAATCTTAGCACAATGGCCTTTTTCTCAAGGGTTGCTGACAGAGTATATTCCTTTCACATCTAGATATTCTTATTCTAAAATAGCAGTGAATTTGATCTAATGACAATGTATGTGACCTTGGGATAAGACCTCATTCCTTTCCCCAGACTTTGGGTACAGCAAAAACACTCTACCATTCTGTATGGCTGTGTTCTAGACTTTACCTTATTGACTGCAGTTCTGTCAGGTGCCCCTCAGGTATCATTTAACAATCTCATTTAAGTATCTTAGCAAGCATTTTAAAACAGTAACCTGAAAACTATGAATCTATTAGATAGCTATTGTAATATGAAGAGAAGTGCCTGAAACTTCTGAACTGAACATTTCACTGAGCCTTCTGCAAACTTCAGTGATGTGGAGAGCTTGAAATATTGCAAGTCCAGAGCCAAATTATCTTGGAGCATCCTTACCAGCCCTGTAATAGCTATTTATTGTCATCTTCTGTACACAAACTAAATCGTTGTGACCATTAAGTTAATCCTTTGGTGTGTAGGGACAGACCCCTAGTCTCCAAGTATCCAATGGGCCAAGAACACTGTCAGACAACATCCAAGTGTAGCTTTACTAGATCCACATACCTGATGTTTGTACCATTGTATTTGAAAGTGTCTTGATTTGTAATGTTTTTGTTACTATAAAATTTCCATGAAGCTGTTACAAGGTTGGAATATGGAACTGGAAGTAATCTAAATCTGTGTTCCTGGACTATGATCACTCACATGTGGTCCTGGAATAGACTTTCTCTTACCCTTTTGGAGTGAGGGTTGTGTTTTATCATTGTAATAAATAAAAATTGATGCTTTGTTTTCAAAAGTGCCTCAAGCCAGCTTAGGTACAAACACAGATAAATGCACTAGTTTAGCTATCCCCCCACACACACACACACACACACACACACACACACACACACACACACACACACACATACACACTGCCGGTCATCATCCCATACACTCAAACTAAAGTTTAGAGAAGAGAGTTACTAACAACCATGCTTGTCTGCAAGGTTATGCACCTAATAAGCTTTAAATTAAACAGGATATACAATGTAGAGGTATAAAGTCGTGGATTTGTCCTTGTTGATGCTGAAAAGAGAGGCATGTAAGGAACAAATAGAAAGGTAAGACCTAGTTGACATGAGAGCAACTCTCTGGTTCCTCAGAAAGAGTGGGCAAGCTTGTTTGCTTTAGGATTTAAAAGCTGTTCTCCACACTCACTCAGAGCTAACACCCCACTTTGTAAAGCTGTGATATAAACTGCCAGGCGTTTGACACTCCACATCTCCAGTGAATTTATTATGAAGTGAGGATCGTTAGCATGGACAGTAAAAACCAGGAGCTAGTGATCTTGGACTCCGTATTGTTTTGTTTTGAGACAGAGTCTACATATCCCCTGGCTAGCCTGGAACTCAGAAGAGATCCACCTACCTTTTGTCCTGAGTGCTGGGATTAAAGGCGTGGGCCAACACACTCAACCCTTTTTTTTTTTCTTCTTTTTTTTGGAAATGTGTATGAGTGTATTAGGATTTCTTTAGGGTTTTTAGGGTTTTTATTGCTGTGAAGAGACACCATAACCATCTCATCTCTTAAAAAGAAAACATTTCACTGGAGTGGCTCACTTACAATTTCAGAGGTTCAGTCCATTATCATCATGACAGGGAGTATGGCAGCGTATGGTGTTGGAGTAGCTCAGAGTATTACATCTTGCAGGCTACAGGAAGTTGACTGAGGCATAGGAAACCTCAAAGCCCTACCCACAGTGACACCCTTCCCCCAACAAGGCCATACTCACTCCAAAAGAGTCATACTTTCTAATAGTGCCACTCCCTATGAGATTACAGGGGTCAATTACATTCAACTACCACAGAAAGTGTTTTCCTTATGTGTAAGTCTGTATACTGTATGTATATTTGGTGACCACATAGCCTGGAAACCAAACCCAGGTTCTCTGCAAGAGCAGTAAGCACTCTTGCCTCAAAGATATCTCTTTAGCACCAACAATACAATTTTAGAAATACATCGTAAAGAGAAAAGTAAATGTCTTAATATACAAAGATGCTTCAAGCAATACATGATGAGCTTAGCTGAAGAAACATAAATAATGGCCCCGATTCACAGCAAAAGTCAGAAAGCCACACAATAGAAAATGTCTGACTGGGAAGTCATCCAAAAGTATTATTTGTTCTAGTAAATCTATTAATCTATTCCCATCAGGGATCTTACAATTTAGTAATATGACCATCAGTGGTAATCCTGCAAGGTTTTGGTTTTAAAATCCAAGATATGCATTTCTCTGATGACTAAGAATGTTGAGCATTTCCTTAAGTGTCTTTCAGTCATCTTAGATTCCTCTGTTGAGAGTTCTCTGTTTAGATCTATACTCTATTATTTTAAACAACTCTGAGATTTCATTTCATACTTGTAAGACTGGCCACGCCCTGATGTGATGGGCTAAATCCACTTAAAAACCTGAGAGAGCTTAATTTTAAACAGAGAAAAAACAGAGTTTAACACAGATTTTTGCTGTTTGTTGGTGGCGTGCTGTAGAGAGATTTCCTGATCGGCAACAGCAGCAGAAAAAAAGCTGCGTCATTTTAAACTGCGGCTTCCTGGGACTGTGCCGCCAATACAAACTCTGGCTTTAAAGCATTTCAATGGATTTTATGGGACTGGATGTTTGTGTTCCCGCTTGGGATCAGAAGGAGAGTGCTCTGAGACTATGCTGATGGCTCAGCGTTCCCCGCCTGCCGAATCAGGCTTAGGCAGGCGGGAGAGCATGGCAGATTCCAGCCACCATACAGAGACGCGTTTTCAGACTGCGCGTGTCAGATTTGGTTGTAACTTGGATAAAAGGAGTTTCTGTGCTGCATGCTCAGTCTCAGAATTAAACTGCTGAGTGCGGCTCCAATGTGAACTTGCTGTGTGCCTGGAACTGTGCGCAGCTCAGGCGCACCAAATAGATCTTGGGCAGGAGCTGCTGCTCCATACTAAACTGTGCTGACCTCAGGCAGGAACTGCCCTAATTACCATAATAATAGCGCAGTTAAGGTTTAGACTTGGCAATAAACAGGCGATACAATACAAGGTGCAACTTAAGCTTTTAAGAAATGCTTAACATTTTAAAAAATGCTCCTGGATAGAAAAAAAATTACAGATGCACAATAAAACAGATTCAGACAGACCACTAAATGGATCACAGTGTTGGATAAATGTACGTAGGCTTGAGAGAGAGAAAAATATATAGAGAGAGACAATAAAGTTAATGCCTTTAAAAATAAAAAGATAAAGTCTTTAAAGAGACAGAGTACAGATAGTTAAGAGAGTAAAAGAAATAAAGAAAAATAATCCACGTAAAAATGGAAAATTCACAGAGAGTCTGGATTATGTACATTGTGTTTTCTTTAAAATTTTTGACTATAAAGGAGCTAAGTACAGAGAGACATTTCATTACATGGGCTGCCAAGCTAAACCAGAATGGATATAAGGGTATTACAATTTCAAAATTTGGGTCTAAGGATATGATGCTTTGGAGAGGGTCTTCTTTTGTTTTCACAGAGGACCAGACCCTATGGATTGCATCTATTCCGATATGGTATGATAGACCACGCCCTCCTGAAAGGTTGCTGTGAACACCCTCAAAAAATTACTTCACTCAACTGCCAACTGAGATGACCCTGGCACACAGGTTATACCATGAAAGACCTAATTAACGATGCCCCTATTCAGCAGGAAGCAGTTTGGAGAGATAAAACTGTGCCCATGTTCCCAAAATATTGTTTATAAATGTTCTTTTACATTTAAAGGGGATATGATATAGATATAAATAATTTGCATTGGTGTGGATTTTAAGGTCAATTTTGTTACTTGTATATGTATTTCTGATCTTGATTAAGGTATTATGATTATGTAGTTCATTTTTAAAATGTAATGTATAATTAGGAAATATAGGCTGTTAATGGATAATCATTGATAATAGTAAAGCTTGTAGTCATGTGAGTTAGATTTTCTAGATATATAGAGATATACTTCAGTTAGATAGGCATTCTTCATATCTTTCAAAGACTGCAGAATATGGCATTTAAAATATTGTAATAACTTAGGGGTTTTCATGACAATGAGACACGTCTGCTCCTGGCAGTACCAATCTACTTCGAGAGGAAGATGGGCATCGAAGAGGATCCTAATGGAGTTTGATAGCCATTGGGCAAGAAACTGCTCTTGCCTGGACTATTGCATAAACTGGACACAGAACCCGCAGAGAGAGGACTGCTGAACTTGCCTAAAGGTGAGATGGTCTTTTGGGGTTCCTGACTCATGAAAGAGTCTGCGAGACATTCTGCAGGACACAGCAGATAGTGACTAAACTGTCTTTGAAATTTCCTGCTTCATGGAAATGTCTGCTGGATACTATGGGCCTGAAGGCTGAAGATGGATGCCCCAAGGGTACAGAGGAACTTTGGGTGACTGTCCAGGCAGCGAGTTGTCTCTGTCATTTCTAGAGCTTTTGACTTCCTGTTTACTTAGGTATTATTATATCCTTCTGGAGTCTTTGATGGAGTTGAAGAATGGTTAATTATAGTTATAGTTTTCCTTAGTTATGATAAAAAATAAAATAGATATAAATATTGTAACTGTAATTCTTGCTTGATAACTGTTTTGCTATATGTAATTTTACTATGTTAAAATGAAAACCTTTCTTTTTTGTTTAAACAGAAAAAGGGGAAATGATGTGGGAGTGGTTTCTTATTAATAAAGAAACTGCCTAGGCCCATTCATTAGGCCCACCCTTAGGTGGGTGGAGTAAACAGAACAGGATTCTGGGAGAAAGAAGCTGAGTGAGGAGTCGCCATGATGTTCTCATGCCAGGCAGAAGTAGGTTAAGATCTTCCCTGGTAAGCCAGCTCGTGGGCTACCCAGAATATTAGAAATGGGTTAGATTAATATGTAAGAGCTAGCCAATAAGAAGCTGGAACTGATGGGCCAGGCAGTGTTTAAAAGAATACAGTTTCCGTGTAATTATTTCGGGGCATAAGCTAAGCCATGCGGGCTGCCGGGTGCCGGAACACAGCCCGGCCGCTCCCTATTACTACAGGCCAAGATTAAAATAAAAAAGATGACAAGTTATGCTGGAGAGGATGTGGTGTAAAGGGAACACTCCTGCATTACTGGTGGGAGTGCAAACTGGTTACAGCCACTTTGGATATTAGTATGGCAATTTCTCATAAAATTAGAAAACAACGTAACAAGACTCAGCATTACCACTTTTGGGCATATAGCCAAAGGATGCTCAATAGTACCACAAATACACGTGCTCAACTATGTTCATAGCAGCTTTGTTTGTCATAGCCAGAACCTGGAAGCAATCTAAATGCCCCTCAGCTGAAGGATGGATAAGGAAAAGTGATACATTTACACAATGGAGTACTACACAGCAGAAAAAATAATGACATCTTGAAATTTGCAGGAAAATGGATGGAGCTAGAAAACATTATACTAAGTGAGGTAACCCAGACACAGAAAGACAAATATCATATGAGCTCACTCATAAGTGGCTTTTAGTCACAAAGCAAAGAAAACAAGCCTAAAATTCACAATCCCAGAGAACCTAGACAATAGTGAGGACCCTAAGAGAGACATAAATGGATCTAATCTACATGAGAAGTAGAAAAAGACAAGATCTCCTGAGTAAATTGGGAGCATGGAGACCTTGGGAAAGGGTTGAAGGTGAGGGGAGGGAAGAGAGGGGAGCAAGAAAAATGGTAGCTCAATAAAATCAATAAAAAATCCAAATAGGCTCTCAGTGGTTTTAAACCTTCTCACTCTGACCTTTGATGGGAAGCATCTACTCCAATCATCTACAAAGTTCACTAAACCGGGAGACATTGTATCAATTAGTTGAATGCCATGAGTGAATAGGATATTAAATAAACAAAAAAGAGAAGAGAGCAAATTAATTTCCTTGTGTCTCCAAGACTTGCACTTGGAAAGCTTCACTTTCTTCACAGATTCTGATGAGTGGTTATGGTCACACACCTTAACTTCACTACCAGCTTTCCTCAGCCATAGTGAATTGCTGCACTATTCTAGTGTACATGTATCTCCAGCACCTGCTACAAAAACTGTTCTCCACCCCATAGACAAAGGAACCAGAGAGGATAATGGCATTCCTCCCCTGCGGGCTTCGCACATTATTTATGTAATGTTTTTGGGCAATCTGGCTCAACCTGAAGGCAGTTCAGGGAAGTGATTGTGGGTAATAAATAAATGATAGGGATTTCAGCAGCTTCGTTCATCACCATCATCTTAACCAATGCAACTCTCCCATAGCTTACATTACAGGTCCTTTACATGTTAAACATTCCAGTGCTTGGATGCGGCCACCAAACTCAGGGCACGCAGAGCCACATAGACTCTGCATTCCTTCTAGACCACATGGACTGTTCTGAGGAAGAGTGTCACTGCAAACTCCCCAAAGAAGTCTATTTGATGGCCTTGTTTTTCTTCTCAGGTCAATAGGAGAATGCTGCCCATCACAGGTCCTCTCCCAGCTCCTATCACAGCTTCTCCATACACCACAGCTCCTCCTCTCACAGCTCCTATCACAGCTTCTCCACACATTACTGCTCCTCCTCTCACAGCTCCTATCACAGCTTCTTCATACATCACAGATCCTCCTCTCATACCTCCTCTCACAGCTTCTCCATATACCACAGCTCCTCCTCTCCCAGCTTCTATCACAGCTTCTCCATACACCACAGCTCCTCCTCTCAGTTCCTCCATACATCACAGCTCCTCCACACATCACTGCTTCTTCGATCACAGCTTCTCCATACCCCACAGCTCCTCTCACAGCTCCTCCATACATCACTGCTTCTTCGATCACAGCTTCTCCATACCCCACAGCTCCTCTGACAGCTCCTCCATACACCACAGCTCCTCCTCTCAGTTCCTCCATACATCACAGCTCCTTCATACATCACTGCTTCTTCGATCACAGCTTCTCCATACCTTACAGCTCCTCTCACAGCTCCATACACCAAGGTCCTCCTATCACAGCTTTTCCTCTCACAGCTCCTCCATACCCCACAGCTCCTCTCACAGCTCCTCCATACATCACTGCTTCTTCGATCACAGCTTCTCCATACCTTACAGCTCCTCTCACAGCTCCATACACCAAGGTCCTCCTATCACAGCTTCTCCTCTCACAGCTCCTCCATACCCCACAGCTCCTCTCACAGCTCCTCCTGTTGTCACAACTCCTCCTATTTGTTACAAATTAGGTCAGTGCAATAAATAACCAGGCCAGCTCAAGAATAACAATTATATTTTAATAGTTATAAGGGGAAACTCACACTATAATAGTGAGAGGGCCAACTTCCTATCTGTCTAGTGGGAGCCACACAGAGTGAGGGGACACACCTGGGTCCTCCAAGTTTTTCTTCCTGGGCTCCAGGTAGCCATGCCTTAACTAGATGTGATTGGTTGACAGTTTCCCCATCATCTCCACCTTTTGTCCAAACAAGGTTGATCCAAATCCAATACAACTATATACAATAGGGATAGATACAAAATATAAAATTACAAACAATAAACAATATTAAGTGAGGAATGCATAACAAAAGTTTTACTAAATATTTTATTTCAGGAGTCTAAATATTGTATTGAAATTAAGCTTGGCTAAATCATGAGGAAGGTAACTACAATTATCTAATCTTCAACTCCATCAAAGATCTAAGAAGAAAACAATATTACTTGAGTGAACAGAAAGCGCAATTGAGAAACTTCCAAAATGAGCACCAAATGACAGAGACAACTGACTACCTGGGCAATCACTCAAAGTCTCATTTGCAATGTTGAAGCAACCAACTATGGCTAAGGCCTAACATAACTGACATACCATTATTAAAGGCAAGGAACTTTCTTAGAACTATCCTACGCTGTCTTGGCAAGATAAGACAATCCTGTTTCATCCATTTATGGATACTATGTATTTTTGTTAGTGGTTAAGGTATGGGCATTTCTTTGCCCAAAGGCCAGTTCTGCCAAGAAGAAAAGCTCCAGGTGGAGTGTCTTTGGTGTTCAGCATTTTCTTGGGACTAGACTGGTATTGCCAGAAGTGATTGTGTCTCACTACCACAGAACTCTAAGTTAGATTAAATGCCATTTTTTACAGCTCTTTGAAGAGGTTGAAGATTATCTCTCTATACTGAATATAATCTCTATGTATCTAAAGAACCTGATTAGTCTAATTACAAATATGACAAACATAGATGACTATTGATCTATAATAATAATATAGTATAATATAATATAATAATACATATCTAACTTAAAGACTAAGACAATAAACAACTGTGTAATAAATGAGGACAATGACCTTCAAATGTAAACAATGTATAAGTATCTTGATCAGAGGTAGTAATGTACACTGCAATATGGTAAATATATATATAAATACATAAACAATGTTTTAAACAGAGGTAGAAGCATACATGCATACAACATTCAATATAATTTAACTTTGTATCAATATACAAGAATATATACCAATATAATTGTCTAAAAACAATAACTCCCAAATACCAATATATTATTCCATTATCCAATTTTCCTTTTTTAAAAAAAGATCCTTGAGCTTATAAAATTCCTCCCCCAACCCTCAACTATATACCAATTATAATCAACCCCTAAATGATGTCCCTGAGCCTGAGAGCAAAGTTTGCAGGGAGAGGAGACGCCATCCTCTAAAATTGCTTTCAGCTGTCATGGGGGTGACGTTCTTTCTAGGGAATCCTGTGAGAGTAAACTTTTTTTTCTAAGAAGCCTGGATTCAGTCTGTAAAGGCTGCATCAATTTCCTATTGTCAAGCCATACTTTTAAGAAAAAAATACATAGGACAAAAACCAAACCCTAAGAATAGCAGTGTAGGAGGGACGTCATATGTGTCTTGTAAGACCTCACACATGGTGTAAGTGAAAAGGCTCTTGAAAACTTGGACGGTTAGATTGTCTGACATATTGTCCTTTTAAAAATCAGCAATGTATTAATTATAATTTAAAAAATAGTAAATCTTACCTGTGGTTTAATCAGTTGGAGTAGGTGCAATAACTGTTGCCTGCCAGTAGGTGTCACAGTGCACTTGAATTCACCTGTTTGGTTTAGATCTGAATTTATGTGAAATAGCTAAAAAATATACTCAAATCAAGAAGTTTTTTTGTATAAATCACAGACCATGTGCTCTGTGAAGATCTTTGGCTGTTCAGTAGCCACACTAGACAAATCTGCTCTGGCTCCAGTGGCGGCTCTGGCAGTGGCAGCGATGGGAACCAGGGGAGCCGAGGGGAACCAGGGGAGCCGAGGAAGGAGTGTGCGGGGGACGGTTATGGGGCTCCGAGCTGAGTGCTGAGCTGGGACAGTCTATACCCAAATGAATGCGGCATGGCTGCGGCTGGCCAGAGCTACCAGAGACTCTAATGGCCCTACGTTGGGCACCAAGTATTGTAAATTAGGTTGGTAAGATAACCAGGCAAGCTCAAGAATAACAACTATATTTTAATGGTTATAAGTGGAAACTCACACTACAAGAATGGGAGGGCCGACTTCCTATCTGTCTGGTGGGAGCCTTGCAGTTTTTCTTCCTGGGCTCCAGGTAGCCACGCCTTAACTAGATGTGATTGGTTGACAGAGTTTCCCCATCACCTATTGTTACAGCTCTTATTACAGCTACTCCACTATAGCTTCTCCTGTTACTAATTCTAATTACTATTCTTCTCTGACTCCTGCTCCTTTACCTTTTGGGGGTTACCAAATGAATTGTCAACAATTTAACTCCTATCTGAGGCTCTAGAAAATCCAGTCTTATAGCTATTATACTCCCTCTTGTGTTTTTTTCAAGCTAAATTTGGGTTTCTGTCTGTTATAATTAAGAATCGTAACTACTTAAGGCCAAATATAAATGTCTACCTCATTTTATGCTCATAGCATTTTATATTTCTTTGAATTAATATTTCTTAATAGCTATTTCTTAATAGCTGTTCTTCTTTCATTAAATTATAACTCTAGAAATAAGGATTGCATATAGATTTGCATGTCATTCAAAAATCAAGAATTTGGTTACAACAAAAATGGGTAAGCAATAAATAAATGTTTGAGTTACTAAATGAATAAATGAGTGAATGAATGGCCTCTAATTGTTGCAATAACAAAAAAGAGCATTGTCTATAATTAACCAATAGTTTTGAGACCTAAGGAACATATACAGTAAATGAAACTTTTAATATTTAAAAAACTTAGTCTCTGAGTTTATAAATGAGTCTTTAGTGCATCTATATAAATATTTAGTTCAGCAGTGTCATGATTCTGTGGAAACTGGGTTGCTAAGTCTAAAATATAGATTAATAGTCTCTAGTAGTTACTTGTTACGAGATTTGAGTATGCTACTGCAAGTCTGTTATCTGATTTTTCATTTATCCATTTATGATGAGTGTTTCCCCATGCTTTTCTTCCTTCCTTCCTTCCTTCCTTCCTTCCTTCCTTCCTTCCTTCCTTCCTTCCTTCCTTCCTTCCTTTTGCTTTCTTGCAAGAAATTAAGCCCAGCGCTGACACTAAGCTTATTAACTCTTTCTGTTTAGCTTACAGGTGGTTTTGAGGAGTCATTCTGCAAGTGATATGATGCTCATTATTCCAGGCAATGTGCTCTGGAGTTCTTAGGAGGGTTCTGAGTGACAGCCCCAGACAAGACAGTTCCTGTTGAGTATAATCTGCAACTCTATTCTCTAGCCATGAGTCTTGGGAATGTTTCCCATGCTCTTTAGGCTCTTTATTAATCAGAAGAACTTTCTCGTTCTTCATCTTACCCTTACTGCTGAGGCGTGACTATGGCAAAGATGGAGGCAGTGCATTTCTCAGTCTGACATGGAGCACATTTCATGTTCTTTCCTTTAAGAACAAATTGGTTGTTTTCCTGAAATAAATTTTCTTTGTAATCTCTAGATTAATTTACACAGATTGATGTTGATATTTAAATAGAAACATTTAGAGACATTTTTATAATAGATCTTATGAGAATTTCATTTTATTTCCATTTATCCTTCAGGCATAGTGTCCATCTCAGAAACTCAAATAGGTCCTCTAGACCTGCTTCCCAGCTTGTCTACCTATCATTCAACAAACCACCTGGCAAAAGCACCTCATGGAGTTCAACTGAAATCCCAGGTGGGTTGTCCATATCCATTCAGTCACCTGCCTGCTAGACAGACACCTCATCTTGTGGCATAGGCACCATGTGGAGACCAACTAAAACTCTAAGTGGGTCACTCAGACCTATTTTCCCAGTCCTTGCCTATCAGTTACTCCATCCACTACCCCACACAGCACCGTCACTGCACGGAGTCCAGCCCAGAGCTGTCTATGCTATTCAAGGACCATTAGCAGAACACAGAACAACATTTACAAAATTATGGATGTCCACAGAGAGAATCTTCTAAGGTTACAGGGGGTTGTCTCTAAGGCTCAGGATTTGCACATATATCTAGCTAAGATGAGACCACCCATGGCACTCCATTTACAAACCAACAGAGAGTAGTCCGAAGACTGAATACCAAGTATAAGTGTGCTAGTCCTCGACCTAACAAGTTGGAATCCAAACAGCACTTGCCAAAGATTAAATATCCACAACAATAAAACTATCAATAAACTAATTCCAGATGCCCAGGTCCCCATCACAAAATTAATTAATACAACTATTACTAAAAAATTTTACTTTATATAACATTTTATTTTGTGAATGTATTGCAATCTAACAATTTCTCTAACATCAGGAATTTCATTATTTTCAATGTAATTAATACTTCAGCAATAAACTTTCTTTTGCAGATAACTTTGCATAATAAACTTTGAACAAAGCAATTTGAGGTTGAATTTCAAACATAACTTAGATTTTTAAATTATGAATTTCTAAACACAGAGGTTGCAACCTCATTATTTTCTTGTTAACAGAAAGCAATAATAAATACCTAAGTATTTTTTAGGAAATTCATTCCTGGAAATCTTTAGTCCTAAGTGATATGCATTTGTCCTGGAAACAGCAGGAAAGGAAACGGGTCAGCGCTGCACTAAGTTCCCCATGAACATCTTCTGCTCCAATAAAGAGGAGGTAAGAAGTGGACGGAGAGCTCTCACACCGAGAACGGGGCTTCTCCCTTCTGAGACTCCTTGCCATCTTTATTCAGAAACAACATTTTCAGACATTTACATCCTGTGGGAGACACAAAAGGAAATTATTTCAGCAGAATTCTCTGATATCTGTGAGTATAGACTGAACATTCTGTACACGTGACCCTCTCTTTGCCAGGTAATTCTTTCCTACAAATTTCTCTTTTTTCTGGGCATAGAAATATTGCTAATTCGGTTACTTTCTATTGTTGTGAGAGAACACCATGACCAAGGCAACTCATAAAAGAAAGCATTTAACTGAGGTCTTATGATTTCAGAGGATTCGAGTCCATGACTATCACAGCAGGTAGCATGGCAGCAGGAAGGCAGTCATGGCAGTGGAGCAGTAGAGGAGGGCTTACATCTGAATCAAAAAGCATAAGGCAGAAAGGGCTAACTGAAAATGGTATTGCTTTTTTGAACCTTCAAAGCCTCTGCGTGGTGACACATCTACTGCAATAATGCCAGACCTTCTAACTCTTCCCAAATAGTTTCACCAACTGGAGACCAAGTAATCAAATATACTAGCCTATGGGGGCCATTTTCATTCAAATCACCACAACTTTTCAGGTGGATCTGGAACACCATAAGGATCCTGATCAAAGCTAATCTGTGATTCCTTTGCTTTCCAGGAAGTCAGGTGCAAAACAACCACGCTGCCAATACTAAATGTTTTCAGGTCTTGGACACTGAAATACAGATGACAAAACAACATACAAAGAATCTTTGCTTCTGTGTAATTTGCATTCTAGTGAGGAGAGAAAAGGCAAACAAATAGAACACATATTTCACATATTGTTCATTGATACATTAAGGAAAAATAAAGATGATGGCAAATAGAACTGCAGGCCTTTATATCAAATTACCACAGGAAGACAAAAAGCAGGCAGAATCTTGAAGACCTACTGTACTAATGTCTGAAACTTTTTAATTGTTTTTATTGAGCTATATATTTTTTCCATTCCCTTCACTCCCCTCCCGTTCATGCCCTCTCCCATGATATCCATGCTGTCAATTTACTCAGGAAATCTTGTCTTTTTCTACCTCCCATGTAGATTAGATCCATGTATGTCTCTCTTAGAGTCCTTTTTGTAGTCTAGGTTCTCTGGGATTGTGAGTTATAGGCTGATTTTCTTTGCTTTATGACTAAATGCCACTTATGAGTAAGTACATGGGATAACTGTCTTTCTGTGTATGGGTTACCTCACTCAATATGATGATTTCTAGATCCATCTATTTGCCTGCAAATTCCAAGATGTCTTTATTTTTTTCTGCTGTGTAGTACTCCATTGTGTAGATGTATTACATCTTTATCCATTCTTTGGTCAAGAGGCATTTAGGTTGTTTCCAGGTTCTGGCTATGACAAACAATACTGCTATAAACATAGTTGAGCACATGTCCCTACGGTATGATTGAACATTTTTGGGGTATATACCCAAAAGTGATGATGCTAGGTCTTTGATGAAGGTTGTTTCCTAATTTTCTGAGAAATCACCATACTGATTTCCAAAGCAGCTGTACAAGTTTGCACTCCCATCAGCAATGGAGGAGTGCTCCCTTTACCTCACATCCTCTCTGTCATCAGTGCTTTTTTTATCTTGGCCACCTTACAGGTGTAAGATGGAATCTTAGGGTTGTTTTAATTTGCATTTCTCTGATGGCTAAGGATGCTGAGCATTTCCTTAAGTGTCTTTCAGCCATTTTAGATTTCTTTGTTGAGAGTTCTCTGTTTAGGTCTGTGTCTCAATTTTTTTGGACAGTTTGTTCTTTTGATAACCAATTTCTTCAGATCTTTGTATATTTTGGAGATCAGACCTCTGTTTGATGTGGGGTTGGTGAAGATCTTGTCACATTCTGTAGCCTGCTGTTTTGTTTTGTTGAATGTGTCCTTTGCTTTACAGAAGCCTCAGTCTCTGGAAATCCCATTTACTAATTGTTGCTCTCAGTGTCTGTGTTACTGGGGTTATATTTAGGAAGTGATCTTCTGTGCCAGTGCATTCAAGTGTATTTCCCACTTTCTTTTCTATGAGGTTCAGTGTGGTTGGTTTTATGTTTAGGTCTTTGATCCATTTGGACTTTAGTTTTATACATGGCAATAGATACAGATCTATTTTCATTCTTCTACATGTTGATATCCAGTTATGCCTGCACCATTTGTTAAATATGCTTTCTTTTATCCATTGGATATTTTCTGGCTTCTTTGTCAAAAATCAGATGTTTGTAGGTATATGGATTGATATTTGGGTCTTCAAATAGGTTTCATTAGTCCTCCTGTCTGTTTTTATGCCAATACCAGCCAGTTTTCAGTACTAGAGTTTGAAGTTAGGGATTGTGATGCAACCAGAAGTTCCTGTACTGTACAGGATTGTTTTGGCTATCCTAGGTTTTTTGCTTTTCCATATGAAGCTGAGTGCCATTCTTTTGAGTTCTACAAAGAAATTTTCTGAGATTTTGGTGGACATTGCATTGAATCTGTAGGTTGCTTTTGGTAAGATTGCCATTAACAGTAAGACTTTTACTGTTAATTCTACCTACCCAAGAGCATGGACAGCTTTCTACTTTCTGGTGTCTTCTTCAATTTCTTTTTCTCCCATTTTTTATTGATTTTTTTTATTGAGCTATACATTTTTTCTCTGCTCCTCTCCCTGACTCTCCCCTTCCCCTTCTACCCTCCCCCAAAGTCCCCATGCTTCCAATTTACTCAGGAGATCTTGTATTTTTCCACTTCCCATGTAGATTAGATCTATGTAAGTCTTTCTTAGTGTCCTTATTGCTAAGTTCTCTGGGATTGTGGTTTGTAGGCTGGCTTTCTTTGCTTTATGTTTAAAAACCACTTTTGAGTGAGTACATGTGATAATTGTCTTTCTGTGTCTGGGATGCCTCAATGAAAATAATGTTTTCTATCTCTATTCATTTTCCTGAAAAATTCGAGATTTGTTATTTTTTCTGCTTTATATTACTCCATTGTGTAAATGTACCACATTTTCTTTATCCATTCTTCTGTTGAGGGGAATTTTAGCTTATTTCCAGGTTCTGGCTATGACAAACAATGCTGCAATTTCTTTCTTCAAAGACTTAATGTTCTTGTCATACAGGTCTTTCAGTCCTTTGGTTAGAGTTACTCCGAGATATTTATGTCATTTTCAGCTTTTGTGAAGGGTGATGTTTCTCTGATTTCTTTCTCAGCTCATTTATCATATGTACAAAGGAGGGGTGCTGATTTTTTTGAGTTAATCTTGTATCCTGCTACATTACTGAAAGTTGTAGATGTTCCTTGATAGAAATTTTGGGGTTGTTTATACAAACTATTATATCATCAGCAAATGGTGAGAGTCTGACTTCTTCTTTTCTAATTTGTATCCTCCTTGATCTTCGTTATTGTCTTATTGCTCTAACTAGAACCTAAGTACTATATTGAACAGACATGGAGAGAGTGGATAACCTTGTCTTGTTCCTGATTTCAGTGGGATTGCTTTGAGTTTCTCTCCATTTAGATTGATGTTGGCTTTTGGCTTGCTGTATATTTCCTTTATTATGTTTAGATATGTTCCTTGTATCCCTACTCTTTCCAAGACCTTTATCATGAAGAAATGTTGTATTTGTTGAAGGCTTTTTCAGCATCTAATGAAATGATCATGTGATTTTTTTCAGTTTGTTTTTATGGTGGATTACATTGACAAATTTACACATGTTGAACCATCCCCGCATCTCTGGGATGAAGCCTACTTCTGATGTGTTCTTAGATTCGGTTTGCCAGTCTTTTATTGAGTATTTTAGCATCAGTGTTCATGAGAGAGGTTGGTCTGTAATTCTCTTTCTTAGTAATGTCTTTGTGTGGTTTGGGTATCAGGGTAATTATAGCCTCATAAACCAAGTTTGGCAATTTTCCTTCTGTTTTTATTGTGTGGAATTAGTTCTTTGAAAATCTTGTAGAATTCTGCTCTGAAACCATCTGATCGTGGACTTTTTTTGGTTGGGAGACTTTTGATGACTGTTTCTATTTCCTTATCAGTTATAGGTCTATTTAGTATGCTTATCTGGTCTTGATTTAATTTTTGTAAGTGATATTTATCCAGAAAATTGTCCATTTCTTTTTAAGTTTTCCAATTTTGTGGAGTACAAAATATGACCTGATGATTCTCTGGATTTCCTCAGTGTCTGTTGCTATGTCCCCCTTTTCATTTCTGATTTTGTTAATTTGGATATTCTCTCTCTGCTTTTTGGTTAGTTTTGATAAAGGTTTGTCTATTTTGTTGATTTCCTCAAAGAACCAATTCTTGATCTCATTAATTATCAATATTGTTTTCTTTGTTTCTATTTTGTTGATTTCAGCTCTCAATTTGATTACTTCCTACCTTCTAGTCCTCCTGGGTGAGTTTGCTTCTTTTTGTTCTAGAGATTTCAGGTATTCTGTTATCTTACTAGTGTGATATATTTTTAGCTTCTTTATGTAGTTATTTAGTGCTATGAACTGCTTTCATTATGCCCCATAAATTTGGGTATGTTGTATAGTCATTTTTGTTGAATTTTATGAAATCTTTAATTTCTCCCTTTTTTTTTCTTCCTTGACCCATTGGTGATTCAGGTGAGCATTGTTTAATTTCCATATGTTTTTGGGCTTTCTGAAATTAGTGTTGTTGTTGAATTCTAATTTTAAGCCACAGTGATCCGGTAAGATACATGGCATTATACCAATTTTTTTTGTATCTGTTGAGGTTTGCTTTGTTACTTAGTATGTGGTCAATTTTTAAGAAGGTTCCATAATGTGCTGAGAAAAAGGTATATTCTTTTATGTTTGGATGGAATGCTCTATAGATGTCTGTTAAACCCATTTGAATCATGACATCTGTTAGTTACATTATTTCTGTGTTAAGCTTCTGTCTGGAAGACCTGCCCAGTGGTGAGAGTGGGGTGTTGTAGTCTCTCACTATTAGTGTGTGGGATTTAATGTGTGATTTAAGCTTTAGTAGTGTTTCTTTTACATGAGGGTGCCCTTGTATTCAGGGCATAGATGTTCAATATTGAGATTTCCTCTTGATGAATTTTTCATGTGACTAATATAAGATGTCCTTCTTTGTCTCTTTTGCTTGATTTTAGTTTGAAGTCTATTTTGTTAGATATTAGGATAGTTACATCAGATTGTTTTTTATGTTCATTTGATTGGAAATTTTTTCTTAACCCTTTACTCTGAGGTGATGTCTGTCATTTGAGTTTGAGGTGTGTTTCTTGAATTCAGCAGAAGGATGAATTCTGTTTTTGTATCCAATCTGTTAGTCTGTGTATTTTTACAGGTGAATTGAATCCATTTATATTAAGGGATATTAATAACCAGTGATTGCTAGTTACTGTTATTTTAGTTTTCATTGCTGGTGATATTATTGCATGCATTTTCCCCTTCTTTGGGATTTGTTGCTGTGAGATCATCTATTGTCTGTGTTTTTGTGGCTATAGCTAACTTTCTTGGGCCGGAGTTTTCCTTCTGGTATTTTGTGTAGGGCTAGGTTCGTGGCTAGGTATTGGTTAAATTTGGTTCTCTCATGGAATATCTTGTTTTGTCCATCTATGGTGATTGAAAGTTTTGCTGCATATAGTAGTCTGGACTACTATATCCATGGTCTCTTAATGTCTGCATAGCACTTGACTAGGACCTTCTGGCTTTTATTATTTCCACTGAGAAGCCTGATAGGCCTGCCTTTATATGTTACTTGGCCTTTTTTCCTTTGCAGCTCTTAATATTCTTTGTTTATTCTCTATGTTTAGTGTTTTGATTATTATGTGGTGAGGGAAATTTTTATTTTGCTCCAGACTATTTGGTGTTCTGTAAGTTTCTTGTATCTTCATATTCATATCTTTATTTAGGTTGAGAAAGTTTATTTCTATGACTTTATTGAATATGATTTCTGTGCTTTTAAGTTGGACTTCTTCTATCCCGGTTATTCTTAGGTTTGCTCTTTTCATGGTGTCCCAGATTTCTTGGGCGTTTTATGTTAATCTTCTGTTAGATTAATGTTTTCTTTGGTGTGTCTAATTCTTCTATCATATCTTCAACACTTGAGAGTCTCTCTTTTAACTCTTGTATTCTGCTGTTTATGTTTGAACTTGTGGTTCCTGATTGTTTTTCCATATTTTCCATTTCCATAATCCTCTTGGTTTGTGTTTTCTTTAATATATCTATTTCAGTTTTCAAGTTTTAATCATTTCTTCACCTGTTTGATTGCTTTTTTAAAGGATTTTGTTGATTTCTTCTAATTTTTTGTCTTTTCCTCCATTTCTTTGAGGGAATTTTTCATTTCCTCTTTAAGAGCCTCAAACATTCTCCTAATGTTATTTTTTAGGTCTTTTTCTTCTGCTTCATCTGTATTGAGGTGTTCAAGTTTTGCTGTTTTAGAGCCACTAGTTTTTGTTGGTATTGTGTTACTCTTTGTGGTGTTGAGTATGTTCTTACCTTGTCTACCCATGTTTTCCTCTGATTTGGTCTAATTGGGGCCATGTGATCACTCTTTCAGGTGCCAGTGGATCCAAGGCTCAGATGGGTGTTCCTCATGGTGGAATCGGGATCAAGGTTCCAGTCAATCTGGAGATCACTTGGTGTTCCTGGGGGTTGCTCAGCACTGCCAAAGGTCAGTCTGGCCTGCTCCCATGGTTGCTGAGTCAGGCCTGCTCCGGAGGAGGTCAGTGGCATGGGACTGCTCCAGAGTAAATTCCTGGCTTGGTCCTGCTTCCAAGGATGTCCCTGGCTTTGGCCTGATCCCATGGAGGTTGCTGGCCTGAGCCTGGTTGTTGCGGGAGGTCTTCCCGCCCCTCCAACCAATAGCTGCTGAG
>CAWTZC010001189.1:0-22973 GCA_963919715.1 Microtus obscurus
AAGGTGTGCCTAAAGTCTGGGGACATAATGCTTTATATCTATCTGAGTCAAAATTCACCTGGTAAGAGGAATCACAATTGAGTGATTGCCCAGATTGAACTTTGGAGAATTGTCTTTATTGCCAAGTGATTCCGGAGGGCTCAACATAAATGTAAATAGCACCACTGTGATGGTGGCAATCAGGTGTACAGAAAGCTGCCTGAGCATGCACCAGGAGAAAGCAAACCAGTAGGCTATGTTCTTCTATGATCACTGCTTGAGTTTCTGCCATCTTGATCCCCCTTTAGTTCCTGCCGTACCTGCAGAGTGTGACCCACAAGTGCAATATGAAACAAGCCTTTTTCTTCCCATCCTTACTCTTGATCATGGCTTTTATCACAGTAACAGACAGCAAACAAGGACACTTATCCATCTTTTGCTTTGATTCACATGTTATATTTTGTATCTGTCATATGTTTGTATGTACTGATTTTATGTTACTTAACAAGCATAATAAAATTAATTGTTTTGATTAATTAATTAAATTTCCTTACATTATCAGTGGGTCAGACTATTTTTCAGAGAAAAAAAAGTCCTAAGGAAAAGAAAATTGCAGCTATAGAAGGCAATAGATTTTTAAAAGAATGCTTTATCTCATTTTAAGTCTTGTGTTTTACATAAAATTTAGCTTAAGCTCTCTCTGTGTGTATATATGTTTGTGTCTGCATGTGTGAGTTTTTGTGTGTGTTGTAGTCATGCAGATTCACAAGTCTGTGCATACGTACACATGATCAGACAACAATATTGGATATCCTCTTTTAAGGAACATCCAACTTTTTTTTTTAAGGCAGAGTCTCTCACAGGCCTGGAACTTGTCAAAAGGCTGGGTTGCCTAGACCCTAAGTCCCAGGAATCTGTCTCTTTGTCTTACAAGTGTGAAGATTATAAGTACTTAATGATATGCCTGGAAATTTTAACATGGAACTTTTGGAATCAAACAAATTACAAGACAAGCAATTTACTGACCAAGTTATCTAATTATTAAGTTCTTAGCACTATCCCTGATATGACAAATTCTAGATGACTAATTATTCCCATAAGCTTTTATATTCTCAATAAACTTGTTTCATCTAAATTGGGTCAATGACATGACACAAAGAATCTTAAATTTTTTTATAAATTAAACTGTTTCCTAAGCACTCATCACTTTTCTATGATAGCCTGGGCTATACAGTAGGCCCTTGTTTTTGAACACAATATTGACAAAAAAAAAAGCAAACAGAAAAAAATTTAAAGCACCAAAATAATAAAGACATGATTACTTTACCATTTTACTATTATTTTAGAATTTGGCTAAGTAATTGTAGAGAACAGATAATTCTCTAAAGTATATATTACACCATCATTATGAATAGAATATTAGGTCATTCAAATTCATCTAAATTTGTAGATTATGATTTTGAGTAGTAGATTAAAATGATAAAATATCCATATGAGATGATATAAACTATTGATATGAAAACAATTCTAAAATATAAGCAAGCTTAAAACAATAATTCTACTGTGCTTTGTATGTTTTGTATTCAACAAACTCTGGCACTATCTCAAATATAACTGAAGCATGAGTAGCAAACAAAAGATTTTTTTCTCTTAGCAAAAGAAAATCTACATAAAAATTACTCCAAATAGATGGTTACATAATTCTCACAAAAGCAATTATCTCTTTCCCTGAGCTAAAGTATATTGAAAAGGGCGAATAAAGAGAGGGCAGAAAAAAAAATAAGTCATATTCTAAACCAGTAGTAAGAAGTGAAAAGTCTGCAACCTGAAATTGAAATTAGAAAAAAAATAAATATGAAAATAAGACACAAAAGAATTCAGTGAAGATAAACTTTTATTAAAGTCACTACTTCTGTGTTCATATATCCTCTAAAAAATATTTTATATATAGACATTAACTAAAGGAAACGTGCATATAAATATCTATGTTTGCTCACATAGGTAATATTCTTAAATAAACCCAGGAAATCACATAATACTTCTCAGAAAGTAACCCTCCCCCTTAATAATGGACTTAATCACATTATGAGTGAGCAGGCCTGCACCTTTACACACTTGACCTGGTAAACCCCTATTTAAGCAAGAGATGCACTTGCTAGAAAAGGAGACATGTATAGAATGTGCCATGAGCAAAGGTATGTAGTAAATATGAGCAGGAACAGGTTAAAGGGATAGCAATGCATGGTAGCTCATTTGGAGTAATACCTCGATATTAGTCTCATTTAGGACTTAACTATTACATTCTTTCTAAGTCCTGTTTTGAAAAAAAAGCTAGGATTAAAAAGATCACTTTTTACTACCTTTCACTTTCTCCCCCATGATCTTTAGTTTTAATCACTTCACTCCTTCAAAGTCTTTTGTAGATGAAACTGGCAGACATGTCTGTCCTTCCAGTGAGCAGCTCTTTGTCAAGTAAGTTGATGCAGTAAATCTCTCAGAAGACAAATTTGTCAGTTGTTACTGACACAGTCTGTAAGCTCTGTACTCAGTGATTCTAAAAAGAATACAAAGAGCTTCAGGAAAAGTTAAAATTTGAAAGTTACCGATGTGGGAATGCATTAGAAAAGAATCAGGTCAGAGAGGCAAAAACTCAATTCTAATTCCCAAAATTGAGATGGCAAAAATCTCAACTGACCCAAATTTCTTGGCTCCTACCGGTAGCTGCGTTTTGATTTGAAATGAGCTGAAACTGAAGAAGCGCTGGCAGCTTAACACCTGCTCCCTCCTTTCCCCTCGGGTAGCTAAAGTAATTACCCACCGCTTACCTGCACCAGGGTAGGGATCTGTGAAATGTTGGTCATGTAGAGTCAATCATCTCTGTGTTCTAGGGTGCCAAATGATCATCTACTAATCACAGGATAGTACTGCTGGCCCGCAAACAGATCATCTTTTCCATTCTTCAGTCTGGCCAGGCCCACATATTTGCTGGTCAATTTGCATTTGGTTTCTACAGCGTAAAAAACCCCCATGGAAGGAATTATAGTTTATCTGCATTATACTTTCTGTATGTTAGTTTTCAAAACAAGCTTTACATGTGATTACCTTTCAGAAATGTCTTTAATTAGTCCTTAGCAAAGTATCAGAATTTCCACTGAACAGCCACACACAGTGGAAAACACATCCTCCCTTTATAAGCACAACATACTGCCAACTCTCTGGAACATTTAAGAGATTAACCATGGCAGGCACTAATTTATAGTTTAGACCTCAGCCATAAATCTGTCTTACCTGGGCAAAATCATGACCAAGAGGAGCAGCCAAATGGTGACATTACTGTTTATCATTGTGAGCACAATTTCAAAGTATAAAATTATTAAAACTCAGTTTCTTAATAACATAGTGAATAACTGTGGGGGAAATGTTTGTTTTTTTTTTCCTGTTCTTCACACTCTTCAGTAGTAAAATCAGATCATTTATTCATGCAAGGGATATGTCATAGCTTACACCAACAACCAAAACACTTTTTTTTCCCGTACATCTGAAACAGGGACACAATGAGTTCAAGAGAAGAGTCTGCAACTGTACATCTAAAAATGAAGTAAGTGCAATAAAAGGGTTGAAAATGCATAATGTTCATTGTGCTTTCAGAAGGTATGTCTGTAGAAAACATAGACATTGCATCCAAGTATAGAAACTACATCTGATAAGGTCAATAGATCTGAGCTAGACTTAGAGATTTGAGAGAAGGGCAATTCATGCAGGCATTAGCAAAAGAAGTACCTGATGGGACATCAGCTGCTTTTCAGGTTACAAACAAAAGTGTTGGAATAAAAGCATTAAATAAAATACATATTAAAAAGCATATAGAACATTTGTTAACTTAAATTAAGTTTCCCCCAGACACTAATTAACTGTCATGTTCATTCCAGAGTACTGTCGAATTGGGGATGTGGGAGGGGGATCTGTATAGAGCAGAATATTCAATATATTTCCAACCAAGCAAAAAATAGCTATGAATTTACACATTTAATCTAGCAAATAGTATTAATTATGCCTGTGCCAATAGCTAAAGTCACATTAGCAGAACCACAAAGGATGAGAATGAAAGAGCATAGAACAACTCTTAACATATAATAATGACAGTGGGACCTGGGTGTTTCATATAACTAGTTTCCCCTCTAAAAGTATTAATATGTAAAGATATATTAGAAAATATTTTAAAATATGTTGCTGTTGCTGCTATTTGGAAGAAAGAAATGCTAAGGTTTCAGTTGAGTATATTAGTTTCAAGATTCCTTTCTTATTGCATAGAAGAAAAAGCAAGACTAATTTATTAGGCATTCCTTAGAGAATATTTTTTATTGCACTTGTACCATTTAGAGTCATTACTAGCGATATTCTGACAAACATGAGTAATAAATAAAATATAAAATATTTAATTATATTTAATTAGAGTATGGATGTGGCTTAGTTGGACTATCAAAAGAAATCAAAAATTTCAAGGTCTCTGCCCCTTCATCCAGGTCTAGGAAGGTGAACATCCAAACTGGCTAGGCTCCCACAAAGTCAGAACATGAAGTAGGATCCACACCCCCTTGCCATTGTCTCTGGCTTCTCATCAGCCCTCATTGTCCGCCATGTTCAAAGAGTCCGGTCTTATCTCATGCCTCTTCAGTCACAGTCCAGCTGGCCTTGGTGAGCTCCTACTAGATCAGCCCCACCGCCTCAGTGGGTGGGTGCACCCCTCGTGGTCCCGACTTCCTTGCTCATGTTCTCCCTCCTTCTGCTCCCCATTGGGACCTTGGGAGCTCAGTCCGATGCTCCAGTGTGGGTCTCTGTCTCTATCTCCATCCATCTCCAGATGAAGGTTCTATGATGATATGCAAGACATTCATCAGAATGGCTGTAGGAGAGGGTCATTTCAGGTTCCTTATCCTCGGCCGCCCTTGGAGTTTCCACAGGGCAGGGAACCCTGACTGCTCTTCGGACTGGAGAGGGAGGGGGAGACTAGTGGGGGGAGGGGGAGAGGAGTGGAAGGAGGGGGAGGGAAATGGGAGGCTGGGAGGAGGTGGGAATTTCTTTTTTTTTCTTTCAATAAAAAAAAAAAAACAAAAAAAAGAAATCAAAAATTTGAAATGCTTTAATGAAAAATAAATATATAGCTACACTCAAATCATGATTAAATAAACTATTGGTAATTTTTATTTCTGCCTTAACATTAATTAAACTAAAATATACAGGCAAAGCTTGGAAACATAAACATAGAATAACAGTTAGTCAAGGTAAATAAGATAATTTTAAATATAACAATATTTTTATTTAATGACATTTATTAATTATGCTAATAATGAGCATGCGTACATGTTGAAAAATAGATATTTAAAATATTTTAAGGTGTTTTAAATTTTTTCAAGTCACATTCAGCATGAGCGTCTTCGCCCTTCACAACACTCTAGCATAAAGACTAACTATAATATGATTTGAATCTATTTGCTATTTTAAATTTTAATGTGGCAGGCATTGGAAAAGATGCAGTGGATAGTAGAACATTTGAATATTTTGTGTGACCTAAACCAAAGTAATGTGGTTAGCTAAAGCATTCAGAAGTGTGTGTAAGCTAATAAATACTAAAATTTAAGAGCTAATTGTATTAAAATAAACAGCTGTGTAAGAATGGGTAGAAATCCTTATTTTCAATCATTTATCCATTTTGTCATTGAACAAATACATTTGATGTACAAAATTGTGTCAGGAATTATCTTCATTGCTTTAAGGAATGGACCATTATGATGAGGTTCTGAGTGAAAAAGTAAGGTTTGATAACATCAGTCTAGAGGTGAGTCAGATGAACAATATAGAACCATCTGAAACTGGCTCTGCTCAATTTGCATTATTGCCTGGACTGTCAGCATCAGGAGACCCAAAGTGTCACTTTACCATGGCTTCTTATATCAGATATATGGAGTCCTAAACTTTTTAAGTGAGTTTGATATGTACATTACTAGAATTGTTATTTAATTTTAAAAAAACTTTATTTTAAGCTTTTGGTACAGTTTTACTTTGTGTGTGTGTGTGTGTGTGTGTGTGTGTGCATGTGTGCACTGTGTGTGATGAACAATGAAGGACATAGATTAGGTAAGTGCTATGAACAGAATCAGAGACTGAATTCTACATTGGAAAACCCAAAAGACATTGATGACTTCAAAATCCAACAGAAACAAGGGAACTAGAGAATGCTCCTGTCGATGTTTTAGAGAAAACTGGCAGTGATAAAGCAACAAATTATAATATTATCACTCCGAATTGTGTAACCATAAATTGTCCTTGCACTAAACCCCTAGTTTGGTAAAAAGCATTGAGGAGAAATTAAAACAAGACAGAAAAAAACAGGCTTTGCAGACATGAAGTAAAACATACCTAACAAATTTGGCAAACCAATATTTCTAAGGCTCACTATGAGGACTTACATTGAAAACAGAGGTCTAAAAATGGTACAAAATAACCAGTGAAATCTCAACTAAAATATGCCAAATCACCAGAATATGAATCTAAAAATTTGTGAGTTATTCTTGCAAATGATCGTGCTAGTTTGTTTCTCCATTTTTAATTCTAGTGAGAAACTATCAGAAAAATGGATTTATCTTGACTCAAGTCAAGCATAACCAAACAGTCAAGTGAAAGAGATGTATGGTGTGATTATTAACTTTAGGATTTGCTTTCCTCATCAGAGTGTTGGAAAGTTATGGTGCCTTGCTGCTTTTTTCTCTTGAGGCTGTGTCACTTCTCAGAGGAAGAATTGTTTACTGTGAGCATTCAGAAGTGTGTGTAAGCTAATAAATACTAAAATTTAAGAGCTAATTGTATTAAAATAAACAGCTGTGTAAGAATGGGTAGAAATCCTTATTTTCAATCATTTATCCATTTTGTCATTGAACAAATACATTTGATGTACAAAATTGTGTCAGGAATTATCTTCATTGCTTTAAGGAATGGACCATTATGATGAGGTTCTGAGTGAAAAAGTAAGGTTTGATAACATCAGTCTAGAGGTGAGTCAGATGAACAATATAGAACCATCTGAAACTGGCTCTGCTCAATTTGCATTATTGCCTGGACTGTCAGCATCAGGAGACCCAAAGTGTCACTTTACCATGGCTTCTTATATCAGATATATGGAGTCCTAAACTTTTTAAGTGAGTTTGATATGTACATTACTAGAATTGTTATTTAATTTTAAAAAACTTTATTTTAAGCTTTTGGTACAGTTTTACTTTGTGTGTGTGTGTGTGTGTGTGTGTGTGCATGTGTGCACTGTGTGTGATGAACAATGAAGGTGGTTTCTTAGGTGGTTTCAGACTTGTTCCTTGCTTTGTTCTCTCGATTCCACTCCGACCATATGTTGTCTCTTCTTCACAATCCAGAATGCACCTCCACTCTGTGTTTTGAAGCATGAAAGTATGGCAAGAAAGCGAGCACATCATTGCTATTCACTCCCAAACCATAGCAAAGTCAAGTCCTTTCTGTTTTGAATCATTGCTCTGAGAAAATACAATATTCTATCAACAACCAAAAAAGACAACAGTATAAAAAAGCAAAAATAAAATCCCTAGGAGTTATTTCCTGATTTGTATCTGGAACATATATTTTTAAAATTGCAGCTTAAGAATAATAACATGCCTCACATAATTAGAACATGGGCAAAGTACTTTAATAAACAGAATTGCCAAAAAGGATACAAAAAAATGCCCATTTAAAAACACATACAAAGTAGTCATCAAAGAATTTAAAATGAAATAAATACTACTTTGCAGTCAACCAGGATAACTTGAATGCAAGAAACAACAAGTTGGTGAGGATATAAAGAAACCTAAATTGTCAACTTTGTTTGTGGCCGTGGAACAATTTTGGATAGCACTTTTTCTGTTTTTTAAAAGAAACTCTCATTATATTTTATCATAAAGCAATTCTATCCCCAGTGTGTGTGTGTGTGTGTGTGTGTGTGTGTGTGTGTGTGTGTGTGTGTGTGTATCAGGTATATAGCTAAGAGGATCAGAAGCACATTTAAATAAAAAAATGTATAAACAGGATTGTTCATGGCAACAATATACACATGCAGGTAAGAATAAATATACTATAATTAGTTTTAAAAGCTGAATAGAAAAAGCATATATGATTAATTTTCCTAAGAAATTTATACCAAAATCATAGAAATTGACATTTTATTAGAAATTGACAAGACTTGGGAAGAGAGAGCAGAAAAAAAATATTTACAAAGAGATGACAGTACTATTTTGGGAGCTGTTAAATTTTTGGAAGGCTATGAAAACTGAAAATATACTAAATATTCTCTCCTACAAATTAGACCCTCATGATGTCTTATTGGATCTCTGTTAATGAATACAAAGATAAGTAATTCAACTTAACTATTTAAAATATCTGTGCTGAAACAGTTACTCATTTGCTAATGTGCATTTTTTAACCTTTTTAAAAACTCTTGTGTGATTGCAAACACTCAGTTTCTCGATTGCAGAAGTAGCAGATGGAGATGGGAAGTTCACCTGGAATAACTGACTATGAAATCTAGGTGAACCAATCAGTGAGTTGTAAGTTGAGTGAGAGATCTAACAAAAAATAAAAATTAAATTAAAATAAAACATGCCATGGAGCACAGTTGAAAAAGATGCCTGACATTGACCCCAGGCCTCCACACACACACAACCAAACATTCACATTACTTTCCCACACACATAAACACATGTGCAATACATATCAAAACTATTTCATAAACTGTAGGTACATTCAAATATCATTAAATTGATTTTTTATTATTATATTTCAGTGGATCAGTATACACTTCTTTTCCTTTCCTATTTACCACAGTTTAAATTATTTTTATGTTGTATATGGTATTGTAACATAAAATATGTAAGACAAAGAGTTATAATGTGAACTCTGGAGTCTGGGTGATAATTCTTTGTTGATGGCCTCATATTGATTATCACAATGCACCATTTCTTTGTGATACATTGATGTGAATTGAAGTTGATGACACAGAATGTATATATGAGAAGTTCATACTTTCTAATCTCTTCTGCAATAAATCTAAATCTACTTTGAGGAATAAAGACACATTTCATTTGAGCACGAAAATGATTCTTGCATCCTTAGAGCTACACATTCATAAAATCAACACCTAGTTACTCACTTAAAATTTCAAAGATATTAATTTGATTCTAACTTTAACACATTATTTTTTAAGTTGATAAAGTGTCCTGTATACTGTTTTAACTTTAAGCTTTCTAAAATAGAGAAGTGATCTTCAAGCATATCCTAAGTTCACATTATTCCAAAAGATAATGATTGAAAGAGCTTTGTTAATGAGAAAAGAAAATCTAGACATGTACAGACACTCCCAAAAAATGTCCTTTATAGGGAATTGATTACTCTTTGGTAGTCATAACAGATTTTAAAATGCTTTTCTTCTGAGTCTATAAGTATCATTTATTTGCTTAGCTACCTAGTTGATAATTTAAATATTCAAAGGTTCTTTATCATCAATAAAGAGTATCTACCTAAAGTACAGCTAAACTGAGAAAGAAATTTACAAGAGTTAAAGTATCAATATTGTTTTAAATTTCAGCAAGGAATTTCTGGAACGATATCAGGAACTCCTCCAGCTTATTGCTACTGAGCTTCATAAATGTCATAAACAGATTTCTCTGCAATCAGGTCAAATTCCTGCTGTCGTCTCAATCTTCAGTCTAAGAATAGGTTAAAACTTCTGACAGATAAATGAAAAGTAAACTGACTTTCAAAAAGTCAAGATGGTTAACATTATGAACATCTATTTATATTTGATTTATATTGTTAAGATTATGATTCATATTGCTCCCTTGAAAATATTTCAGAAGCAAAGTGGTATTTTTATCAGAAATTCTGACACTTAAAGTTAGTCAATCCTTTTTCAAGTAGATAACAGATTTTTATGGACTTTTCAGTCATTGCTTGGTCTCTGTACATCCATAACATATAAGGTTTCATGCACTCTAAAAACGCTCAAGATAAAATTATAGGTATGAACATCTCCCAAAAAGAAACACAATGCTCTGACTTTTTTCCTAAGGTTATTTGGATAGTAAGGTGGGCAAGGACCCAGGCACCGAATTACAAATGCAATTATGTGTGAATTCTCATTTAAGTAAAAATAATAAGCAGTTTTATTCATTAAACTAAAGCTATTCAACAACTTTCACTATTCTCAGTCATCAATTACAAGATTTATCACCATTTTGAAAGTAGGAATAAAAAATAAATTAGAGATAGATTCTTTCCTGTGTGAAATGGTAGAATTTGGTGTCTCTGTGTGCACAAAACTCTATTTCCAGGCTTCTTTTGTTTTGGGTCCAGAATAGTAAAATGTTCTCATTTTAAAACCAATTATAGAAGAGAGAAAAGTCATTTATTCGAATGATTATTCATTCTTTTGGTATTTACTCTTTTTAGATCACTGTGCTTGGCTTTTTTACTTTAAAATGTCATGATTTTATGAGTGAAAGAAAAGGTGTTTGGAGGACCAGATGAACGTTAAATAATGCTGTAAGCAATAGTAATACCAACCTAACATCCCAATTCAGGCACCATTCTTGTCTCAACCAAACAATGACAAGTTGTAAGGGTAGAATTCATACTAAAAGCAGTAGAAGTTTAAAAACATTAATTTAAATGAATCTTAATGTTTAACATCTTAACAAGTAATTGAAAACTCTTCTGATGATTTAGTTCCCCCAAATAATTGTATGAGATAACATTTTCTTTTTCCAAAATAAGCTTGCTAGGGGGATTAGCAAGATTTAGGTAATATAAAGGGGGAAAGAGAGAAATGGAGAGTGATTCTCTCCCTGGGGAGGAGGCAAGGTGGTCAATACAGAAGGAAAATGAGGGAAAAGGGACAAATAATACCAAAATTGCGTGACAAAGTCTCACAGTATTTAATTATTTTCTATTTTTCTAAAATTATATGCAATAAACATATATGGATGCGTACACACACACACACACACAAACACCAGCTTAAATGGAATTATTCTACTTGTGTTGACTATGTTCCCTAAACACACACATATGTGTGTGTGCACACATACACAAACAAACACCCCTCCAACACACACACCAGATTAAATGGAATTATTCTACTTGGGCCGACAATGCTTCCTACAAGAACTATATATAGTCTGTCAAAAGTCTGAACACAGTACCAGAAATGATTAAACTCCTTTCTACTAGTTGTACAGGGTAGAACACAATAGGCTATAGCTATTGCTCTTGCTTAGATCTAGAGTTTAAAAGTAAGAACCTATAGCTTAAGAAACCACACACTTCAGATACATTCTATCTGGATTGAGAAGGCTTGATGAAGTCTAATTCCAATAGTATTTTTCAGTACTGGAAACTGCTGTGGATGGAAAGTACTTGATAGTCCTACCCAGCTGTGACACCTGCGTTTCACAACAGCAATCAGCATGGGAAGACATTTTTAAAGGTACAATAGAAAAAAGTCACATATTTGTGATATAAACAGCTGAGATAATTGGTCTTAATGACCATTCAATAGAAGGGATACCATTCCAGATACTGGAAACCTAGCTACCTGTCAGAACTAAAGGAGTCTTGGATCTTAGAAGAATCTTGTGCCACTTTGAAAGACGAGCATAATCTGTTAGTACAACAGTCTAAATCCTATTCTTATACCCATAAACAAGCGCAACTAACATCCCTCAACAATTAAGCTACTCTGAAGCCAAAGGAAACCACCACAGAAGACAGAACTAAACTGATGAAGAGATCAACAGTACTTGTGGTGACCAGCCCTACTATCTACATCTGTAGTACAG
The DNA here is from genome assembly GCA_963919715.1 of Microtus obscurus. NCBI lineage: Eukaryota > Metazoa > Chordata > Mammalia > Rodentia > Cricetidae > Microtus > Microtus obscurus. The sequence continues at coordinate 11,871 of CAWTZC010001189.1, forward strand.
TTTTTGCTTCTAAGGCCCTGGGGACATTGTATAAGTAGGTAGCTGGCGGTTACAATACAGAATAGTAGGAACCCTGTAGTGAGACTGTTCCTTTTAGAAATGTCTGTATTAAAACAAAACCAAACAGTAACAACAAAACTCTTAACAGTATCAGCTTGCACATATAGGTGGAAAATCTAAGTTCCTACCCCCTAGACAAAGAACCATCATAATCAATGGCTTCTAAGAGAGAGAATTCATCTCTCCTAGAGTTAAAGCCCCTAACTATTTATTGAACAATAAGAGGTCAGACTTATTGGGCACTTTGACACATGTCTTTAATCCTGGATATCAGGAGGCAAAGGTAGAAGGATCTCTTTGAGCTTGAGGCCAACCTAGTCTACAAAGTGGGTTTCAGGATAGCCAGGGCTATTACTCAAAGATATCCAATCTTGAAAAACAAATACACACACACACACACACACACACACACACACACACACACACACACTAAAAAAAAAGTGGACAGCTCTAAAATCATACTCAGCAAAAGTATTAAATAATTTGCATTTATATTTTTTATTAGTGCACTTCTCATTGTGTGTGTTTGTGTGTGAGAGAGACAGAGAGAGAGAGCGGGGGGAGAGAGAGAGAGAATATATGTGAAACAACAGTAACCTAAAAAAAATACTATTTATTTGAGAGTGAGGACATAGGAGGAGGGACTATAAGGATAGTAAAGATGTTGGAAATGGAAAAGATAAAAGAGGGGAAAGGGAAGGTAGGAAGTAATGTGGCTTAATTAATGTATTTAAAAAATCTGCTGAACTAGATTATGGTAGATTCAATGGGTGTGGAATCTCAATTTTAAATGATATATATATATATATATATATATCATATATTTGTGTATGTATACATATATGTAAATGAAATTAGTTCTCATGAACACTGGATAGAACCTCATTGAGTAAGAAAAACTGCATAAAGGTAGTTATATTTTGGCAGATGATTTCAGAAAGCAGAGATAAATATAGAATAATGTTTGATATTTGAAAAAAATAAATCCAATATCAGCATGCTTTAATTAGGAATTCTTCAACGAAACTTGAGTCAAATTGTTGCTTTCTGAAAAAGAAATACAATATCTTACTGAAGTATGTGGAAAGTGTACTTTAGTGATGGTAACTGTCCTCTAGATGTTCCTATTTTCTATCTGACTATCAGACATTAAAAGGGTGTGTATATATGTATATGTATACACACACACACAAACACACACACACACATATATATATGTGTATATATATATATATATATATATATATATATATATATATATATATATATACATGAATGATCTGGCAATGTCAAAGACCCCAAAGCCTTAGACTGGTGGATTAGTGTCAAAGCATTGTCTATGGAAATGAGGCTCAGAGTGCGATGGAAGTCTTCACTTCCAGCCAAGTATAAATGTGAATAGTATGTGCAGAAAATATCCACCCAAAGCTTTCTATCCTTTGATGTTTATGGCTTGAAAATTGCTGCTTTATAGAGATTGTTGCTATCAATATTAGCTAAACTTGCCCTGTTCATCTAGATGCATACCATAAAATAAGCTTCCTTATCTGCATGCAATAACCCTGTCTCTCTCCTCAGTTCAATATAGTAAACATACTAAATTTCTTGGCTGTTATGGTTTCTCCAACAGAAAGCATACAACACCCTATGCTAATTTATACCAGATAATACAGAATTGACTTTATTATTCTTTCAATTTCAAGATATAGTCAGGAATAGACTTTATCCCATTTACATAACACACATCAGATCCCACATGGGTCTGCTAGGTCCTCTAGCACAAGGTAATGAAGAAATTGACTAATTATTGATTGGAAGTGTGCTTAAGGCCTCAACATTTCATAAGAAACATCATGTCAACAGCAAAGGTTTAAAGAAAGAGTTTTCTATGACATGACAACAAGCTAAAGAGACTATGAAGAGATGTCCTACTTGCGTATTCTATAAGCAAATACCATTAGCTGCAGGAAGTAACCCAAAGAGTACTCAAAGGAATGAAATCTGGCAGGTGGGTGTATTCCACTTCACAGAATTTTGAAAATTAAAATATGTACGCTACACCATTGGCACTTATTGAGGTTTTGAATGGGCAACCGCCTTGAGCTCAGAAAAGGCTGAATCAGTAATAATGCATTTATTAGAAGTTATGCCCTCATGGTTATATACCTGCACAAATAATGACAGACAGTGGTACAGCATACATCTCTAAGAATATGAAACAGTTTTTTGCTTATTATAATATAAGGCATACTACAGGTATACCAAGCAGTCCTATAGGTCAGGCAGTTATAAAAGATCAAATTGAACAATAAAGGACATGTTAAACAAACAGAAAAGGATGGAAAATATTATTAAATCAGCCATTGTATTTCAGGATGTGTTGACCTCATATTGGAATCCTTGATATGTGCTATGTTGGGGAAGGGGTTTTGCTTTTATATCCACAGGTAAAGAAAACTATGGATTCCATCAAAATTAATAAAGATTTTTTGTTTCAAAAAGAGAAACCTCTTGATAAAGAGAAATGACAGTTCATCCACAGAAGTGACAAGTATACAGGTGGTAAGAAAACCTCATGTGGGTTGGAGCAGGGTTCTATTCTTGTCTTTGCAGGAAAATACTCATCTTTAAAAAGTCAAGCGACCTTAGACATCTAGATGCCTAAATAAGAAAAGATAGCTATCCATAAATAATCACCTAACAAAGAGAAATCTAACTTATGATGGTATATTATCTGCATGGTAAAATTTGATTATCTGAACATGTATACATCTGGGTTTGATATTGGACAATGGATATCCTTCTCTAAATTCAAGTACATTGTTAAAAGAAAAATTCAAATTTTCTGTCTCATATCAGGAGCACCCTGGTATGAGAGAAAAAAAATTAGAAAAAATTTTACTTTTATCATACCTATTTTGTCTATATCATATCTTTCATTAAATATATGTCTTTATGAATAATGTTTAAGCTTTCCAAAATGAATGGTATATTTTCTTGCAATAATCTTTGAAGTTTCTAGAAAGAATATGGGGCCCCACACCAACAACTCCATCTGTTTAATACGATGTCACGAAGCTTATAACGCTACTTTAAGACCAATATCGGGTACCAAATGCTCAAGATGGTTCCAACTTGGTTAGCTAAAATGGTGCAGTTTTTATAACATTCTAGCAAGAACCCCAAATAGGAACCTCAAAAAAAAAAACCTACCAAATACTCAGAGACTATTTGCAATTATACGAGACAGTAATCTTAAAATTTCACCATCAATTTACTTTCACAGGATCCCATAGAAAGAACATCACCCCTGTGACAGTTGTGAGTAATTTTAGAAGATGACATCCCCTCTCCAACAATTCTTGTTCTCAGAGTGGGGACATTGATTAAGGGCTGATTATAACTGGTATAGGGTTGGGGGTTGGGGAGAAATTACATAGCTCAGGGATCTCTTTGAAAGAAAGGGAAATTGAATGGGATAATAGTAAATAGGTGTGAGCTTTATCACACTAATAATAATGAGTAATAGAGTGAATACTTGTGAGATATTATTTATAGGCAATTTACATTGGCATAGATTCTTGCATATTGATACAAATTCAAATTATATTGAATATTCTATTTCTATTTACAATATTTGTATACCTAGGCAAACTATGTTGTCATATGTTCACAGAGACCAGAAGAGGACATTAGATCCCTGGCACTGAAGTTACACATGGTTATGGACTGCCACTTGGATTCTGGGAATTGTACTTAGGTCCTCTGAAAGAGTAGCAAGAACTCTTAACAGATTAGCCATCTGACCTGCCTCACAGAAGACATTTCAGGGAACATAATTTTCTTCCAACTAACAAGTAAACCACAAGAAAAAAAATCATCATAAGGATTATGAATTACAAATTTCCAAGATGAACTTTAGACTTGTATGTGAATAAAATTTTATTTATATTTTTAATCTAAAATATTATTTCTCTGATTAATTTTATGTTCTAATTTTGTTGCTTGCATATTTTTATTACTTTTTTTACTCATTGCATTATATGCATAATTTTTCAAGCTTACAAAGTCAGTTTAAGATTTTGTGTCTTTATGTTGGCATGAAAGTAGAATTAATATGTAGAAATTGCTTTAAATTAACATTTTTATTTTTATTTTCATGCTATTAAAATTATAATTACATACAATCCCCCACTTCTCCTCCTTTCCTGTGCCTTATACTTTCCTCAGTTTGAAATTCAAGACCCTCTTCTTCTTCAACCATTTTGTTACAAGTACATATAAATAAACAACTATATAATGTGACCTAGTTTCCTGCATATATTTATTTCTAGAGCTGAACACTGAGTATTTATCAGGAACCCATCAGAGAGTTCATCTGTAGGGAAGACTACTCCTCCATCTATAAACACTTGTTAATTACTTGTAGCTCTTCATCTGCATGTGACCTGTGTAATTTCTCCTGATTACATTGTTATGTCAACTGGTGTTGAAATTTGTTCAGCGCTTGTTTAGGCAGCCATGTTGTTGAGATTTCATGATTGTAGCTTCCCTGTTATAGCTTGAATATACAACCAAACAATAAACCTTCTGTTCTGTTCATCTGGCTCTTAGAATTGTTCTGCCTTTTTTTTTTTCATGTCACACCCTGAGACTTATATGTGGAAGTTGTGTTGTATATGTATTAATTAAGGCTAGGTTTCCAAAATCAGTTGTTCACTGAATTTTTACTGGTTATATCTTTAAGGTGAAGAATTCAGTATGGCTCCTACTGCTGCAAAAAGAAGCTTCTTTGATATTTAATGAGGAAGTGCTAGAAGTAGGGTAGTGACAGCTTCCGGGCAGCCAGCCTAATGATGAGAGTCATGAGAGACGGTTAATAAGGTTGTCTGCAGAGTCCTGTAGTGCCAGCATGAATTCACTTCAGTGTGCTGCATTTTTATAGCCCATCATACCTACAAAATGCCTACCTGTATGTATGCAGGGAGCAATGAATACTATATCATGAAATCACAATTATGTTAGTTAACCATTCACAGCTATAAGCTAGTATGTGTTGGTCATGCTTACCATAGACTACAGCAGACTTATATGCTTAGGGATGGACTCACCTGGAGATTGCCACAACAAAATCTTTATCAGTGTTTATCTGTATAAAAATTTGCACAATTTTATGGAGAACAATAGGTTGCAGAGAGGGGGCCACTTGTTTGTTCCAGCTGCCTAGCTAGCTTAGCCCCAAAATAATCTCACAAAAACTGTATTCATTAAATCACTGTTTGGCTCATTAGCTCTAGCTTCTTATTGGCTAACTCTTACATTAATTTAACCCATTTCTATTAATCTGTATTAATCTTTATTAATTTCCATTCTTTTAATCTGTATTAATAACCCATTTCTATTAATCACATGGCAGAGGCTTACCAGCAAAAATTCAGCATGTCTGACTCTGGTGGAGAATGCATAGCATCTCCCTGCTCTGCCTTCCTTCTACCACCATTTAGTACAATTTTCCCCACATACCTAAGTTCTCTCCCATCAACAGACCAAGGTAGTTTCTTTACTCATTAACCAATGAAAGCAACACATAGACAGAAGGACCACCTACACCAGCAATATAAATGAGATATATTCACATTGTGGGATAATGATACCATGTGATTTAGAGGACATAAAATCCAATCCTTGTGCTCAGAAAAGCACTAGGGAAATCAGGAATGTTAAATATGAAGTACTGTTTCTTCAAAGTAAGAGATCTCTGCCCAGAAAACTTGAAATGGATGTGGTTAATAGCTTGGTGACCTCTGTGTTATCTGTATGTCCAGGGACTCCCTGAGACTCTAACAAACATCAGATGTTGTTGGTAATAATGCTTTGTTGTGCAGATGAGAATGTTTTACACCAAGAAAGCTTTTTGTTTTTAACCAAAATGTAATGTACTCAAATATGCCTAAATAAAACACCCATGGTTAGACTCTAGATGTTTGAAACAACTCAGACTAATGACTTATAAGGAACCAGATTTCCCACTGGGTTCAGTGGGGGTCAACTCTCTGCTGACCAAGGTATTTGCAGAGACAGCAAAGTGATGTTTTTTTTTTATGTACTTATATTTTGGTTTTATATGTTTAAAATACTTTCTTCTAACTAATTTTATATAACAAATCTAAATTATAGCAATTTCAGTTTGATATTTAAAAATTCCTCATGTAACTGGAATGATCCACTATGTTTCTTTGTCTGGTCTAATCAGTTTGCCACATTCTCCTATAGATTCATGCAGGAACACAATTCAATACTATTTCAGTGTGTGTATGTATATGTGTATATATATATATATATATATATATATATATATATATATATACCATCTCCTTATTAATTCTTGTCTGGGGAATACAAGGGCTGATTGATTATTGTAAATACAGCTGCAAGAACACTGAAGTAGAGATGTATCTTCAAAATTCTGACTTCATCCCCTTTTGGATATACACACACTTGCCCGTGATGGATCCGCGTGGTAATTCTATCCGTATTATTTAGGGAAATTTCTACACTATTTTCCATACTATTATTACTTTCCTTTCAAAACTGTGTTCTTTAACTCTCTAAATTCTCTTCAATGCATAAAGAATACCACCAGTAATAGATTCATAGAAATATCTTTTTTTGGTTTTTGATTAACTGATACTTAGTAATTTGGGGTATTTATTTCAAATACTTCCTTTAGCATTCTAATTCCTATGAGTTATTTTATTTTGTTTTTAATTTAGCAAAATATTAATGCAGATCCTTTGCTCAGCTTTCAGTCTTAATTTCTCTTCCCTTACTGTTGTTAGAGTTGTTTCACTTCAGTTTTGTGAGATATTTACTTCTTAAAAAAACATGCTATTCAGGTGTTTTCTTCATTCTGTAAATGGTGCCTAAACAATGTTAACCATTTCTTTTACTGTAGAATAATATTAATGTATTTTTGAAATATTACATTTATTTAGTGTGTGCACCCATGTCTGTGTGTTTTAATGTATATACATACAAATAGGGAAGCATACTGTAGTATGTTTGAGGAGGACAGAGAACAACAGGTGAGAGTAAATTCTTTCCTTCCATTATGTAGGTCCTGAGAATTGAACTCAGGTAGTCAGTTTCGGTGACAAACAGCATTAGCACCTGAGAATATAGCTGGCCCTATACTAATTATAATAATCCCTTTATGTTTTACTTTATTGTTCTTGCCTAGGAATCCATAGTTTATAAATCCATAAATATTTTGAGGACAAATCTGTATATTCTCTCTTTTTCGCTATTTTTAAAGCATCAAATGATAACCCTATTTTTTTTCAAATCAGGATTTTTTTTTTTTTTTTTTTTTGGTTTTTCGAGACAGGGTTTCTCTGTAGCTTTGGTGCTCATCCCGGAACTAGCTCTTGTAGACCAGGCTGGCCTTGAACTCCCAGAGATCCACCTGCCTCTGCCTCCCGAGTGCTGGAATTAAAGGCGTGCACCACCATTGCCCGGCCAAATCAAGATTTTCTATGTTTTGTATTTATTGCATTTGTATTTCTTCTGTATGAACTTGATATAAAAAAAACTCATTCACTAAGGAATAAAAGAGCATAGCATTTGTCGGAGAGGCTTGCTATATACTTAATATCATTTTTTCTCAGCACAAGAACCCTGAAGACCAATTAGACTTGCAATCTAAATTCAGGCAGCTTTTCTTCAATTTAGAGTTATTTTTTTTTAAGTGAGGGAAAAAAAGCTGTTCTGCATATTTGAACTTAACTAGTGTTTGAAATTTAAATTTATGGCAAATTTAGATTTTTTTCAAGCTAAATTAAGAGTAAGCTTTCTTTTTTGTGAGACTTTGTTTTGTGAGATATAATACAAATGAATCACATCACACTTGGATTTAAAGCTTGTTGCATGCTAAAGTGGGGTTATGTAAATAAAACATCTTTCTGACCTGCTATTTTGATATCTATAATAGTTATAAACAAAGTATTAGCTGTCTTTTTAATTGTGTTAGGGGCTTAAGCTGTGGTGCTCTTCTAGAGGATTGGGATTAAGGTCCAAATACAAATGTTTAGGCTCCCAACCTTTTGGAATCAAACTCTAGGGCATCTTGTGCATTCTCTGGCCTCCATAAGAACATCAAGCACATCATGGACATACATACACCTAGACAGACATTTATACACACAGAATGAGTAAATCCTCAAGATACATGAATATAAATGATGTTTATTTTAAATATCACTGTCAAGAACTAATTTATTTTTATTGATATTACTTATTGCTGTGATTTAAATACACCATTTATTATATACTCTAGATTTACATTATCTATTCCTTATTCCGTTTTCCATTTGTCAGCATTTGTGGAGTAACTAAATGATATTTATGACTAAATTCCACTTAATTTAATGAGTTATAATGAGAAATTTGTATCATTCATTAATTTTCTTGTGATTTCTCCCCATTTTATTTTTATAAGAAAGGCTTCTTTGTAGCTTTGGAACTTGTGCTGAAACTAGCTCTTGTAGACCAAGCTGACCTTGTTCTCATAGAGATCTGCTTCCTCTGCCTTCTGAGTGCTGGGATTAAAGTTGTGTTCCACCAATGCCTGACTGGGATTTCTCCATTCTTCACCATCACTCTGGCATTTCACTGTCAGGCAGCAATGTAGAACAGTATATTTACACATTTCCTCCTCTAACATTTTATTTCTGCATATATTATAAATCTCAACATATGATAAATCTTTATTTATAAATTAGTTTCTTTAAAGTACTAAAACTACATATTTAAATTAACTCTAGGATGTGTAATACTAATATTGTAGTATATGTTAAAATTCCAAAGCCTCTATCAAAATACCGATGGAATTTTAATTTTTAAACATCTTTAGTACTTACTGATCCTGCCAGACTTCATTTGACTGAAAATATGTAGTTTACTTTAATGATTAAAAATTCTTGTTCCTAGGTATTCACATTTTTTTATGTTGTTTTCATAAAACACAGTGATCAAAAGCATGTTAGAGAAGAAAATAACCAATTTAGAGTTCACTTCTGGTTCATAGTTTGTCACTGGGGGAAGACAAAGCAGGAATTAAATCCAGATCTTGAAACTTACATCATGGAGGAAAGCTCCTTCCAGGCCACCTCTTAGGTTCATGCTTAGTTAACCACTGTATATAGTCAGGATCACCTGCCCAAGGAAGGGTGTTACCCACAAAGGACTGGACCCTCCTATAGAAATTCCCAATCAGTATAATTCCTCAATGATATATTCGTAATCCACCCAGAGGCAATTACATTCTTTGTGGTCATTTTAAACTGTATCAAGTTGGCTATTAATGCTAACTGGTACTAAGGATCAAGGGTTTTAGATAATTTTTGTTCATCTTTCTGAATGTTTGATCATTATACTGCTCTTCTGTCTTGTACCTGATGAGACATTTAGTGTCACTGGTGATTTTTCCATTCATGTGCTAAATGGTTTTGTTATCTTGCTACCTTGTGAATTCTTTCCATGTTTTCACATTTAAACAGGTTTAAAGCAGATTGCTTATAAGAAAGTTGGTAGTATATTATTCATGGTTTCTCTGCCTTCCCTCCTGTGTTTCTGGGTGTGTGTTCCCTGCCTTAACTGCTGTGTGTGCACGTAGGTGTGTGTGTGTGTGTGTGTGTGTGTGTGTGTGTGTATGCACGTGTGCATGGGTGCTTGTGTGTATGTCTCTCGGAACTAATGAGTCACATTTCTCTTTTCTCCTAATACTTTTTTTGAAAGTATCACACATATATTGATATCATAAATTTGTTCTAAAGTGTATTGTTGTTTCCTTTTGTATGTGTAACTTTCTGATAATCTTGTTCGCTGTGTGTATTGTTGCTTGTGTCTCTGAGTATGTGTGTGTTTACTTGTGCCTGTGTGTATATACATGTTACCTCAGGACTATGGTAATTAGACCTAGTGGTGCACACTTGGAATCTCAAGCCTCTGGGAACTGAAAGTGAACTGCTGCAAGTTTGAAGACAACCTTATTTTAATTTCTATTTCTGACATTTTTATTCTTAAACAAAATATTCAGTCTTTCTCATGGCTTCATGAATTTAGAGTTTAGTTGCAATATCTGTTTAAAAGTATTTATTCTAGTAGAAGTTTGTCACCACGTTATTTCTGCCCCTCTTAGTCTGGTGCTGTGGAGTTTTCTGCTTCTTTAACTTTTTTATAACACAGTAACGTGCAGTAATTTTACCTCTTGAGTAATGGTCATTTGGTGCATAAGTAGATACTGGAGGTTCTTTTATGGAACTGTAAATTACATAGAAAGATTTTCATCTTTTGAGTCCTACTTTTATGCTTTCTTTTTAAATATAAGACCATTACTCAGTATAACTATTAACAGAAAACCAACAATATATGGTTCCAAATATAGCTTACACTCTGGCTGGAGATAATAAAAAGTACTCCTGACTCTGTGTGCTCAGATTTCTGACCCTCTAATGACTTTTGTTTTCTTTTTTCTATATTATGTAGTTTACTCTGATGTTATTCTTTTCTCAACCAGGAGAGATTAAGGGGCTCTCTGATATTCCTGACTTTTGAAAGAGGTCTATAAATTGTGTAATCAGTACCTTGGGGAAAATATGGCATGCATTTGCTTGTTTACTTTATGACAGAAAGTACTTTTAGTTGTCAAATGATTAATACACTTGAAGTATTGTCCATATATTTCACATTTTAATATGTAAGGAAGAAACACAAAGTTGGCTTTTAACTTAGAATGAGGAGGACCTAATTAAGTCATTGAAACTTTTTTTTATTGCTCTCACTATAATATTATATTGAAACAGTATGGGAATGTTACTGACCTGAGAGAGTCTACAGATTGTCATTGTCCTTACTGTTTCAGTGACAACCTTATTCTTTGTTTTGATTTTTATTGGTTAAATATTTAAGGATATAATTTAGTAATCATCTGCATAACTCAAAATTAAATGAAAAATATGTTCAGAAGAAGAATGCAACTCCTTT
>CAWTZC010001192.1:0-10156 GCA_963919715.1 Microtus obscurus
TGTAATACTGGTTTATTATTTTCAGAACTGTGTATACTAGTTACATTGGGACACAGTGCTAGTTATCCGTTCAAATCATTAACTTGCTTGTTATGGCAACAGCAACAAGTCTGAATCAGCCTGGGAGACTCAGTACTCTTGATCCTTTATTCATCTGGTCTACATCCATGGCTATCTGTTTCTTTAACATTACACCATGGTGGCTGCTGAGCAAGGGTTGCTGACAACAAATGGTTACCCACTGTGCTAGGATTCTTCGCATGTACATTTTTTGTAAGGCAGTGTCTTATTGAGATGAAATGAAAATATGAAAGTAGTTAAAAACTATGAAAACTTGGATATTTCCTTTTCAGAATTGTGTCATTTCGAGCCGTTCCTGAAGGGAGTACAGGCTGTGTGATATGAATCTGTGTGGCCAGACAACACCAGCATCTCTGTAACGAGAGTATGTATTTCACTTTTTAGTGGTTTCTAGAACAATCTTCTCAAAGGTAGTGAATGACAGAGTTTGCTGAAGTGGAATTTTAGTTGTTTATCATTTAAGTGGTGTAACTTCCAGATCTGCTCAAAACAGTTCCCTGAGTGGTTTCGATTTTTTCATTGTCAACCATTTTTGTCTGCTGTGTGCTATAATGGGTAGCTAAATACATAACCTCTTGAACTTTCATGATCAAGTGTTCAATCTCTGTTGGGATTTAGTAGCATTAAGGTGGCTATTTTTGTGCGACATTACAACTTTTTTATGGCAAAGAATATTTAGCCTTGCTCCCAGATCTTGGCTAATTGTGCAGTGACTTCTATTATGACTTTTAGAGGACATCAAGTTATATCTACTATGGATATTTCTGTCATCAGTTCTGCTAGGTCATATGATCCCTAAGGGTCAGGGCAACTTGCCCTGATTTTTTATGGTAATATCTCTTGTTTTGAGTTCTGTTAAAACCTCTTATATTTGTAAGCCATTTGATAAATAGTTAAGAAATTATTTTTGTCAGATATTAAAAACTGCCACAATGTGATACAAAGGTGAGTACAAAGTGCAAAATAAGTTTGTAGCTTAAACAATATCTCAAGTTTTCTCCCAACTTTTGAGCATTTGTGTACATATCTGACTTAATGTTGGAATTGGAAGCGGTGGGGTGCATCCCCAGCACCCCTGGCCACCTGGCTAGCTTATGCCCTGAGCATAATAAACACAAAAATTGTATTCTTTTAAACACTGCTTGACCCATTATATCTAGCTTTCTCTTTCTCGGCTAACCTCTCTCGCACCTGGACTAGCCCATTTCTAGTAATGTTTGCAGCACCCTAAGGTGCGTTCACCGAGGATTCTAGCCTATGTCCATCTGGGTCTGAGCTTCATGCCTCTGCCCCAGAGAGCAGAGAGGGGAGCACACATGAGAGTCTCTGAGCTCACTTCCTCTTTCCTCCCAGCATTCTGTTCTGCTCACTCCCCACCTATGTTTTAACCTATCAGGGACATGCATTTTCTTTTATTGCTTAACCAATGAAATCAACAGATTGATATATGACACTCCCACATCAAGACAAGGTCTCAAATGCCTAAATCTTCAAGTGACTTTTTTTATTCTGGACAATTCTGTCTTACTGCTTACTAAATCCATTCAATAATAGTGCTACCGCCCTCATAAATACTTACCATTGTTTAGTCAGATGGTCAAATTCGGTGAAAGTATGGTAATTCTATGTCAACAAATTATGTTGACATATGAAATCAACAAATTATAGTCAATATAGCTTCAAGGAATGGAGCCCTATTGCCACCCTTTCAATGTGTAGATGAGAAACTTACCTTCTTTATTGACAGAAAAAGCAGGTAGAATTCAAAACTGGGGATATTATGGGAATGACCTATCAGTCATATTTTAAGTCAGAGGGTATAAACAGTCACTAAGATGGCTTCTAAATTACAACATTTTTGTATTCTTAGAATATTAACAACTGGAGTTCATGCTAAGTTCTTCATTTCCTACCTGAATATGCTTTTCTTCATAATGCGAGTAAAAAGTTTAGTAAGAGGACAAGTCACAACACTGCATATCAATACAATTACCTTATTTAGAGACGAGACTTTATTATGGAAATCATTTGGTAGAAATTTTTGAGCATTGTAATGTGGAGATATTTAGTTTATCATTTAACAAATAAAGACTGCCTGAGGATCAGAATGAAGAAGTGAGCCACACTAGTTAGCCATAGAAGCCAGGCAATGATGGCACACACCTTAATGCCAGCACTTGGGATAGAGGCAGACAAGATTCCCTGTGAGTTCAACGCCATCCTGGGCCACACATACATGAAATTGATCCAGTTTAAAAGAGAAGCAGAGTTCACAGAAAGGTGATCCCAGCACTTGGGATCATAAGCTATTCCAGCACCAGGGGAGGTGGAGACAGGAATGATATGGCTGGGCAGAGAGAGGATTATAAAGTGGGAGGAGACAGAAGCTCAGTGCTGTTCGAATGAAGAGGTCTGAGGTAGCAGTCAGAGGATGCAGTCTGAGGACCAGATTGCCCTTGTCTGAGCATTGGCAGAGGTAAGACCTCCCCAGTGGCTGGCTTACTCTACCAGCTTCTCCGATACTTTAGCTTTCAACCCCTGATATCTGACTCAGTTTTTCCTTGTAGTAAGACCAATTAGAATTTGTGCTACATTGTGGAATTTGTATTTGTTTTCTGGTCTACATAAATGTCCCTCACAAAGCAGAGGAGCTAAGGTTTGAGGTTCTTGGTATCAGTGATAAAGGTGTGCCCCAACCCAAAAGTAAGTTCTGTGATCATAAGAAGAGGATATATCTGGGCCCTGGTTTGATCCAGAGTGAACACAGAAGGTGGAAATAGCCTTGCAAGAAATAGCAGTACCTGGCTTAGGGCCATTGTATAAGTCTTCTCAAGATAACATGAATGGCAAGCTTGCTCTTCTCCATCAAAAGGAATGGGCTGAATTTAGCTACTTGATAAGATTCAAGAGAGCTAGGCTGTCAAGTTTCTAGGTATATTCCAGCAAAATGCTTCATTTTCCGGGAGTGAAGCTTTTCCTTCTTAGGGCTCTGATTTGCAGCCTTGCGCGTCCTGTAAAGGCATTGTATCAAACTTTCCATACACCACTGTCGCTGAATTCTAGGACCCAATTTTCATCGTACATATCCTTAATTTTAGGATATTCTGGTTTCTATGTGTAAACATTCACTTGAGTGTGAACTTGTCTTTTTTCTCTCTTTCTCTCGGTTTCCAAAGCAATCAGTTAAGAAAGCAAGCCAAACCATTTTGTAACTTCTCATCCTGTAAAACGCACACAATCCCCAGGATCTAATTTTCTGTCTGTTTTCCCTTCCCATGCTCCAAAGGTGGGATTCTGCCCATTGTGGGATGTTGTTTAGGGTCCTGCTGCATTTGCCCTTACAGTCCGAGAGCTTGATGCAGCACAAGAATCTCATTCTGAAGATCTGTTCCAGCAAATCCGCTGAGGTGGGTTTATTCAAGAGAATAGGAGTCAGGTGTAGGGGCAGTAAAGCAGGGGAGGAGGAAACACAAAGCTAGGATGCATTACTAAGCTGGCAATCAGGTATGAGGAAGTGCTTCTTGATCCACTGAACTTGAAGTGTTTCATGAAAGGGCTTTAGAATTATCTGCTTGGGGGAATTAAAGAAGAAGAAGCCATTTATCCTTCTGGCTTCATCCTCTCACTGGATGGCTTCTCTCCCACACCTCCAGTGTGCTCACCTTTAAGCTACTGAGAGGCTATCTGCAAACATCCCACAGTGTGGCATTAAAAAATCTTGACATCAAGAGAATTGAAACAATGACCTAAACGGCCCCTTGTGTGAAAGCATATCAGAACTTGGTGATACAGGATGCATCTCTGGAGCAACAACAGGGAGTAGGCCAGGAATTGTTGACTGTGGTGGCACAGGTAGTTTTTGTGATTTAAAGCGCAATAGTTAGGTTTAGACATAGTTACACATTCAAGTACTTTACTTGGAAAAATGTATTTCGCTTATGAAAAACTCATAATTTTGCCACAACGATACATTTATTTTAGGCCTATTGTAAACGCTGGAAAGAATTTATAGAAATATGCACATTTTCGGGTTCTCAGTATGCAAATAGTGTCAATGATTTTCAAGAGCATTTGAGTGTCTCTTCATAATTTTTTGTTTGTTCTAGCATTACAGTTACTTTTGTCTATCACTATAATTATCAGTGATTTGTGCCTAAGGTACATTGCACAAGAGTGGAAGTATTTTGCTAACAAATATTTAATTTGTTTTAATCAAAGCTCATAAGTGTGGGGAACAAGCAATTTCATGGGTTGTAGGATGATGTGATGGCACAGTTAATGAAACTAACCCCAAGTTTGTTCATAGAGCATCTAACCAATCAACACGGTTTTGTTCAGAGCCAGCTGCCAACTCACCGTTCTGTCCTGTATAACCTTTCTTAGAAATGATGGGTGCGCAAGGACTTTTTTTGACTCATTCCAATACATTTCCAAAAAAAGTCACACACAACACACACACAAAAACACACACACACACACACACACTAGTGTGATCTAATGTGAAGATACATTAGTTCTTGAAAGATCTTGTGAAAACCACCTCTACCAGTTTTAACAAAAAAGTCTCCACACTTTGTACTCCTTGAGGCCCATGCCTAAAAACCCACTCATATAGACTACTTTTCCAATGTTCACAATTTCTCAAGGTGACAACTATTTTCCATATGACTACCATCCAGAGCTCATAACAACACACACACACACATATACACACATGTGTGGTTTATATGTTATAAAATAACATATAGCCTAGATTTACATATATCTAACATATCTATATATCTGTATATCTATAGCTATATCCACCTACTTATCACTATCCTATCTATCCTATCTATCTATCTATCTATCTATCTATCTATCTACTATCTATCATCTATCTATCTATCTATCTATCTATTATCTATCTATCTATCTTATCTACCTATCTATCATCTATCCATCTATCTATCCTATCTCCTAACATCTTGCCCAAGCATTTTCAATATCCCCTCAACCTTAAAAATTGAGAGAGAAATATGACCCCTATAGATGTAAGTTTTTGATCCACGGGCTCACATTGACCCTGAAATTCTGCTTTGAAATATACCAATATTGGCATTTAAAAAGCCCTCTTGCCATACTTACCAACTGCCACAATCCTTTATAGCTTTGAAAGAACTTGAAATTCTTTACATTGGCCACAAGCACTTTGGGCGTCCTTGTTTTTGTGGTTCATACCCGAAAAGTTAGCTGTTAAATTAATCTAGCCACTTGGAAGATTAGGCATGGCAGCGGTAGGTGAAACAAGAAAGCCAGGATTGCCCACATCCTATGTACTAGTACACCCCCTCTCTGAACTAACAAGTAGTTAACTTCATTTCAGGTTCCTGAGGTATATAAAAATCAAGTCAACTCTTGTAGCACCCACATTCCTTCTAAGAGTCCCATAATCCCAGTTTCCTAGCTATATACAAGAATACATCCATCTAGTTCTAGAAGAGGAATTTTGTATCTGTGATAGCACATCTAAGGATAGTTCAAGACACAGTGGAGAAATTCAGAGAACAGATTAAAATAATTCAGCAGCAAATGGCTGACTTGGGAACAAACTTTGTAGAGAAGGTGGCTATCTTTGTTATTACCCATTCTAGCATCACTTGTTTACAACTATCTGCTCCTAGTGTTTGATTCCAGCATTTTCAACCTATGTGTAAAGTTTGTCTCTTCTAAGATCCCACGAATTTTTCAGGTCCAAAAGAGCATCAGAAATTGATTTCAGCAAGTATGATGAGAGGCTATCTGTAGACAGCAGTTTCTGCGCCTGTCTGATCCCTTAGCCATTCAGTCATAAATAAACACATACAAGCTTATATTAATCTAATAAAATGTTTGGACATTATTCATGTGTATTACTTAAACACATCACCCAAGAAAAATTAACCCACACAATTCTATGTATGTTTAACCATGTAACTTGGAAACATTTCCTCGCAGTTCTTATCTTGCTTCCTCGCTTCTAGATAATGATGTCTTTCTCTTTCCAGAAGTACTCTAATTCTGTTGCTCTGCCTATGCTTCTTGCCTGGCTTTAAGGCAAGGTAAACGAGTGACAAATCTTACATTGTATAAGAGCATTATCTTACAGTAAGAACCAACCCATTCCTTGGCTTTAACTAGCTTACTGCTCCAGGCATTTCTGTTTCCATTTTTATAGTCTAATCAGCTGCCTGATCATAGATGCTCCTTGTGGTTCTGTGAAAGACCATATGGAACAGTGTTCGTGACATTATTTTTAAATAATATACAGCCTGAAAAAATCCAGAAGATACCTGACTAAACACCCAACAGTCCTTTGCTACTCTCTGTTGGTGTAAGGGTACTAGGAAAAATAACAAGTCTGAGGGCCACTATATAAATATGATTCACCATATGCCCAATGGGAAAACATTACAACCTAATGCTACAGGGGCCCACATACTCTGTGCATGTCTTCTGGCCCAATCCATCGGAGACAATAACACATAATATGTATTTTTCCACTCAGTTATGGGGTGGTTTAAGATGTTTTATTTTTGTCTTGACTTTGTAGCAAGTTATTGGCCATGACTATCTGACCAGTGTTAACCTCCCAAACTTGCACGTAATCTTTATAATTGTCTACCAAATGATGGTCTCTGTGTGATTGACCTATGAGTAATGACTGGCCATTAGTTACTAACTGATGTCTACCTTCCAACCTTCCAGGTATCCCAAGTGCTGTAGATAAATAAGCTCTCTTTGATCCGATAGTAGCTGCATCACCTTTGGTTAACTCTTTGCTATTTGAATGGTCAGGGATTCTCTTTCCTGAAAGAAAGTTCTTTCAGGAAAGGTGGCAGAATTATTAGAATCCATCCTACTTACCACTAACTTTATTATAATCTAGTTAGTTAGGGAGTAGAAGCAATGTATTAAAATTGGGGAATGTATAATAAGTAATACGCCTAATAAGGATCTTTAAAGGAGAAAGTTTCATTGGAAGTTACCCAGCTTGGCCCACTGTTACGGCCTTAAAAGCTTCATGTCCCATTTTTCTCTTTTCATGTCTAGGTTGGCATGTGTAATGTGCCCCTCTGAAAACATATTGTGTCTCGTTCTTAGAGTCCAGGCTTCACTATTTAACCACTTGTATTCCATTTAGCCTAATATGAACTCAGATATAGGCATATGTGTAAGTAGTTTGTTGCTTTCTCCATGGGCTGTTTCCCCTTGCTTCCTTCTCTTAACTAACTCTGCCTGCTCTGGAACTCTACATAAAGGTTGCAGGAAAAAGAATAAACTCCAAAAGGTTTCGCCACTAATCACCACAGTTGGCTCATCACTACAACCAATACATGTGTTTCTATTTAATAATAAAAATAAAACCACCACCAGAGAAATAAGATTTGATTTGAGGATTATTTTTTATTTCAGAGTTTAGAGGACTGCATTTCCAAGTGTTGAAGTACAGAAATAGGAAATACTAAATCAAAGTCAGTCCTGATAGCTATGTCTCATTTATCATTATTGACAATCTCTCTGGTGTGTCAGTGTTGTCAAAATAAGTTTACCATTTTCAGAGTTTCCATTGGTTTATTTTAATTTTCAGTAATATTATGTTACATGATTTTTTCACCAAAGAAGTTTTTGTCAGGAGAATACATTATGAAAATTGAGTCTGAGATTTGCCAGGGATTTAATCATGATGTCCTTTCTCTACTAATTGAGTAATTTATTCTTCTTCAAACATAATATTTATTATCCCCCCCCCCCCCCCAGTGCTGTGTCATCTAACTTACCTGCTTAATTTTCTTTTTTCCTATGGTGAAAGGCTTCTCTGGCTATCTCAAAATTTGTAGCCGGATAATTTTTTCTTGCTTAGAGTTAGCTGCAAACCCTCTCCCTTCCTACAGCAGAAAGCTTTGTTTGTTGACAGATTCATTTCCCTGTTTTACTTCTGGGACCTAATAAGATGTAATTCTTAACACCACAATTAAATCTCAAATCATAATCTTACAGGTGCAATTGAATCACATAATGCGGAAATATACAATTAAAGTTTTCGTAGTGCACTACCATGAGAAGATCGTTAGAAGGTCAGGATAATCAACGCATTCATCATTTCCCAAAAGTTTCTGTTCCTCTTTTTTTTCCCATCCTAGAGCCTCTTTTGAATATTTCTCTTTTTACTCTCTTCTCCAACTACCAGGCAAATATTTTTCTGCCACTTATTATACACATTGGTCTAATTTTTTTAGAATTACATGCAAAAAGAAAGAGCATCCTCCGAATTGAATTGGCTTTTTTTTTGTATTACTGTGAGTTACCGACTTATTTTGAGAATCATCCATCTCTTTTTATTGAATGAATAATTGTTCCTTTTTTCTAACTCGTGAGATTTTCACTTCTATCAGGACATACAGTAATATTTCTTAGCCATTCAACCACTGGAAAGCATATTTGGCTGCTTCCAATTTTGAGTATTACAAGTAAAGTTTTTAGGGCCAAAGATGGCTCAGAGGAGAAAAAGACACTCTTGCTGCCTGGCCTGGTGACCCCTGGAGTTTTGATCTGTGGGACCTACTGTTAAAAGAAGGAACCATTCACAAAAGTCACCACTTTGACTTCATACACTCACAAATATTTTATATATATATATATATATATATATATATATATATATATATATATATATATATATTAAAAACTGTGCAACATGTGAGCCCATATTTCTACATGGTATGACAGCCAGGTTCTTAGCCACCAGTTAGCATTAAGAGGTGGTTACATAGCCTTCCAGACAGGCATGTACACGGGAATAAAGGGTCAAAAAGTTGTTATGTCTCCTTCTTTATTTGGAGGATGCCTAAATAGAGATGCTAATCCAGGCCTATGACAGAGCTAGCATACATATATCAGAAAGATAAAGTAATAAAAACAGACATGGGTGGATGGACAGTGACCAAAAGCTACAGTCACCGGTTACCTAGGAAATAGTAATCGCTAATAAATTCCCCCTCAGTTTAATTTTGGTTTAAATGCTGTTTGGAGAATAAACAAGAGGAATGTTTCAGGATGTGAACCAGGATTTCATGAGGGATCACTGGAATCTCCCCTCTTGTGTAAAGCCAGGAGTTGTGTCTTTATTCCGTGCCCACACTGGTCCAAAGAAATAAATTTATGGTTGGAGCTAGCACGGACACCAACAAACATGACTGGAAATAAAAATATTCCTAGAATTCTTCCTAAGCATCTATTCTTCGTTTCCTCCTTGGTAGAATTTAGCAAGAGCAGCTAGATCTTATGAAATACATTTCTTAACAAAATTTCTAAATTACTCCCACAAGCAGTTTCTACAAGTGCTGTGAAACTGTTGTTCCATATCTTTCCCAATATTCATTATGCTAAGATCTTTAAACTTTATTCATTTGACAAGCATTTATCAATAAATGAAACGTTCATTCCTATTATTAAAGACATTATTGTTGTCTCCCATTCCCTATTTCATAGGCATTTTAATGAGTGTTTTATTCACGGTATATTTCATAAATATGCGGTGCTTTGGTGGCCAGCAGAGGTGAGTGGATTCCCTGGAAATGGAGTAACAGGAATTGTGAACTGTCTTGCTTATTGGGGAGTATGGGGATGAGTATTCAGGACCTCGAAGAAGAGCAGGCAACATTTTTACACCTGCTCTTGAGATCATTACCTCTCCAGCGTCATTAACTCACTTGTATATGCCATACGTATTGACTTTTTAAATGTTTTTACAGATATTGGAGGTACAAATTCTTTATGTTTTACATAGGCCAATATTTACTTTACTCTGACAGGAAATCATGACATGGAAGGGGTGCCCAGGTTAGGGAGTTTGCCCAGCTTATTTTCACGGCCTTGCTTTGATTTGTCTTACAGCCATATCAGTTCTCCTACATCTTGGAATGATAATGCTATACCGTGTGTCCTTATAAGTTGGAAGTGTGTTATGTGTGTTTTGATTTTGTTTTTACAGAGGATTGTAGAGGTTCATGAACTTCAGGAGGGTATTGAATTTGACTTAGCTCAGAGTTAAAGA
>CAWTZC010001193.1:0-16603 GCA_963919715.1 Microtus obscurus
TTTTTTTTTCCAAAATAATATATACTTTTATTTAATGATGAACAAATGAACAGAAAATGAGAAAGAAAAGCACTGTTGTTGAAATAAACTACGAAAGAGAGTACATTTACTTTATATGTTTCCATTGGTTTCTTTTTTTTTTTTTTTTTTGTCAAAGCCTCCGTTTATTAGGGACAGGGTAACAACTTATATACCCCCTGAATGAGGGCTTGGGGAGCAGGGCACAGGAGCATGGAATCTGGCCGCGTGGTCCCAGTCACGTAACCTACATCCGGTCAGGTAGGCCAAGAAGTCAGGAGTTGCCACACCTAGTTCCCTGGATAGCTAGAATTTAAGGCAGTTCCGCTATCAGATTAGGTTCGTTAGCAATTAGCGAATAGCTAATTGGGTGTGGGGCAGGTTTTGCCAATAGGACTATTCTTAACATAATTATGGGTTTGGGGTTCCCTGCAGGCTCCCCAAGGTGATGGTTTCTTAACAATCTTTAGGGGGAAACGGCTCCCAACATATTCCTCCTTTCTTTATAAAGGCAAGTAGTTATGTGGAGGGGCACCAAGACAGAGTCAACCATGGTGTCAGATCTAAAGGAGAAGGAACTGGGAGAAGGAGAGACCCTCCTCTCCACTGGTGAAGCAATTACTCTCCTGGGAACAGAGGGGTGCCTTATGAGTAGCATTAGTTTCTTGGAGCTTCTCAAATAAAAGGTATCTAGTAGGATTAAAAGTAAGCAGATCAGGACATCCTGTCTTAGGCTTGTGGAGAGCGCCTCGTACTTAAAACCATGCCATGTTGAGCCGGCCTGTACGGCCTCTGTATGGTTTGAAATTTAGTGAGGATCCACACTAACTCCGTCATTAGGCCCCTGTATCTATCATTAATGAAAAATCAGCGAGGTGCTCCTTAAACAAAAAGATATGATATAATTTTTTTGGCACCAATAACTCCATCTCCAGACAAAGAAAGGGGCACTTTCCAAACCCAGTATTCACCTTTTAGTCTGGCCAGGTATGTCCTCCTTCCTAAATGCCTACTCCACAAAAGTTACGTGTGCTTGCCTGCCATCAATTAGGGAGGTGAAAAAGGGATCAAAATCCAAAATTCTTAACATATGCATTAAACCCAAACACTTTACAGCATGTGGTCAAACCTTTCCCCAACATCTATAAGCAGTTACAAATATCATTAGATCAATTTCAGTAAGAGTACAATGACATACATTGTTGTCAAACACCACCATTTCCAGACTCTGAGCAACAGTCACAGGAACCCCAATCTTTCCCCTTCTTAAGAAGAGGTTAGTATTTTTATTAAAATGAGTTCTGTGTCCCAGAGATTAAAACAGTCTGATGTCCAGTCTGCATCTCAGCTCCAAAGCAGACCAGAGTTCAAGCTGCAGAAGCAGTTTAGCACTTGTGCTTCAGGGCCGGTGGGATTCCTGGGTGAGGTGAGCTGGATTCAGCTATCTGAAGCACATCCTGGCATTATCTGCCTGGGTCTCCCTGGACTCAGGAGGCAGAATTGACGACCCTGTAGAGTGGAGCAGCAGGTTCTGGTCAGGGACTCCTCCTTGGGGGCAGGAAAAGCCAGACCTAAGGACCTCTCTGCAATCGCCTCAGGAACTCCTCTGTGTCCGCAGCGCTCGACATCAGGCCCAGCTTTTATTTTCTTTCTGTGGAAAAACAAACATATCTCAAACCCCAAATATATATAGGTCGGTTTTTTCATAATGCATTACAAGGGCTTTTCCACCTTGCCCTAGCAAAGTCAGCTTGGTGTCATCATGTCAGATCCGTTTGCATCTGGATCTACTTCAATTTCAAGGCTGCTTACAGGAGCCTTATTATGCTCCATAATATTTTTTTATTATTATTAGCTACATATGCAGTTCCTCCATTGGAAGAGCCATTTGTAAACTTGCAGCATAAAATCCTTTTAAGGGATTTTTTTGCTATAACATTAGCTAAATAAACAGTTAGTGTGAATTGTAGCAAATAATCATCTTGGGGATCAAGCCATTTTTTAGCCTTTATCTGCCCTTTTTGTACCAGACAGGCTACTGGTTTAAAGCAGAGTTTAATATTGTTGGCAAAACTTAAGAGAAGATTTTCCCATAAACACATTTTTTTATAAAAATGTTGTAGAATAAGTTTTATATTTAATATGAACACTTGCCATAGCTGCATTATAATTAATATACTGTGTTTGTTGATTATTGTATACTTTACCTGTTGATTTATATTTTACCTGTTTGAGTACCTGTTAGGCAGCTTTAAGCTCTCTCTATTGGAAACTGTTTTTTTTTTTTATTTTATTTTTTTTTCTATTCTAAGATGGCTCCCTTAATTAAGATGTGTGCTTCTCTGCTCCCCCTAACCAACCTTCCTTTATCCCAACATCCCGTTTCCCCAGGTTCCCCCCACATCCTCCCCTTCTCACATTTCTCTCCCCCTTCTCCCCTCACCCCCCCCACCACACCCCAAGATCCCAAATTTTTGTCCGGCAATCTGGTCTACTTCCCATAACCAGGAGGATAGCTATATGTTTTTCTTTCGGTTCACCTTCTTTAGGTTTAGTTTCTTTAGGATATCAAAATTATGGAACTCCTGACCTTTATTTATCTCTAGAAAACCAATTATGAGTGAGTACATCCCATGTTCATCCTTTTGGGTCTGGGTTACCTCACTCAGGATAGTGTTTTCTATTTCCATCCATTTGCATGCAAATTACAAGTCATTGTTTTTTACCGCTGAGTAGTATTCTAATGTATATATATTCCACTTTCTTATCCATTCTTCCATTGGAAGGCATCTAGGTGTTGTTTCCAGGTTCCGGCTATTAGCAAATAATGCTGACGTATGAACATAGTTGGCAAATGTCCTTGTTGGCATGTGATCGAGCATCTCGTGGGTATATTCCCAAGAGGGGCATTGCTAGGTCCATGGGTAGGTTGATCCCAAATTTCCACAGAAACCGCGCAAGCCACTGCTCTTAAAAGTGGGTTGCACAAAGTTTGCATTCCCACCAGCAATGGATGAGGGTACCCCTTTCTCCACAGCCTCTCCAGCAAGGCTATCATTAGTGTTTTGATTTTAGCCATTCTGACAGGGTGTAAGTGATATCTCAATGTTGTTTTGATTTGCATTTCCCTGATCGCTAAAGGAGGCTGAGCATGACCTTAAGTGCCTTTTTGGCCATTTGAACTTCTTCTGTTGAGAATTCTCTCTTCAGATCAGTGCCCCATTTTTTAATTGGGTTAATTAGCATTTTAAAGTCTAGTTTCTTGAGTTCTTTATATATTTTGGAGATCAGACCTTTGTCTGTTGCGGGGTTAGTAGAAGATCTTCTCCAGTCAGTGGGTTCCCTTTTTGTCTTAGTGACAGTGTCTTTTGCTTTGCTGAAGCTTCTCAGTTTCAGTAGGTCCCATTTATTCAATGTTGCCCTTTGACTGTGCTGCTGGGGTTATACCTAGGAAGCGATCGCCTTTGCCCATCTGTTGTAGGGTACTTCCCTTTCTCTTCTATCAGGTTCAGTGTGTTCAGATTGATATTTGAGGTCTTTGATCCATTTGGACTTGAGTTTGTGCATGGTGATAGATATGGGTCAATTTTCTTTCTTCTACAGGTTGACATCCAGTTGTGCCAGACCTTTGTTGAAGATGCTTTCTTTCTTCCATTGTATACTTTTAGCACCTTTATCGAAAATGAGGTGTTCGGTAGGTTTGTGGGATTAAGATCCGGGTCTTCTACACGATTCCATTGGTCGACTTCTCGTTTTTTATGCCAATACCACACTGTTTTCATTACTGTAGCTCTATAGTAGAGTTTAAAGTCAGGGATGGTAATGCCTCCAGAAGTACCTTTATTGTACAAGATTGTTTTGGCTATCCTGGGTTTTTTGTTATTCCATATAAAGTTGATTATTGTCCTTTCAAGATCAGTGAAGAATTTTAATGGGATCTTGATGGGGATTACATTGAATCCATAAATTGCCTTTGGTAGGATTGCCATTTTTACTATGTTGATCCTCCCAATCCAAGAGCAAGGGAGATCCTTCCATTTTCTGGTATCCTCTTCAATTTCTTTCTTCAATGCCTTAAAGTTCTTCGTCAAATAGATCCTTCACTTCTTTGGTTAGAGTTACCCAGAGATATTTTATGCTGTTTGTGGCTATATTGAAAGGTGATGCTTCTCTGATTTCCCTCTCTGCTTCCATATCCTTTGTGTATAGGGAGGCGACTGATTTTGGAGTTGATCTTGTATCGGCACATTACTAAAGGTGTTTATCAGCTGTAGGAGTTCTTTGGTGGAGTTTTTTGGGGTCGCTTATGTAGACTATCATATCATCTGCAAATAACGAAAGTTTAACTTCTTTCTTTCCAATTCGAATCCCCTTGATCCCCTTATGTTGTCTTTTGCTTTGCTAAAACTTCAAGCACCTATATTGAAGGGGTATGGAGAGAGTGGACAGCCTAGTCGTGTTCCTGATTTAAGTGGGATGGCTTTGAGTTTCTCTCCGTTTAATTTGATGTTAGCTAGTCGGTTTGCTGTAAATAGCTTTTATTATTTTAAGTATGACCCTTGTATCCCTAATCTCTCCAAGACTTTTATCATAAAGGGATGTTGAATTTTGTCAAAAGCTTTTTCAGCATCTATTGAAATGATCATATGGTTTTTTCTTTCAGTTTATTTATATGATGGATTACATTGATAGATTTTCGTATGTTGAACCAGCCTTGCATCTCTGGTATGAAGCCTACTTGATCATAATGGATAATGTTTCTAATGTATTCTTGGATACGGTTCGCCAGTATTTTGTTGAGGATTTTTGCGTCGATGTTCATGAGTGAGATTGGCCTGTAATTCTCTTTCTTGGTTGAGTCTTTGTGTGGTTTTGGTATCAGAGTGATGGTAGCTTCATAAAAGGGTTTGGCAATGACTCTTCTGTTTCTATATTGTGAAATACCTTAAGGAGTATAGGGTATTAGGTCTTCTTGGAAATTCTGGTAGAATTCTGCATTGAACGTCTGGTCCTGGCTTTTTTTGGTGGAGGTTTTTGATAACAGCTTCTAATTCTTCGCGACTGACAGGTCTATTTAGATTGCTCACCTGGTCCTGATTTAACTTTGGTATATGGTATTTATCTAAAAAAATGTCCATTTCTTTTACATTTTCCAGTTTTGTGGCATACAGGCTTTTGTAGTAAGATCTAATGATTCTCTGAATTTCCTCTATGTCTGTGGTTATGTCCCCCTTTTCATTTCTGATCTTATTAATTTGCAGATTCTCTCTCTGCGTTTGATTAGTTTGGATAGGGGTTTATCAATTTTGTTGATTTTCTCCAGGAACCAGCTTTTTGTTTCATTGATTCTTTGGATTGTTTTCTGTGTTTCTATTTTGTTGATTTCAGCCCTCAGTTTGACTATTTCCAGTCTTCTACTCCTCCTAGGTGAGTCTGCTTCTTTTTTTCTAGAGCTTTCAGGTGGGCTGTTAAGTCTCCAATGTATGCTTTCTCTGTTTTCTTTAAGTGGGCACTAAGGGCTATGAACTTTCCCCTTAGGACTGCTTTCAAAGTGTCCCATAAGTTTGAGTATGTTGATTCTTTATTTTCATTGAATTCAAGGAAGACTTTAATTTCTTTCTTTATTTCTTCTTTAATCCAGGTGTGGGTCAATAGTTGACTATTCAGTTTCCATGAGTTTGCAGGCTTTCTGGGGGTAGCATTGTTGTTGAATTCTAACTTTAGTCCGTGGTGATCTGATAAGACACAGGTGGTTATGGATATTTTTTTGTAACTGTGGAAGTTTGCTTTGTTACCGAGATGTGGTCAATTTTTGAGAAGGTTCCTGAGCTGCAGAGAAGAAGGTATATTCTTTCCTATTTGGGTGGAATGTTCTATAGATGTCTGTTAAGTCCATTTGGTTCAATACCTCCATTAATTCTCTTATTTCTCTGTTAGGTTTCTGTCTGATTGACCTGTCCATTGGTGAAAGAGGCGTGTTGAGATCTCCCACTATTAGTGTGTGCGGTTTGATGAGCGTCTTTGAGTTTTAGTAATGTTTCTTTTACATATGTGGGTGCTTTTGTAATAGGGGCATAGATATTCAGGATTGAGACCTCATCCTGATCAATTGTTCCTGTTGTGAGTATAAAATATCCCTCTCCATCTCTTCTGATTGATTTAAGTTTGAAGTCAACTTTGTTAGAAATTAGTATGGCCACACCTGCTTGTTTCTTGGGTCCATTTGCTTGATAAACCTTTTCCCATCCCTTTACTCTAAGTAGGTGCCTATCTTTGTGGTTGAGGTGTGTTTCTTGTAAACAGCAGAATGTTGGATCCTGTTTGCGTATCCAATCTCTTAGCCTGTGTCTTTTTATAGGTGAGTTGAGTCCATTGACATTAGGGATATTAATGACCAGTGGTTGCTAACTCTGGTCACTTTTTTAGTCATAGGGTTTGTGTGTTTGCTTTCTTTTAGTTGTTGCTGGTAAAGGGTGTCTGGAAGTTTGAGTTATTGTGGTCATTGTTGGTCTCCTTGGTTTGTGATTTTCCTTCTATTACTTTCTGTAAGGCTGGATTTGTGGCTACGTATTGTTTAAATTTGTTTTTATCCTGGAAAATTTTGTTTTCTCCATTTATAGTGAAGAAAGCTTGGCTGGGTATAGTAGTCTGGGCTTGCATCCATGTTCTCTTAGCTTCTGCAGTACATCTATCCAGGACCTTCCGGCTTTCATGGTTTCCATAGAGTAGTCAGGAGTAAGTCTGATAGGTTTACCTTTATAAGTAACTTGACCTTTTTCCTTTGCAGCTCTTAATATTCTTTCTTTATTCTGGACTGTTTTGTGTTCTGATTATTATGTGGTGAGGAGATGTTTTTTTCTGGTCCAGTCTATTCGGTGTTCTGTATGCTTCTTGAACCTTCAAAGGAATATCTTTCTTTAGGCTGGAAAGTTTTCTTCTATAATTTTATTAAATATATTTTCTGAACCATTGAGCTGTACTTCTTCTCCTTCTTGTATCCCAATTATTCTTAGGTTTGGTCTTTTTATTGTGTCCCATATTTCCTGAATGTTTTGTGATGAGAATTTGTTAGTTTTGCTGTTTTCTTTGATCAGTGTGTTAATTTTCTCTATGGTATCTTCAGTGTCTGACATTCTTTCTTCTAACTCTTGTAATCTGTTGGTAGTACTTGTCTCTGTAGTTCCTGTTCGTTTACCCAGATTTTCCATCTCCAACCTTCCCTCGGTTTGTGTTTTCTTCATTACTTCCATTTCGTTCTTCAGGTCTTGAACCATTTCCCTTACCTGTTTGATTGCATTTTCTTGTTTCTCTTGGTTTTCTTGGGTATCTTTGAGCGATTTATTCATTTCCTCTACCTTTTTGTTTGTAATCTCTAATTGTTTATGGCAGTTTTTCACCTCCTGTTTAAGGTCTTCTATTATTTTCAAAAAATTCGCTTTTAGGTCGATTTCTTCTACTTCTTCTGGAGTAGGTGTACAATTCTTCTTCTTTCGGGATCCCTGGGTTCTGGTGATGTCTGTTGCCTTTCAGGTTGTTGGAGGAATTCTTGCATTGGCGCCTTCCCATCTCCTCTTTCAAATGAAGCCAAGAGAGGCCTGGTGTCTTGGTCCAGTTTTTGCTGTGACTGAGCCTCTGGGTGTATCTCTTCAGTGTGGAAGCAAGGTCCTCCTGCTAGCTTGATCTGCCCAGTGATGTCTCTCCTGGCACCCGGATCTGATCTCCCTGCTGCTTGGGTGTCTCGCGAGCAAAGGGCCGACCTCGGCCGCAGGGGCAGGCCACCAGGAGCCACTACCCTCCCTGGCTGCCCTCCCCAATTCCGGACCCTGTCCCAGCGCCCAAACAGGCTGAAGCTGGGAGCTGTTGTGTGGTTCAAGGCGGGCGGGGGGTCAGAGGAGGTGGGAGAGTGGATGCAAGCTGGGTGGGATATGAATAGAGAGGGAAGTATCGGGCAGTATAGCCCCTGCAGACTGACCAAGGAGTGCAGGAGGGGATTGAGGAACGTCTGAGTTCCTGTCCCGGGCTGCTGCCGCAGTCGGAAACTCACCCACCCTGGTGATGTCTCTTCTGGTACCCGGAGTTTTTCTAAGCAAAACTTTCCTTCAAGCATTACTGATGGGCACAATAAAATTGTAATGTGTCAGAAAGTGGTATCTTTACACATGCTATGAGATTGTGACCTTCAGGCTATAATTTCAAATCTCTATTTTCTTTATGATTCTAGATCACAGAAGTTGTTATCTTTTGCCTTCTTCATTGTGTGCTTTCATGAAAAAAAAAGTTAAGATCTAGCTCATGTGTCTAGATTAGTGTTCAGTTCATGAAACATGGTAAGTGCATTTAAATGTGGGTTTCCCTTGCTCAGTGCTTAGCTGATGTCAGTTCATCTTGGGAAGTTTCTTTGAACTGTGCACTGAGGTCACTTTCTCTCATATTTGATTTTTATCACCAACATGGCGGATACTTTTTTCATTTGTACGTCCTATTCTGTTCATTCTGAGCTGATCCAAATTAAATTCAATTCTGTAAACTTTTCCCTCAACTTCTAAAAAGAAGGCGCCAAACCTTCCTTTAATGATTATCTCCGGGGGACTATGCAATGAATGCAATAAAATAAAGGAAGGAGCAAGGCACAAGAACATGAAGCAAAGTCAAAGCTGTGGCAGCTGTCACAACACGTGCAGGGCCACGTGTGAATGGCCACCCTGGGACTCATTTGTCATTACCCATTGCAGTACTGAATGTGGAAAGTTTCTTTTGATCAACTGGGTTTTGCAATGGACATAGTCAACTGTTCTTCACACAGCTGTCTCTGTTGAGCCACTGTTCTAAGGTAAAAGGTAGCATTCCTTTTGTTTCGGTGCCTGTCACCAGGTGGTATAGGCTCTAGAAGGGCTTTTCATGTTCCCTTAAAGAAATACAAGGTGTAAAGTATCAGATAGCTAATTCAACACACTAGTGTTTTATACACACACACACACACACACACACACACAACACATCTGTATATACACATGAGAGAGAGAGAGAGAGAGAGAGAGAGAGAGAGAGAGAGAGAGAGAGGGGGTGACTTTTGGCTTTGTTGCAGAGATTGTGTTCTGATAGAAGAGGTTGTTTGGACACTTACCTTGCCATTTTGTACAGTACTTGAATACCGTGTAGGAATTGACTTCTTATTCCATATGTAGGTGATTTATACAATGGCTATGAGCCTTAAGTATAGGGATGAGTAGATTTTATTTAGTCATACTTCTGCAAATCTGTCATGCAGAACCAGTAGCTTTGCAGCAGCTTATGTCTCTTGCAAAGTTGCCTTTGTTAGTTATGAGAATAGCTTTTAGAAAGCCAGTTCAGTGATTTATTTATTCATACAATTTGGCTTTCCAGTGTCTTCAGTTAGCACAAGATGTTTTGAAAGGAACTGGTTTGTCCACATTGCTGAGTTTAGTGATAAATGGACAATCATGTTACACAGTCGATGAGTTTACATGTGTTCAGATGATACATCCAAAGGAAGTAAACTAATGTAATGTTACCTTTGTTGAAAAACTTGTTCTTCATTTAATGTATATGAGTACTTTTTCTCTTGGTATCCTTGGAGGTCAGAAGAGTGTTTCAAATCCCCCAGAACTGAAATTACCAGCAGGTGAGAACCACCATAAATGGTATAAAACTAAACCTATACATGTGTATCAAAGACTTATTGAGGTGACATGAGATGAAGACAGAACAAATCTTCCTGGTCTTGATGGACTGGTGACATCCTAGAGAGTTCACTAACCTAGCAGACAGTACTAACTGTATTGAGTACTTAAATGGAAAAGAAAGTGAAATTTGAGAAAACAAAAACCTTGGGCTAGTGATTCTTGCAAGTCAACTCTAGAGAAATGGACAGTGTTGGGAAGGTTAAGTGTGTAGAGCATCTGTGATTTGTGGGAGAATTACTTTCATTGTTGTAGTTATTGACCTTTCACGGTTTTGTCCATGACATTAAAATACATTTAATTTGTTTAAATGTATTTAAATAATTTATTAAATGCATTTAAATGCAGATCAGACTGACTCAGAGTAGCAGGAAAGTTCTGGAGATGAGAGGCACAGGAAAAGTCAGCAGTAGCTGTTTCTTGAGAATGTACATGCTATGAATTAGACCAGTTGGGGCGAAACCTGGCCTTACACAGAGGACATGGAGAAGCTGGAGTTCATATTTAGACCGCTTGCAGAGGCTGGCAGCCTAAATTTTAAGATGCTTCATACAAAGAGTCAGAGGCAGCTTACCTGTTTGTTGTAAGACAAAGAAATAAGAGAGAATTGTTTTTAAAAACCCACTGTCTCATGTATAAGAACATTCTATATTTTATTTTTTAACAGTTTGAAGCATTCCTAGAAAGATCACCAACTATACAAGTATCCGACCTATTTATTTAGAGACAAAATTTTCGTGGATCCTTATTTCTTTACAGTGCATTTTCAATAACAGCCAGCATAAGTTGAATTTATAGAGACCAGAACACAATTCTAAATGTTTCACAATGATGTTCAATTTTCATTTGCAAAACCATTCTATGAAACTTATACTCATATAAATAAAAAACAGGATTAAAATTTAATGCTTATGTTACTAGTTCAGTAGTGCAATGAATGTAATTAATTTATGAATTCCTTGTCATATCCTAAGAGTTAAGCTATGAGGGGTTAAATAGGGAGCACAAAATAGTTTGTTTAATTTGTGGCATTGAGAGAATAAGTTCTAACTCTGATTATTTAAATATTAATTATCTTGTAATGCATGTATGAAAAAACATCTGCTTATAGTTGATATTTGAACTGCTCTTCACAGGCATAGATCTGATCACAGCAAATTGCTGTTCATTGGAGTCCCCTTCATAAATTTTAGAGAGTGAAACTTAAGTTTGACATATGACAAACAGTAGATCAAATCCCATATAAGAATATCTACTCACTCATAAGTGGGTTTTAAATATAAAGCAAAGATAATTAACCCACAAATTTCTGTCCCAGAGAACCTAGACAGCAAGGAGGACCCTATAAACATACATGGATCTAATCTATATTGGAAGTAGAAAAAGACAAGATCTTCTGAGTAAATCGGGAGCATCAGGACCGGGAGAGGACTGGGGGGTGGGGGAGGAGGCGGAGAAAAATGTATAGCTCAATAAAATCAATTTAAAAGTTAAAGAATGCACACTAGGCTATAGCCTCCTAGCATTTCATATAGTCCCGTTCTCTTCAACCCTCACATTCTCTTGTGTCTCATTTGTGTAGAGTCATATTTATTTCTTGGCAACATGTACTAAATATATACAGACTATTTTCTGTTCATTGTTCTTAATCAGCATGTAGACATTGTTATCTAACTTGTTTATGTGCATTGAGCAGTAGAAATAATCAACTTAGTAGAGTTTAGTACTTGTGAAAGTGCTGATAAATTATTCTCAAACGAGGAACCATTTCTCCAGCATTTTAGGGGGAACTACAAGTGCAACTTTGTAAGTAACTACATGAGTTACTCTTCTCTGGCCCCTTTTCTCTTCACCTCTTCTCTCTCTCCACACCCCTCATGGGTATTTCTATTTTCTCTTTCAGGAGGTACTGATCTCAGTATCAGGCAGACATTTCTACTGCTGCCAAACCGTGGCGGAGGCGCTAGGCTGGCTTGTCCCTTCCTGGCCTCACTGCATCATGGCAGTCACTTCCTTGATCTTTTTTGGTTTCCTTGTTCTTGGGAAGGGCCCTTTTCCACTTTTCTTGTTTTAAAAAGGCTCCTATTTCTTACGATTGCCTCGGTGGAGCCCAAGGATGTAAATGGGTTTTGCTATTCAGTGGTATATGCTCCCCTTTATTTTACTGTCCCTCTATAAAGATTTTAATGGTCCTTTATGTCACTCTTTTCTAGCACAAATCACCTTCCAACTCTCCCATCCGTGGAGCCAAGTGATTGTTATTCAATATAAATGCCTATTCTTTGCATTTTTAAATAAAACCATGAATAAGGTATAGAATTAAATAATTAAAATATGAAACTAAAACCTAAAAGATATTCAGAACATCTCATCATCATTCAATCAAAATTCAAAGCTGTAAAAACCCTCTTAAAAAGCTGCATGCTACTTTTCCTAATGCCCAGGCATTAGCTAACAGTTGAGCTCTGCCCTAGGTCAAGACTTCTAGCCTACTCTTGAGGTTCCCTTTGTTCTTCTATACTCCTTCCACGGTGAAGTTGAGGACTCATGAACTTTCTCTGCATGGCATATTCTACTAATGACATCTTTGTTCAGCTCATTGTAGGTAATTGTTAATTTGAACTTTGAGGTGTCTTCTATTATTTCTCAGAAATATAATCTCTCAGCAAACTTTCTATTGTGAGTATTTAAAATGTAGTTAGGGATTATGCTGGTTTGTCAATTGGTGGTTGTAGAGTACGAAGGCTAAGCAGACTTAAATTATGGTGTGTGTGTGTTAATTTTGAATTAAAATTAAATTTAAAAATCTGCATGACCTTTTGCTTTACTATATAGAACCCTTGCTAATACTAAGTTTTGTCGCCTATGGCAAGCTTCCTAACAATTCACTACAAACTGAATGAATCAAATTAAGAGATACTATTTTTTGTTTTTTAATAGTCCTGAGGTAAAGAATCCTGAAATTGAAGTGTGTACTATGTTGGCTCTTTATGGAAGTTCTGGAGTGAAGAATTTACCACAGACAGTGAATTTGGCCTTTTCTTTGCTTAAATATATTAGTAGCTCACAGTTTGTCTGTCCAAATTTGCCTTACGTCTCCATTCACTATTTTTTTGTGCCTATCTATCTTCTGACATGATTCTTTTTAGTCCCAGTTGTTGAGCTTCTAGTCCACTTGGTTAAACAAGATAATCTGTTCCAAGACCTCATTTCATTACATCTGCAAAGACTTATCCCCAGCAAGTTGATAGACTCACATGTGGGGAGCTGCGATGGCTTCCACCTCATCACATCCCAACTGCACTGGGCTGAAGCTGTGCTGGAAAACCAGATTTGCTATTAGCATTGGCATTATAATGAAGCAAAAAGTGACTGGAACAACAAATACCAACCAGCTTGCTTGCAGGGTCAGTTCTTCTTCCTCTGGTTTTGGTTTTTGTTTCATTGTTATTATTATTTGGTCTTAGAATATTTTTATCC
Source organism: Microtus obscurus (assembly GCA_963919715.1). Taxonomy (NCBI): domain Eukaryota; kingdom Metazoa; phylum Chordata; class Mammalia; order Rodentia; family Cricetidae; genus Microtus; species Microtus obscurus. The sequence continues at coordinate 13,200 of CAWTZC010001193.1, forward strand.
CATTCTCATTTGTTTAGTATTGTACCTTTTAAAAAGTATTTTTGTTGAAAATATCCAGGATATATTGGTTGTATAATATTCCTGCATTTGGTTTTTACTACGTCTTGGACCTCAGAAAATTATGTATTTGTTGAATTATATCTTTTCCTTTAACAAAGGCCTCAGGTCTAAAGTATCATTAATTGCCTACAATGATACAAAACCCGTATCTGGTGTTTTGTCTGCCTTTACAAATTCTGGGGGCACCAGAACCCCAAAAATAGGTGTATTTTTGAACATTAGGTCCCTGTCCTTTATACATGTAAACTGTAAAGCTCTGAAATTTTTCTGATTATGACAGGTTACAGAAATATTAGCATGAAAGCTTTATATATTGGGCTGTAAATCATCTTTACTTTTTCTAAACTGGTATTTCTGTACTGCCTTAATTAGAGCTTTCTTGTATAAACACCTAAAACAACTTTAACATTAACTTGGAAGTATCAAAATCAAAAAAATACACAGATATTTGTGGACACTTATTTAATAAATATTTTTATTTTAGGGATAAATTCTTAATACCTTTTATAGTCAGGGCCCCTATTTTGGATTAATATGTTATGAGAAATATTAAAAAAATGTGTGCAGTTGATTTCTATCAAAGGTACATTGAGAAATATATATTTGTCTATTTATAATTTAGTTTAAAAACTTTCATATTTTGTTTAACAGCTTCAAAATAATTTTGATATTTTTTATGCATATATATTTAACCATATCCTTTTGTCAGGCACTTAGGTTTATAGTTTATTTGGATTAAGAAAAGTGTTCTAATGAATACTTGCTACAATTACTTTAGTGCAATAGTACAAATAACTCTGTAAGGCAAACTTTTAGAAGGCAAATTCTGAATTAAAATATCTATTATGACTTTCATAGCTTCAATGATAAATTATTGACATTGTCCTCATTTGTATAATTCACATATTTGTACTACAATAAATAAACATTCCTGTATTTGGCACAAAAAGACAATGGCTATATGTGAAACATCTCTTTTGGTAATATTTACTGGGGTTCCAGGTACCCAAGTTACCCATTGAGACTTGGGTCAGAGATCTAGAAGAACTTGCCACTGGAAACTGATACAGAATCCTGACCCTTAGACTCTGTAGTTTTTAAGCAACTTAAATGCAGAAAAAATGCTGGCTTTTCTCAAAGTCTTGCACACCCAGAGGCCTTAAGGGCCAAGCCAAGTGTCCTTAAAGCAGTAAGATATGCTGATGCCATCCTTTCCTACTGCCTCATCCTTTGTTGACTGAACTCTTCCACTTCAATGATCAGGGAATGGGATTTGAGACTCTGACTGAGCCTCTCCGGGACTTACTTTGATCACAGGCTGCCATCTCAGCTTGCATTTGAGTTGATTGCCTCAAATACTGAGAGGAGCAGTTCTAGGGTACACAGAAAGGCCTGCAGAAGTGGCTAGGAACCATTAAACTTTACCTCTTTCTATTCTTCTTCTTATTTTCTTTTTTTTTTCTCTCAGAGCCTCATAGATACTTCTGTTATTTTTCAGTGTTCAGGCTAAGACTGAGTGAAGCCCATCTATTCGAACTATGTCTTTGATCAAAGAAAATAGATTGGTGACCTGACTTGGCTCTACCTTAAAATATTTTTAGCCTTTTTATTCATCTAAACCTTCTATGGCTGGTAAATTTGGATAATAATCGAATATTTCAAAAAAAATTTTAGTAATGGAAATTTATGTCCTCAATAACTGTTATTGATAATCTCCACAAAAAAAGCTTTTCTTTTTCCTTTAACCCACTTTGTCTGAGTGGGCTGAAAAATTTCCATTGTAACCAATCATTTCATTATATTCTGAATATTTACATGATAACAACAGAGTTAGCCTCTTGCTTCCAGATGAATGAGTTAACTGTGTATGTTCTGTGCTCCACAAGAAGGAAAGAACTCAATATTTAAGGGAACATGACTCATAGTTTCAGACATTGTAATTCCTGCAAAATTTGGACAATATTTTTTGTTTTTATTTTTCTCATTAAAGGGATAGAAATGAGAGATGAGCTTACCAAAGTAGAATTTATTAAAGAAAAAAAGTTGAGTGTACTTATTGAAAAACCTCTAATTTTGTCATTGATTCATTTTGTTATTTATACCCTATTTGCTTTCTATTGCAGTGATGTAAACCAAAAGCAACTTGAAGCTGAGAACTGAACTCTCTTGTCTGAAACTCTCTAGTCCTGAGCATGTGCAGAAAGTCAATCAGGAGCTTGGGCATGTGAGATGAAAGCAGGGACTGAAGTATGAACTACAGATAAATGCTACTTATTGGGTTTCTTTCTGTGGCTAGACTTCCTTCTCAGAACATCCCAGCACTCAGATGAGGCACTAGCTAAAGTAAACATACTCTTGTATATAATCTAGAAAATGCTCACAGATTTGCATACAGGCCATTCTTAAGGACATTTGGGGGGATGATTAAATTTTTTTCATTTATTTTAATACAACCAGTTTCCCCTTCCTCCTCTCTTCCTATTTATACCCCACCTCGTCTATCCCAATCAGTTTGCTTTTCACAAATGTTGGTAGTTTGTGTCAAGTTGACAAAGATTAAACAGCACAATTGAACCCTTGTCAACTTGATGAAGAAAACAAATTTCTGTCAACCATAAACTTTCATTCCTGTTTATCCCTAATACCTTAATTTAATATAAAATAAAACATATTCTTTAAATGCTGATCTTTTAAAGAAATCCCAACACTTTAAAAGTCTTGGTTCTCCTTAAATATCCAAAAGTTTGTCGATGGTGAGCTCCTGTAAAGTCAAAATAAATAGATTACATACTTTCCTGTGCTAAGACAGAACAAGGGAGCAGTTTCAATCAAATCAGAGCAAAGCCAAAACAACAACAAGAATGAAAAACTAACGGTGCTGACTGTTTATATCAGAATGTCTAGGAATCACTCACTCACAAATCTTTTTAGATACAAGATTCAAGGGAGCAGATACACTTTGGTGGGTCTGTCGTCCTCAATACATGAAACTTATTTCAGCCTGTCTCTAGTTCACACTGCTGCTGTCCTTGGTAGTCAGCCCCATGTTCCAGGTCCTCAACTAATGTGCCTGGAGTGAGTATTGTAGCACAGTTTAACGCCTTCATCAGTGGCCATCCTGCTCTCACTTAGGGACTCCAACCTGCCCATGTGACCAAGCCTCAGCCCCATCTCCATGCCCCTTCAGTCTTGATGTTTCCCCTGACACTGAGAGCTGAAGCCATGCTAATAGCCTCTATTCTGGCCTATTCAGGACTCCAGCTCAGGTTTCTCATACAGCCCCTTCTTGCCTTCAAAGCATTTGTATTGAGACCTCATGATTAAAAAATGCAGCTATTAGCCTA
>CAWTZC010001194.1:0-22157 GCA_963919715.1 Microtus obscurus
TCTAAGCAAAACTTTTCCTTCAAGCATTACTAGTGGAGGCACAATAAAATTGTAATGTTTCCAAAAGTGGTATCTTTCCGCTATGAGATTATTATATATAATAAGGCTATAGACTTGAATCCTCTTTACTTCTTTGTGAAGTTCCTGATCACAAAGGTGGTGTATACATCTTTTACCTTCTTCATTGTGTGCTTTCAGGAAAAAAAAGTTAAGATCTGGCGCTATACTGGATTAGTGTTTCAAAGTTCTAACAGAAACATGGTAAAAGTGCATTTAAATGTACGGTTTTCCCTTGTCAGTGCACTTAGCTGATGTCAGTTCATCTTGGGAGGTTTCTTTGAACTGTACTTTATTGGGGTACTTACTCATCTGATTTTATCATACCTACATAGGATGCTGTTTCATTTTGTAAGTCTATTCTGTTCATTTCTAAGCTACAGAATCCAAATTAATTCAGTTCTATGAAAGCTTTCCCCTCAACTTCTAAAAAGAAGGCGGTCAAACGCTATGATTATCTCTCAGGGGACTATGCAGTGGATGCAATAAAAAATAAAGAAGGGCAAGGCACAAGAACATGAAGCAAAGTCAAAGGCTGTGGCAGCTAGCGCAACACGTGCAGGGCCACGTGTGAATGGCTTACGCCTGGGACTCATTTGTCATACCCATTACAGTACCAGATGTGGAGAAGAGTTTCTTTTGATCAACTGGGTTTTGTCAGACCTGTAGTCAACTGTTCTTCACACAGCTGTCTGTTGTGCTATTCTAAGTAAGGTGTCGTTCCTTTTTTATTTCGGGTGCCTGTCTTTTCGGGTGGTATAGGCTCTGAGGGCTGCTGTGTTCCCTAAAAAAATACAAGGTCGTTAGTATCAGATAGCTAATTTAGCACACTAGTGTTTTATACACACACACACACACACACACACACTATCCACATAGAAAAAAAAAAAAAAAGAGAGAGAGAAAGACAGAGAGAGAGAGAGAGAGAGAGAGAGAGAGCAGCTTTTGTGCAGAGATTGTGTTCTGATAGAGGGGGTTGTTTGGACACTTACACTTGCCATTTTGTACAGTGCTTGAATACCGTGTGAGGGAATTGACTTCTTATTCCATATGTGGGCGGTTTATACAATGGCTATGAGCCATAGAAGTATAGGGGATAATTAGATTTTATTTGGTCATACTTCTGCAAATCTAATCTGTCACAGAACAGTAGCTTCCAAGCAGCTTATATACTCTTGCAAAGTTGCCTTTGTTGGTTATGAGAATAGCTTTTGAGAAATACAGTTCAGTGACGTTTTATTTATTCATACAATTTGGTTTCAGTCTTCCAGTTAACACAAGATGTCTAGAAAGGAACTGGTTTTGTCCGCATTGCTGAGTTCAGTGATAAATGAACGATCATGTTACACAGTCGATGGAGATTTCATGTGTTCAGATGATACATCCAAAGAAGTAAAGCTAATATAATGTTTTACTTTTGATGAAAAACTTGTTCTTGTTTAGCTATGTGTGTGTATACTTTTCTCTTGGTATCCTTGGAGTCCAGAAAGAAAGTGTTTTAAATCCCCCAGAACTGAAATTACCAGCAGTGAAACCACACCATAAATGGTACTAGAAACTAAACCTATACATGTGTGTCAAAGACTTATTGAGAGTGACGATTAGATGAAGACAGAACAAGTCTTCTGGTCTTGATGGACTGGTGACATCTAGAAAGTTCACTAACCTAGCAGACAGTACTAACTGTATTGAGGAAGTGCTTAAATGGAAAAGAAAGTGAAATTTAAGAAAAGCAAAAACCTTAGGGCTAGTAATTGCAAAGTCAACTCTAGAGAAATGGACAGTGTGGGGAAGGTTAAGGTGTGTGGAGCATCTCATGATTTGCGGGAGAATTACTTTCATTATTTTAGTTATTATTGACCTTTCGGTTTTGTCAACTGAATTAAAATACATTAATTTGTTTAAATGTATTTAAATAATTTATTAAATGCATTTAAATGCAGATCTAGACTACTTTCAGAAGTAGCAAGGAAAGTTCTGGAGATGGTTCAGGTAGGCAGTAGCTTCTTAAGGATGTACATGTCTAGACCAGTTGGCGAAACCCAGCTTTGCACAGAAGGACATGGAGCTGAGTTCTGGGGGCATCCTTAGAGCTGGCAGCCCGTGCACAAGATGCTTCATACAAAAGTCAGAGGCAGACTTACCTGTTTGTTGTAAGACAAAGAAATAAGAAAGAATTATTTTTAAAAACCCACTGTCTCATAGAACATTCTATATTTTATTTTTTAACAGTTTGAAGCATTCTAGAAAGATCACCAACTATACCAGTATCCATTCTATTTATTTAGAGACAAAAAATTTCTAATTGAATCCTTATTTCTTTGACAATTACATTTTCAATAACCAACATCGATTGAATTCTGGGAATAGAAACCAAACATAAGGTCTAAATGTTTCACAATGATGTTCAATTTTCATTTGAATAAACCGTTCTATGAAACTTATACTCATACTCTCACAAATAAAAAACAGGATTAAAATTTAATGTTATGTTCGGGTTCAGTAGTGCAATAAATGTAAATTGATTTATGTAGATTCCTTGTCATTATCCTATGAGAGTTAAGCTGTAAGTCAAGCCAAGGGGAGCACAAATAAGTTTGTTTAATTTGTGGCATTGAGAGAATAAGTTCTAACTCTGATTATTTAAATGACAATTGTCTTAATAGTGCATATATGAAAAAGCATCTTATAGTTGATATTTGAACTGCTCTTCACACAGCATAGATCTGATCACATGCAAATTACCTATATTCATTTAAATTCCTATTCTCTGAAATTTTCAGAAAGTGAAGCTTGAATTTGACATATGACAAACAGTAGAATCAAATCACATAAAGAATGTCTACTCACTCGTAAGTGGGTTTTTAAAGCCTCGGTAAAGATAACCAACCCACAAATCACAATCCCCAGAGAACCCTAGACAGCAAGAGGACCCTAAAGAAACATACATGGATCTAATCTATATATTGGAAGTAGAAAAAGACAAAGATCTACTGAGTAAATCGGGAGCACATCAGGACCCCAGGAGAGGACTGAAGGGGGTGGGAGAGGGGAGGAGGCGGAGAAAAATGTATGGCTCAATAAAATCAATTTAAAAAGTTAAAAAAGAATGCACACTAGGCCTATAGCCTCCCTAGCATTTCCATCTCTGGTCCGTTCCTATTCAGCCCACTCACATTCTCTTGTGTCTCATTTGTGTAGAGGTGTAGTTATTTATATGCCTTGTATCTATACTAAATATATGAACGGACTATTTTCTATTCATTATTTCTTAATCAGCATAAGGTGTAGACATTATTTATCTAGCATTTATATTACATTGAGCAATGGAAGTAATCTAAAACTTAGTGAGAAGTTTAGTACTTCGTAGAAAGTCTGAAATAAATTATTCTCAAACCGAGGAACCATTCTCCAGCATTTTGGGGGGAACTTCAGTGCAACTTTGTGAAAAGTAACCTACATGGTTATCTTTTCTCTACCCCCCTTTCTCTTCACCCCTCTGCTCTCTCTTCACACCCCTCATGGGTGTTCTCTATTTCTCTTTCAGGAGGTACTGATCTCAGTATCAGGCAGACATTATGGTCTGCAAACCGCGTGGCAGAGGGAGCGCTAGGCTAGCTCGTCCCTTCCTGACCTCCCTGCATCATGGATCTTCCTTGATGTTTTGCCGGGTTTTCCTTGTTCTTGGGAGGGCCTTTTCCACTTTCTTGTTTTAAAAAAGGCTCCTATTTCTTCAGTTGATTTGCCTCATGCGCGCGACCCAAGATGAAAATGGATTTTGCTATTCATTATTATGTGCTCTTCTTTATTTTACTGTCCCTCTGTAAAAATTTTAAAAGCGGTCCTATATATCTTTTCTAACTACGTCACCTTCCACTCTCCCATCCGTGAGCTAAGTGAATCATTATTCAATAAAAACTCTGTGTGCATTGGAGAAACAAAACCCCATGATAAGCCCTAGAAAATAAAATAATTAAAATGTGAAACTAAAACCTAAAATATTCAGAACATCTCATCATCATTCAATCAAGAATCTAAAACTGCTTGAACCTCTTAGCTACATGCTACTTGTATACTTTTGGGGCATTGCTACATGGTTGGAGAGCTCTGCCCTGGACAAGACTGTAGCCTACTCTTGAATCCCTTAGTTGCCTATACTCCTTTAGGTAGGGTTGAGACTCCTTGAACTTTCCTCCATTACGCTGTGCTGTCTACTATTGTTGTCTTTGTTTAGCTCAACTTGCCAGACAACATTAGTTGGGTGACTTTGGGGTGTATACATTTCTAAGAAATATAATCTCTCAGCAAACTTTCTCGTGCGAGTATTTAAAATGTAGTTAGGGATTATGCTGGTTTGTCAATTGGTGGTTGTAGAATTACAGACTAAGCAGACTTGGAAGTTATCAGTTGTGTGTGTGTATAATTTTATTAAAAATTTAAATTTAAAAATCTGACCTTTTTGCTTTGCCTTATGAGCCACTTGCTAATATGAAGTTTTGTCGCGTGTATTTTAGCTTTCTATCAATTCACTACAAACTAGATGGATCTCAAATCAAGAGATACTATTTTTTGTTTTTTAATAGTCCTGAAGGTAAAGAATTCTGGAATTAGAGTGTGTACTATGTTGGCTCTTTATGGGGTTCTGGTGAAGAATTTTGCCACAGACGTTGATTTTGGCCTTTCAATATGGACTTGTCACTTAGTAAGCTCATGGTTTGTCTGTCCAAATTTGCCCCCTTACGTCTCCGCATGCATTTTTGTGTCACTCTATCGTGCAACTTATTGAATTCTTACTAGGTCACGGTTCGTTGAGCTTCTAGTCCACTTGGTTCTAACAAGATAATCTCATTCCAAGATTTTCATTTCATTACATCTGCAAAGACTTATCCCTAAACAAGTTGATGGACTCACATGTGAGGGAGCTGCGGTACAAGCCCCCACTGCCTCATCACAGCACCAGCTACACCCTCCTGCAGCTAACCTTTATTCTGAGCCTCAGAAAAACCAGATTTGCTATTAGCTTGGTCCATAAACAAAACCAAAAAATGAAGCAGGACCTTAAAACCAACCAGCTTGCTTACAGGGTCAGTTCTTCTTCTTCCACTCTAGTTTTGTTTTTTGTTTGTTTGTTTATTATTATTTGGTCTTAGAATCAGCTTTCTCACATTCTCATTTGTTTTAGTATTGTTTTGTTTATAAAGTATTTTTGTTGAAAATATCCAGGATATATTGGTTGTGTAATATTCCATTTGGGTTTTTTAAATCTTGGACCTCAGAAAACATGTTTGATTCATTGCTGACAACAAAGACTGCGGGTCCCAAATGTCATTGGTGCCTGGTAGTCCCCCAACCGTATCTGGTGCTATCTTACAGTATGAGGTCTGAAGGGCACCAGAACCCCAAAAATAGGTGTATTTCTAGTTGGATTAGGTCCCATCCCAATAACCTACCATTACAAACTGTAAAGCTCTGAGAGTACCCTGATTATGACGGGTTACTGGAATGTAACCTTGAAGCTTTATGTATCAGGCTGTAAATCATCATGCCTGCTTTTTCTAAACGAGTGTTTCTGTACTGTATTAATTGAGGCTTTTTCTTCGTATAAGCACCTAAAGCCAACTTTAACATTAACTTGGACGATATCAAAATCCAAAATACTGAATATTTGTGGCCACTTATTTAATAAATATTTTTTATTTTAGGGATAAATTCTTAATACATACTATACGTCAAGAATTTACTATTTTTACAACGTAGATTAATATGTTATGAAATATCCTAAAAATGTGTGCAGTTGATTTCCTGTCAAAGGTACAACATTATTTAGGAGAAATATATAGTTGTCTGTTTATAATTTAGTTTAAAAACTCTCTTTTTGTTTAACAGCTTCAAATAATTTTATTCATACATGTACATATATATTTACCATATCCTTTTGTCAGGCACACTTAGGTTTATAGTTTGTTGGATTAAGAAAAGTGTTCCTAATGAATACTTTTCTACAATTACTTTAGTGTATGTTGACAAATAACTCACTGCAAGGCAAATTTTTGAAGGCAAATTCTGAATTAAAATATCTGTGTATGAGCTTTACATGGCTAGTGATAAATTATTGGCATTGTCATAGTTGTACCAATTCATATTGTACCAACTAATAAAGATAAACATTCCTTTGCTTTAAAAACATTCTATATAGCAAGAACATCTCTTCTGTGTATTTTTGCCGAAGGGTTCCAGGTAGCAAGTTACCCATTGGGACTTGGGTCAGAGATCTAAGAAGAACTTGCCACCTGGAAGCGACACCCAGAATCCTGACCCTTAGACTCTATAGTTTTTTTAAGCAGCAAATGAAAAGGTGCTGCCTTTTCCCAGTCACAAGGCCTTGGGGCCAAGCCCAGTGTCCTAAAGCAGTAAGATAGATATGCCATCCTTTTTCCTACTGCCTTAGCATTTATTGTTCACTAGAGCTCTTCCAGTCATGACCAGTCGGAATGGGATTTGAGACTCTGACTGAGCCTCTCCGGACTTGCCCGGTCTGGGCTACCATCTCCCAGCTAGCACCTGGATTATTGCCTCAAATACTGAGAGCAGTTCTGGAAGTTTTTACAGAATGATATACTAGTCCGGCTAGAACCATTAAGCTTTACCTCTTTGTCTGTCTTCTTACTTATTTCCTTTTTTCTCTCAGAGCCTCTCTGGATACCCTATTTACCTAGATATTCAGGCTAAGATGTGAAGCCCAACTCTGTCTTTGGTCAAAGAAAATAAATTGATTGTACTGACTTGGCTCTACTTAAAATATTTCTGGCCCGCTTTTATTCATCTCTAAGCCTTCTTAATGAATGAAGTAATTTGGGTAATAAATCGAATATTTCAAAAAAATTTTAGTAATGGAAATTTATGTCCTCCAATAACTGTTGTTGATAATCCTTCAAAAAAAGCCTGTTTTCCTTTAACCAGCACTTTTGTTCGTAGAGTGGGGTAAGAAAAAGATTTCCATTTATCAACAATCATTTCCTTCTGTTCTGACCGTGTTACATGATATTAACAGGGTTAGCCTCTTGCTTCCAGATGAGTGGAAAAACACTTTACATGTGGTGTTTCATGTGCCCACAGAAGAAAAGAACTCAATATTTGAGGGAACATGACTCATCGTTTTCAGACATTTATAAATTATTTTTCATAAAAATTTGAATAAAATATTTTTTGTTTTTATTTTTCATTAAAGGGATTAGAAATCTGAGAGATGAGCTTACACAAAGTGGAATTTATTAAAGAAAAAAGTTGGGGTGTGTGGAGCTTGAAAAACCTCTAATTTTATCCATTGATTCATTTTTGTTTTTTGTCCCTATTTGCTTTCTTTGCAGTGATGTGAACCAAAAGCAATTAACCAAGAACTGAACTCTTGTCTTAAAACTCTCGATCACTGGGGAACTCAGTAGAAAGTCGAGTCGAGCTTAGCGCTGGTCTGAAAGCAGGGACTGAGGTTAGACTACAGATAAATGCTGCTTATTGGTTTCTTTTCTGTGGCTAGACCCTTCTCAGACATCCCAGCATCTCAACCTACTACAGTGGGCTTATTGTGCCCGTATCAATAGCAATCTAGAAAGTATAGATTTGCATACGGGCCATTCTCAAGGACATTTTGGGGAGAATTAAAGTTTTTCATTTATTTTTAATAGCAACTTCACAGTTCCTTCTCTCTTCTATTTCTCTCCCCCACCTCCTGCGTCTATCCCAATCATGGTTGCTTTTCCACAAATGTTGGTAGTTTGTGTCAAGTTGACAAAAAGATTAAACAGCACAAGCGTTGAGCCCTTGTCAACTTGATAGAAAACAAATTTGTCAACATAAACTTTCATTCCTGTTTATCCCTATTACTTACTTAACTTCATTTAATATAAAATAAAACATAATGTAACACTAAAAATTGCATGGTCTTTTAAAAATCTTACCTTTAAAAAGTCTTGGTTTTCTCCTTAAATATCCAAAGTTTGTGCGATAGGTGAGCTCCTGTAGAGTCAAAATAATAAATAAGTTACATATTTTCTGCTTTAAACAAACCAGGGAGCAGTTTCAGTATGTGGAAACCATAAACAACAACAAGAATGAAAAACCAGCGGTGCTGACTGTTCTATGTCCAGTGTCTGCAGAATCATCACGCTCACAATCTTTTTTAGATGCAAAAGATTCAGGCCAGACCACGCTTTGGTGCGTCTGTCGTCCTCAATACGTGAAACTTGCAGTGTATTTCAAGCCTGTCTCCTAGTTCACACTGTGCTGTCGGCGTATTGCCGTTCCAGGTGTCTTCAGTGTGCTGGGCAGTGAGGTGACTGGACGTTGCGCCTTCATCAGTGGCCACTCCTGCTCTCCCCGCAGGGACTCCAACCTGTGCCGCCTGTAAAGCAAGCACCAGCCCATCTCCATGCCCCCAGCTATGATGTTTTCCCCTGACATAAGGCTGAGCTCCATACCAAATGGCCTCTATTCTGGCCAATTTATCCGGGACTCCAGCTCAGTTTCTCCATGTGACCCCTTCATGCCTTCAAAGCAGGCCTTCGTCGGACGCTCTAGAAATTTTAAAGTACAGCTATTAGCCTAGTCATGTGGCCCCTTTTCATCCCAACCTGACGTTTCAGTGCTAAGCCCAAGATATTATTTCCTAGAATATTTCCCCTTAGTGTTAGCCTCTCTTATTGTTAATCCACAGAGTGGGGTCTCTTTTAGCCCCAACTGACCAGAAACACAGATTCTTAATATGAAATATCACATGGATAGCCCACTGATGTGTTTGAGAGACTATGGCTCTTCAAGTCAACCTCATTTATATCAATCTCAGCATTCTTGTTATTCTTTTTGTTCAGCCGAGCACCCCATTGATTTAGGTGTTGGCGGCTTTTAACCAAAGTTTCAAGCACTCCCACAATCTTCCAAAAACAACAAACTACAGTTCTTCCACAGAAATAGTCTATTTCTCTGATACCAACTTGTATTTTAGTTTACTCCCTATACGCCAAAGATCAGAAGTCAAACTTTGGAGGCAAGATTTACTTCACTTATGGCTTAAAAAGTGGTACGCTTGCCAATGTACCAGATAGCCATTCACCACCATTCGGCCATAAACTTTCACTTTTGTGTTTGTCCCAAAAATATGTTAGATCTTGACATCCCAGTCTATTAGGAAGTCAGGGCATAAACTCAGGTAAGAAACAAGGTAGGAAGACGTTAAGCCATGGAGCCTTCTTCCAAGCTTCTCCTGGACCGCTCAGTCAGGTATTATACAAGCCAGGTACGCCTGCTTGGGAAGTATCACTGCCCCCAAAGTGGATTAGATCTTCTCATATCAATCACAAATCAAGAAAGTCCCCCATTGGGCTTGACGGCGGCAGTTCTCCAGTCTTCTCAGTGAAGATTATCTGCTCAAATGATTCTAGTTTGTGACAGGTTGACAAAAACTAATCAGCACAGAAGGTTGTATATCTATTTATTCAATATGGGTACAAAAGGCGCTAACATCTGTGAATGAATAATGTGGAGTGTAAATAATTCTTCTAAGGCAATGGTTTGAAGGCTTAAAAAAAGACAACATCTACATCCAAAATACGGGCCCCTGATTCTCACTACCTGACATGAGATCTGTTTAGATCCCAGGAGATAGCATGACTGGCCTCTTGTGCCATTTGTCTTGAGTCTGGTGAGTGTGCTGACAACTGCAGAAGCTACTTTAACTAGGCAGAACTGAAAGAGAAAGAAGTGTTAGGAAATTCCAGATGACCACATGCAACTTCATGCATCCATGTCCTTCAGTTCCTACTGCTGTGAGGTCTGGAGAGGCAGGATTGCACCTGTGAGGTTCCATGTCGTGCTGAAAGAGTGAAGGGGCGAAAGTTGCATTTTAAAGACTTCAAAAAATACTTATTCTGTGTGATGGCCCACCTGGTGAGACTCCATGAGAACACTGGGAGCTGGAAGACATTAGCTATCTGAACCAGAAATTGAAGGGAGAGGCAGTGCCAAATGGGCTCTTGGAAATCATCCATTGCATATTATACATGTTTTCTAGGTCAAAGAGAGCTAGAGGATAAGGTGTGACTCAGAAGTTTTACAATGAGACCCTACACATGCAATAAAAGGTTTGGCTGTGAATGTCTTTGTAATAGAAACTGAAAGGACCCAACTTATCAGCTGTGCTTTATTGATAACTGAATGATTGTTCTGGCGGGGATAGTGAAGAGAAATTATCTGCCTCCTCCATAATGTCAATAGACGTTATATCCGATTACTTAAATCCCAAACACAGGATGAGTAAGGAAGAATTCTTTTTTTCTCAGTAGTGAAGTCTTAGTGTCCGTCTTTTTTATTTGTGCCTTTGGATGTTGTCCTTCGGGAAGAGAATAGTTATTGCTGATGTCTTGTTTCTCAGGTCCTTGGACTGAGACTAGAAATATGACGGTGGTCTACTGGTTCTCTGGGATGGGTTTGCCATCTTTATTATACATTCTTGGTCTCCATGAGTTCCAGAGGGACTCAATATGCCGCAGAATAGATAAATACCTTGCGTTCTGTCCATCTATTTCTATGGACCAGGCAGAAATAAGCTCTAGCAATACGTTGACCAATGAGATAAAAAAGAAGTGGGTTCTTTGAGAAAATTAACAAAATAGACAAACCACTTAATCCAAACTAATCAAAAAGCAGAGAAAATATCCAGAATTAACAAAATCAAAAAAAATAAAAGGAACATAACAACAGATATGTAGGAAATCCAGAGAATCATTAGGTCGTATTTAAAAACATGTACTCCACAACATATCCAAAACTTAAGAAATAGACAATTTTTCTGGATAAATAACACTTACCAAAAATTAAATCAAGACCAGATAAGTAAATAAAATAGACCTATAACTACTAAAAAAGTAAAAACAGTCATTAAAAGTCTCCCAACTATTTTTCTTTATAAAAGTCACAGTGTCTATACAGTTAATAAAACATAAGATGTGTCCAACAAAGCCATCAACTTCCAATAGTTTTCCAGCTTTGGTGGTGGGGTCTCCGAGAGCCACCACCAGCCGTGCAGAACTGTGGTGACTTACTTTTGTAAATGTTTCGGTATGCAGATAACCACAGCAGTTATGTGGGTGGCTATATGTCCTTCCTGTAAAATCCTCTAAACCAACAAATGAAAAAGAAAATTTTAACTATGGGTTTTAAAAGGGTTTATTTTTAATATCTAAGAAGCATAGCAGCATTTAATTAACCTAAAATTCTTTTTACAGAGAGTTTTTAAAGTTTTATTAGAAGGACCACCAATTCTAACAAAATACTGAGTGTTATTTCAGATGAGTGCAGCAATACTGATATTCAATTCTAATTATATATAATATACACTTGCATATTATATAATTATAATTATATATTATATGTTTTAAGTATAAATTATATATTTTTATATCTCTGAAGGGAATGGTGGTTTAAATGTTTATTGGAGTTGCATTTGTTATATAAAACATGCATTTAAGATAACTGAAGTCAAATGTTGCCTTCTAGAGCCTGAGTAACATTTTCATCTACCCTTAAGGAGTCTATATTAGATCTAGTACAAAACTCTCCTCTAAGAAAAGACAATAGTTGCTAGAACTGTTAGAGTATAATGTAACAAGGGTGCCACTTAAGCCACTTCGTGGGTGGCCCAAAGGCGTATTATTGTTCATGTGGGCTTGAGCTGCTTAAACTGTAACCGCCGAAGCCAACAGGATTATAATGTTCAGTTGTTGTGAGGATGTTGCCCTTTCTCCTTTATCTGCTCTGTTTGATTCTTAGAACCTGAGGTCTGCTTGTGTCCTGTGTGCTTGCATAGTAAGAATATATAGAAGTCTTCATATATGTTGTCCTAATTCTTAGCATTTCCCCTTCTAAGGATAAAGAATCTGTGTAAAGCATCTCTACTGAAATCTTTACCCCAAAGTGAAAATCATCTTTGAAGAATGAGGTTTTGCCTTAACAGAAGACTCGTAGTTTGTGTCTTTTGCAAATAGAAGCTTAAATTGGCCTGGGAGAAGGTTACAACATTGCGAACTAAGGTATGAATCGTATCCACTTAAATAGCGGTTTCTATTTCTCACTTGCTCCTCCGTGAAGCATAAGCAAATAAAACTAGGCTAAATATTTGATTCAGACATGAACTCACACATTTTTGTGGCCTCGTTTCTGAGACACTCTATTCAAAACAGAGCTTAACTGTTTGAAACAGTTTCCAATACTAAACAAGTCGATTAAATAAGCTGAGTATGCTGACATTCTGGCTGGGTGGCCACATTTGTTGCCTGGTGGTAGAAGCTGGTGCAGAGTGAGGCCAATAAATAGTTTACCAACAATGACAGATATGAATTAACACTTAACCACGTTAAATAACTTCCATGCTGTTGTATGTAAATATCTGTTTGTGTATGTTTTTGTAGATTTCAGAAAGCAGTCTTGGGTGTTTTCCTCAGTCATCATATACCTTCCTCTTGGTACAGGAGCATTCTCACTGCTCCTAGAACTTTCCATGTGACCAGTGGAGTCATGCGGGATCTGCCCCTAGCTCTTCGTCTGGGACACTCAGATTACAAGAACATAGCACCACAGCTATCGGCATTTTGTGTTGGGTTAATCGCCCTGCAATCTTAGTACTTTCAAGGTAATCATCATGCAGCAGACTGGACTCTTTTTCCTTCCCTAATGGCGAATGTCCCAGGAGGCATTTCCAGTACTGTCATGCTCACGAATATCTTCCCTCTATGACCTTGCAACATCCGATCAGGTTTTAGTGAATAAGAAAAACTATCACCTATAGCTGATGGGAAAAGCAAAGATAAAAAAAGCAAAAGATTGATTGAATCTTACGACAGGGTGGAAAGAAAATCAAGCTTAGCTAAACACGTCATCTCTAAGATCAGCATATATATGGTGGTAAGAGAAAAATCTAGCAGAGAAAGGAACCCATTTAAACCAACTACTCAAAACTTCACACACAAAAGTGTGTTTTGACTTACCTGTTCTGCTCTGTTTGGTTTCCTTCACAAATCTGGAATACCTAGTAGATATTACTCTTTTGTGTTGTGGCAGATTCACACCATCTTTAACCCCATAAACTATTGCAACCAGTCACTTAAAAGAAAATTACCCCTTTTTAAAAACACTTGCAATTGTGCTGGCCAAGTCTAATGTCTCATGAATGACCATGTGATAGAATTTATTGATTCGAACTATCTAAATTGAGCCACAAAAAAAAAAATAACCAAAAAAATGGTCTCCAGATGTGATGGCTATTATAAAAACTTGATTGTAAAGGATTTAGTAGTGCAAGCAACTAATTTTTAACCATATCTTGATTTTGTTATGTATTAATTTCAGTTGGAAAATAATGAGCATTCCTATCCTCAAACTAATGAATGTCCAAAAGAAAAGTACCTATATTTATGAAATTTCTTTTCTCCGGGTATTTGAGTATATACGGCTAAGAGGTTTTTGTCTAAGAATTGACAAGTGTTTCTCATCTCACGGTGAGATTGTATGTGTGGACATATGTATGAATATTCCCTATGTGTGATATTGGCAGAAGGAGTTAAGCCAATTTACTATTTGTTACTATAAAGACAAGATTTGTGCAGTACTTTTTGTAGAAAGGGATTTAGGAAGAGAATGCTACAGAAGCCCATTGGTATTTTCCTTTCCACAGTTGACAGAAGTGAAAGATGCATTTGAGCAATATTAAACAATAGAAATAAAAATAATAATTACAACAAAAAACTTAAACGGCTAAATTTAATTTACTTCACAAAATATAAAGCCAGAAAATTGGAACATATAATAACATCCTTAAGAATGTTGTGAGTAATGATTCTTTACCTTTTAAAGACAAACAATTTGAAATGATAAGTGAGATTTCTCATATACAGCAATAAGTAGAAAAAGAAACGTGAGAAATCATTTATAATACTCCCACATAGTCATATTAGCTTTTGAAAAGTTCCAGCAGTGGAATGTTTTGTTTTTCTGCTTATATAATTTTCATCAAGAGAGACTGTAAATTTATTCCTTTTCCCAAAAATTACAAGTTAATTTTAAAAAATTGCTGGGTCTGGGTGGCCGGCCTGCCGAACGGGTCCCGGCCCCGCTGGCCGCGGGACACCCAGCAGCGGGAGATCGGATCCCAGGTGCCAGGAGGGCCATCGCTGGGGTGAGTGAGTTTCTGGAGCGGCGGGGACAAAACTCAGACGTTCCCCACCCCTCCTCGCCTGGTCAGTCTGGGGGGCTGTACTCCTAACCTCGCCTCCCATTCCTGCTCCCACACAGCTTGCACCCAAGGCCCTCCCCCACTACCTCAGCCCCCCTCCCCTCTTTGAACCACACAACAGCTCCCAGCATCAGCTGTTTGGGCGCTACCAGGGTCCCGGGTGAGGACATTCAGGAGGTGGTGGCTCTGTGTCTACAGGTGACCGGGCACCTGCACCAACGCCGGCCCTTTGCGCGGGGGTGGCCTTCAACACAGGGAGATCGGATCCGGGTGCCAGGGGGCCATCCGCTAAAGACAGTCCCTGCTTCTGCACTGAAGAGATACACCCAGAACACAGGCACAGCAAAAACAGACCAGGCACACAAGGCCTCTCTTGCTTCATTTGAAAGGAGATGGGGAGGCGCCAATGCAAGAATTCCTTCAACAACCTGAAAGGCAGCAGCATCACCAGAAACCAGGGATCCCGAAATAAGAAGAGATTGCTCGCTTTCTCCAGAAGGAAGTGGAAAAGTAAGCCCAAAAGTGAATTTTTTGAAAATAGCAGAAGACCTTGACAGGTGAAAAACTGCCAAACAGTGGGATTACAGAGCAAAAAGTAGAGGAAATAGATAAATCGCTCAAAGATACCCAAGAAAACCAAGAGAAACAAGAAGAATGCAATCAAACAGGTAAGAGAAATGGTTTCCAAGACCCTGAAGAATGAAATGGAAGTAATGAAGAAAACACAAACCGAGGGAAGGTTGGAGATGAAAAATCTGGGTAAATGAACAGGAACTAGAGCAAGTGGGCACTACTAACAGATTACAAGGATAGAAGGAGAATGTCGACACTGAAGATACCATAGAGAAAATTAACACACTGATCAAAGAAAACCTTAGTAAAACCAGCACCTATCACAAAACATTCAGGAAATATGGGACACAATAAAAAGACCAAACCTAAGAATAATTCGGGATACAAGAAGGAGAAGAAGTACAGCTCAATGGTTCAGAAAAAATATATTTAACAAAATTATAGAAGAAACTTTCCCAGCCTAAAGAAAGATATTCCTGCAGAAGATTTAAGATAGCTATTACAGATACACCAATAGACTGGACCAGAAAAAAACATCTCCTCTTCATATAATAACATGGAACACAAAACATCCAGAATAAAGAAAGAAATATTCCCAAGAGCTGCAAAGGAAAAAGGTCAAGTTACTTATAAAGGAAAACCTATCGACTTATCCCTGACTACTCTATGGAAACCATGAAAGCCAGAAGGTCCTGGATAGATGTACTGCAGAAGCTAAGAGAACATGGATTGTGTTACAGGGATCACAGGATCTACAGCCAAGCTTGTTCACTGCTATAAATGGAGAAAACAAAATTTTCCAGGATAAAAACAAATTCGTAAACAATAGTGTGAGTACAAATCCAGCCTTACAGAAAGTAATAGAAGAAAATCACAAAACCAAGGAGACCAACAATGACTCACAATAACTCAAACTTCTAGACACCCTTTACTAAAGAAATTCAAAAAGAAAGTTAAACACACAAACCCTAAGGACTAAAAAGTGACCAGAGTTGGCAACCACTGGTCATTAAAACTCAATGCCGTGGGACTTAAATCTCAATTTTATAAAAGACAGGCTAAGAGATTGGATACTCAAACAGATCCAACATTCTGCTGTTTACAAGAAACACACCTCAACCACAAAGATAGGCACCTACTTAGAGTAAAGGGATGGGAAAAGGTTTATCAAGCAAATGGACCTAAGAAACAAGCAGGTGTGGCCATACTACTTAACAAAAGTTGGATTAAAATAATAATCAGAAGAGATGGAGAGGGATATTTTATATCATAACAGGAACAATTGACGTGATGAGGTTCACACGAATATCTATGCCCCTAATATAAAAGCACCCACATATGTAAAAGAAACATTACTAAACTCAAAGATGCCATCAAACCGCACACCACTAAATGGAGATTCACACTCCTCTTTCACCAATGGACAGGTAATCAGACAGAAACTTAACAGAGAAATAAGAGAATTAATGGAGGTATTGAATCAAATGGACATAACAGACATCTATAGAACATTCCAACCAAATAGGAAAGGAATATACCTTCTTCTCTGCAGTTTAGAACCTTCTTGAAAATTGACTACACCTTTGGCAACAAAGCAAACTTCCACAAGCTACAAAAAATAGCAACTCACCTGTGTCTATCAGATCACTACACGGACTAAAGTTAGAATTCAACAACAACCAAGCAACAGAAAGCCTGCAAACTCATGGAAACTGAATAGTCAACTTATTGAACCACACCTGGATTAAAGAAGAAATAAGAAATTAAAGATTCCTTGAATTCAATGAAAATAAAGAATCAACATACACAAACTTATGGGATACGAGAGTCTAAGGGGAAAGCTCACAGTTTAGAGCCACTAAAAAGAAAACAGAGAAAGCATACATTGAGAATCAACAGCCCACCTGAAAGCTCTAGAAAAAAAAGAAGCAGACTCACCTAGGGAGGAGCAGAAGACTGGAAATAGTCAAACTGAGGGCTGAAACTTCACCAAAATAGAAACACAGAAAACAATCAAAGAATCAATGAAACAAAAGCGGTTCTGGAGAAAATCAACAAAATTGATAAACCCCTATCCAAACTAATCAAACGCAAGAGAGAGAATCTGCAAACAATAATAAGATCAGAAATTAAAAAGTGTATACAACCACAGACATAGAGGAAATTCAGAGAATCATTAGATCTTACTACAAAATTGCATGCCACAAAACTGGAAAATGTAAAAGAAATGGAACTTTAGATAAACACTATATACCAAAGTTAAATCAGACAGGTGAGCACCCAAACAGACTGTCAGTAGCTAAGAATTAGAAGGCATAAAAACCTCCCTACCAAAAAAAGCCTAGGACCAGATTTGCTTCAATGCGGAATTCTACTAGAATTTCCAAGAAGACCTAATACTCCATACTCCTTAAGGTATTTAGTCATAGAAACAGAAGAGTCATTGCCAAATTCCTTTTATGAAGCTACATCACTCTGATACCAAAACCACACAAAGACTCAACCAAGAAAGAGAATTACAGGCCAACTTTCACTCATGAACACGATGAAAATTCAACAAAATACTGGCTAACCGTATCCAAGAACACATTAGAAACATTATCCATTATGATCAAGTAGGCTTCTACCAGAGATGCAAGGTTGGTTAACATACGAAAATATCAAGAAATATCATATAAATAAACTGAAAGAAAAAACCATATGATCATTTCCTTAGATGCTGAAAAAAGATGTATCAAGAACATCCTCTTTATGATAAAAGTCGGAGAGATTAGGGATACAAGGGTATACATATAATAAAAGCTAGTTTACAGCAAACCGACAGCTACAACACTGGGAATCAACTTGGAGAGAAACTCAAAAGCCATCCAACAAATCAGGAACACCACAAGCTGTCACTTCATACACAATATAGGGCATGAAGTTTTGTGGAAGAATTGTAGACAAAGTATAAGGGGATCAAGTGGGATTCGAATTGGAAAGGAAGAAGTTAAAACTTTGGCTATTTGTAGATGAGTAGTTACATCTTTTACCCCAAAAATCTCACCACCAAAGAACTCACAGCTGATAAACGCCTTTTAGTAATGTGGTGGATACAAGATCAACTCCAAAAAATCAGTTGCCCTCCTATATACAAAGGATAAGGAAGCAGAGCGGAAATCAGAGAAGCATCACCTTCACGATAGCCACAAACAGGCAAAATATGCACTCCCTAACCAAAGAAGTGAAGGATCAATTTGACAAGAACTTAAGGCATTGAAGAAAGAAATTGAAGAGATACAACAGAAAATAAGATCTCCCTTGCTCTTGGATTGGGAGTGACTCAACATAATAAAAATGGCAATCCTACCACAAAGGCAATTTATAGATTCAATGCAATCCTCATCAAGATCCCATTAAAATTCTTCACTGATCTTGAAAGAAGTAATAACTTTATATGGAATAACAAAAAAACCCAGGATAGCCAAAACAATCTTGCAGCAACAAAGGTATGAGGTATTACAACTTGACTTTAAACTCTAATTATAGAGCTACAGTAATGAAAACAGTGTAGGGTGGTATAAAAATAGAGAAGCTGACTAATGAATCGGGAAGACCCGGATCTTAACTCAAACTCATATAAGAACACCTCATTATAAAAAAAAAGTATACAATGGAAGAAAGAAAGCATCTTCAACAAATGGTGCTGGCACAACTGGATGTTAACCTGTAGAAGAAAGAAAAATCTGACTCATATCTTTTCAAATAAGACAAAACTCAAGTCCAAATGGATTCAAAGAACTCAATATCAATCTAACACATCAACTTGATAGAAGAGAAAGGGAAGTACCTACAAGAGATGGGTACAGTAAGCAATGTCAGTATAACCCTGCACAGTCATTAAGGGCAACATTGAATAAATGGGACTCACTGAAACTGAGAAGCTAAAGAAAAGACACTGTCACTAAGACAAAAAGGGAACTCCACTGACTGGGAGAAGATCTTCACTAACTCCCGCAACAGACAAAGGTCTGATCTCCAATATAAATAACCAAGAAACTAGACTTTTGAATGCTAATTAACCCAATTAAAAATGGGGACTGATCTGAAAGAGAGAATTCTCAATGAAGAAGTTAAATGGCCAAAAGGCACTTAAGGTCATGCTCAGTCTTAGCGTATCAGGGAAATGCAAATCAAAACAACACATTGAGATTATCACCTTACACCTGTCAGAATGGCTAAAATCAAAAACACTAATGTGATAGCTCTCTTGCTGGAGAGGCTGTGGAGAAAGGCACCTTCATCCATTGCTGGTGGGAATGCAAACTTGTGTACCACGGTGCAGTGTGGCGCTTTAGGAAATTAAATCAACCTACCTGTGGACCTTGTGCAAAATGCCACTGGGAATATACCCACGTGAGATGCCTGATCATATGACAAGGACATTTGTTAACTATGTTCATAGCAGCATTATTTGTAAATAGCCGTAACCTGGAAACAACCTAGATGGTCACTGAAGAATGATGGTGAAGAAAGTGTTTAACATATACACATTAGAATAATACTCAGCGGTAAAAAAAACAATGTGACTTCCCCCGCGAATTTTGCATGCAAATGGATGGAAATAGAAAACACTATCCTGGGAGAGGTAACCCAGAACCAAAAGGATGAACATGGATGTACCTTATCATGTCTAGAGATAAATAAAGGTAGTGAGTTATAATTTGATATTAAAGAAACTAAATAAGTGACAGAACTGAAAGAAAAACAATAGTATCTCCTGGTTATGGGAAGTAGACCAGATTGCCGGTCAAAAATTTGGGATCTTGGGGGTGTGGGTGGGAGGGGGGTGAGTGGGAGAAGGGGAGAGAAATGTGAGAAGGGGAGGATGGGGGAATCTGGGGAAACGGGATGTTTGGGATAAAGGAAGTTATTGGGAGAGAGAAGCACACATCTTAATTAAGGGAGCCATCTTAGAATAGAAAAATATAAAATAAAAAAAAAACAGTTTCAATAGAGAGAGCTTAAAGCTGCCTAACAGGTACTCAAACAGGTAAAATATAAATCAACAGGTAAAGTATACAATAATCAACAACACATAGTATATATTAATTATAATGCAGCCATGGCAAGTGTGCATATTAAATATAAAACTTATTCTACAACATTTATAAAAAAATGCGTTTATGGAAAATTTCAAGTTTTTGCCAATTAAGATATTAAACTCTCTTTAATTTAAACCAGTAGCCTGTCTGTATGTATGTAAGGCAGGATAAGTAAAGCTAAAAAATGGGCTTGATCTGACATATTATTGCTACAATTCTACACAAGAATAGACATAATGTTATAGCAAAAAATCCCTTAAAGGATTTTATGCTAAATTTTGGCAAATGTTTTCCAATGGAGGAACTGCATATAGGAATATAATACAAAAAATATTAAGGAGCATAATAAGGATCTTGTAAGCAGCTTATGAAACTTTGCAAGTAGTAGATCAGATGCAAACGGATCTGACATTGATAACACCAAGCTGACCTTTGCTAGGGCAAGGTGGAAAAGCCCTGCAATGCATTAGTGAAAAACCTGACCGTATTTGGGGTGAGGATAAGTTTATGCTTTTTTCACAGAAAGAAAATAAAAGCTTGGCCTGATGTCGCAGCACTCTATGAACAGAGGAGTTCCTGAGGCGATTGCAGAGAGGTCCTTAGTCTGGCTTTTCCTGCCTCCAAGGAGAGGAGTCCCTGATAACAGAACCTGCTGCCCACTTCAGGTGTAATTCTGCCTCTGAGTCTAGGAGACCCGGGCTGAGATAATGCCAGGATGTGCTTCAGATAGCCGGAATCCAGTTCAACTCACTCCAGGAATCCCACCGGCCCTGGTAGCTGGGTTGAGTGCTAATGTCTGCAGCTTGCACCTGGTCTGCTTGGAGCTGACTGGACATCAGACTGTTTCAATTTTTGGGACACAGAACCTCATTTTAATTAAAAATATCAACCTCCTCACTTAAGAAGGGGAAAGATTGGGGTTCCTGAGACTGTTGTCAGAGTCTGGAAATGGTGGTATTTGACAAAAATGTATGTAGTTGCATTTTTACTGAAATTGATCTCAATGATATTTGTAACTGCTTGATATTATAGACACATGCTGTAAAGTGTTTGGGTTGCAATGCATATGTTAAGAATTTTAGATTTTGATCCTTTTTTTCACCTCCCCAATTGATGGCATGTGCACTAATGCACCCAGTGGAGTAGGCATTTGTGGGAAGGAGGACATACATGGGCCAGACT
Source organism: Microtus obscurus (assembly GCA_963919715.1). Taxonomy (NCBI): domain Eukaryota; kingdom Metazoa; phylum Chordata; class Mammalia; order Rodentia; family Cricetidae; genus Microtus; species Microtus obscurus. The sequence continues at coordinate 21,175 of CAWTZC010001194.1, forward strand.
AAAAGGTGAATACTGGGTTTGGAAGGTGTTCCTTGTCTGGAGATGAGTTATTGGTGCCAAAATTATATCACTTGTTTAAGAGCACCTCACAGATTTTACAATGATACAGGGGCCCAATGACGGGAGTTAATGGATCCTCACCTCAATTTCAAACTATACAGAGGCCGTATTATAGTCGTTCAACATGGCATGGTTTTTAGGTACGAGGGCGTCTCCACATAGCCTAAGACAGGGTGCCCTGTGATCTGCTTACTTTAATCCTACTAGATACCTTTTATTTGAGAAGCTCCAAGAAATCAATGTATTCTGATAAGGTAACCCCCTCCACCCCAAGAGAGGTAATTGCTTATCAGTTTGAGGAGAGGGTCTCTCCTTGTCCCAGTCCCTTCTCAGATCTGGACACCTATGGTTGACTCCGTTCTGGTGGCCTCCACCAGGCACCACTTTTAGTATGAAACGAGGAATATGTTGGGAGCCGTTAAGATTGTTATAGAAACTTACTGGGAGCCTGGGGTAGGAACCCCCAAACCCATAATTATGTTAAGAATAGGTTATATTGGCAAAACCTGTTTCACACCCAATTAGCGTCTCGCTAATTACACGAACTCAATCTCACCGCAAATGAACGGTTTAAATTCCAGCTATCCAGGGAACCAGGTGTGGCAACTCCGACCTTGGCCTACCTGACCTGGATGTAGGTTACGTGACTGGGACCCGCGTGCCAGATTCCATGCGCCTGTGCTCTGCCCCCTAAGCCCTCATTCAGGGGGCATATGGTTACCTGTCCCCACAAACGGAGGCTTGACAAAAAAAAAAAAAAAAAAGTATTCAGGTTTTAGATCCTACTGCCTATGCCTAAAACAAAATTATCAAAGGGGCAAATAAATGTGATAAAGTATGTGTATGTATAAATGTGTATAGTGGAACTACTATTTTGGACAATTAATACATGCTAATAAAATAAAATTTAATTATTATAACTT
>CAWTZC010001196.1:0-20885 GCA_963919715.1 Microtus obscurus
TGATGTGGGAGTGTCATATATCAATCTGTTGATTTCATTGGTTCAATAAAGAAACTGCCTGGGCCCTGATAGGACAGAAAATTAGGTAGGTGGAGTAGACAGAAGAGGATTCTGGGAGAAAGAAGCGGAGTCAGTGAGTCGCCATAATGTTCCCAGTCCCTGCAGACGCAGGCTAGAATCTCCCCGGTAAGCATACCTTGGGGTGCTACACAGATTATCAGAAATGGGTTAGGTCGATATGTAAGAGCTAGCCAATAATGGGCCAGGCAGTGATTAAATTAATACAGTTTGTGTGTTGTTATTTCGGGGCTTAAGCTAAGCCATGCGGGCGGCCAGGTCACAGCCGCGCAGCTCCCTATTACAACAAATTGGCACCCAACGTGCTAATGAACTCCACGTAAAACCTGAGAGGGCTTAAAAAGGACAGAGACAGATTTTAACACAGTTTTTTTTTTTTTTTTTTTTTTTTTTTTTTTCTGTTTCTGGGTTGCGTGCCGCAAAGAAATTGTCCTGACTCAGCAACAGGAAAAAACTGGCTGTTTTAAAATGCCGGCTTTCTGGGCTATGCCGCCATTACGATCTCTGTCTGGCTCCTGCGGGAGACAGAGCTTTTGTATGGAGTATTTGGAGTAAAGTGCTATGGCTTGCTTGATGGCAATGTGGACTGCTGTGTGCCTGGAACTGTGCGCAACTCAGGTGCACCAAATGGCTCTGAGGCAGGACTGGCTCAGCTCCACCATGCTGAACCGAGCTAATCTCAAGCAGGAACTACCGTAATTACTGTGATAACAGCGCACTTAAGGTTTAGACTTGGCAGGACACAGGCAGTGCTGTATTACCTGTACATGATGCAACTTAAGTTTTTAAGAAATGCTTAACATTTTAAGAAGTGCTCCTGGACAGTAAAAAAATTACAGATTCACAATAAAACAGATTCAGACAGACCACTAAATGGAACACAGTGTTGGATGAATGTATGTAGGCTTGAGAGAAAAAAATATATATATATATATATATATATATATATATATATATATATATATATAGAGAGAGAGAGAGAGAGAGAGAGAGAGAATAAAGTTAATGCCTTTAAGAATAAAAAGGTAAAGTCTTTAAGGAGACAGAGTACAGATAGTTAAGAGAGTAAAAGAAATAAAGAAAAATAAGCCACGTAAAAATGGAAAATTCACAGAGAGTCTGCATTATGTACATTGTGTTTTCTTTAAAATTTTTGACTGTGAAGGGAGCTAACTACAGAGAGACATTTCATTGTATGGGCTACCAAGTGGAACCAGAATGGATATCATGGGGTATGACTTCAGAATTTGGGTCTAAGGATATGATGTTGGAGAGGGTCTTCTTTTGTTTTCACAGAGGACCGGACCCTTGGATTTCTTCTATTCCAATTTGGTATGATAGACCACGCCTCCTGAAAGGTTGCTGTGAACACCCTCAAAAAAATTACTTCACTCAACTGCCAACTGAGATGACCCTGGCACACAGGTTATACCATGAAAGACCTAATTAACGACGCTCCATTCAGCAGGAAGCAGTTTAGAGAGAAAAAACTGCGCCCATGTTCCCAAATACTGTTTATAAATGTCCTTTTACATTTAAAGGGGGATATGATATAGATATAAATAATTTACATTGGTGTGGATTTTAAGGTCAATTTTGTTATATGTATATGTATTTCTGCTCTTGATTAAGGTATTGCGATTATGTAGTTCATTTTTAAAATGTAATGTATAATTAAAAAATATAGGTTGTTGTTGAATAATCGTAAATAATAGTCAAGCTTGTAGTCATGTTAGTTAGATTTTCTAGATATATAGAGATATATTTCAATTGGATAGGCATTCTTCATATCTTTCAAAGACTGCAGAATATGGCATTTAAAATATTTTAATAACTTAGGGTTTTCCATGACAATGAGACACGTCTGCTCCTGGCAGCACCAATCTACTTCGAGAGGAAGATGGGTATCGAAGAGGATCATTATGGAGTTTGATAGCCATTTGGGCAAGAAACTGCTCTTGCCTGGACTGTTGCATAAACTGGACGCCAAGAACCCACAGAGAGAGGACTGCTGAACTTGCCTAAAGGTGAGATGATCTTTCAGGGTTCCTGATTCATAAAAGAGTCTACGAGACATTCTGCAGGACGCAGGACACAGCAGAAAATGACTGAACTGTCTTTGAAATTTCCTGCTTCATGGAAATGTCTGCTGGATACTATGGGCCTGAAGGCCGAAGATAGATGCCCCAACGGTACAGAGGAACTTTGGGTGACTGTCCAGGCAGCGAGATGTCTCTGTCATTTCTAGAGTTTGGATTTCTTGTTTGTTTAAATAATTTTATATCCTTCTGGAGTCTTTGATGGAGTTGAAGAATGGTTAGTTATAGTTATAGTTTTCCTTAGTTATGATAAAAGATAAAGTAGATATAAATAATGTAACTGTAATTCTTACTTGATAACTGTTTTGTTATATGTGATCTTACTATGTTAAAGTTAAAGCTTTTCTTTTTTGTTTAAACAGAAAAAGGGGAAGTAATGTGGGAGTGTCATATATCAATCTGTTGATTTCATTGGTTCAATAAAGAAACTGCCTGGGCCCTGATAGGACAGAAAATTAGGTAGGCGGAGTAGACAGAAGAGGATTCTGGGAGAAAGAAGCGGAGTCAGTGAGTTGCCATGGTGTTCCCAGTCCCTGCAGACGCAGGCTAGAATCTCCCCGGTAAGCACACCTTGGGGTGCTACACAGATTATCAGAAATGGGTTAGGTCGATATGTAAGAGCTAGCCAATAATGGGCCAGGCAGTGATTAAATTAATACAGTTTGTGTGTTGTTATTTCGGGGCTTAAGCTAAGCCATGCGGGCGGCTGGGTCACAGCCGCGCCACTCTCTATTACAACATCTATTTATAATGGGATACACAACAAACAAGTCTTCTAAGGTACTGCCTTATGGGAAGAAGGGGATATTGAAGGGACTGGAAAGATGGCCCAATGGGTAAAATGCTTTCTGCTCAAGCATGAGTACTTGAGTTCGGATTCCCAGTATCTACATAAAAGCTATATATGGTTAGACACATCTGTAACCACAGTACTGGAGGACAGAGACAGACAGACCCTGGGGGCTCATCAGCTAGTCAATTTGGCCAAAACAATGAGCTGCAGGTTCAGAGAGTGACTCTGTTAAAGGCCAAAAACCCACCACCATCACCACGACCAGCACCACCACCAAACTCAATAAGATATTAACAACTCCACCAGGTGCTCCTGGCTTCAAGGCTCTCAGTGTCCATGGCCAGGCTCTGTCTAACTGTTTGGTCCCTACGGTCCCAACTTCCTGGCATCCTTCCAGTCCTCCAATGCAGTCACCAGCAAGGCATGGCTTTCCTGTGTGCTGTTACCTCTGTGGAAGACCCCTGGCCTCTCCCTCTCCCGGTTGGGAATGACCTAACCATCAGCTCTCAGCTGAAAAGGCACATCTGGGAGAAAATTGTTCATGATTCAGCCTCAACCGAGTTCTTGTGTTAAATAACTTTCTAGAATGACTTTTTTTCTTGTCACCAGACTTAACTCAGTCTGCAATCTCATGTTTATTCATAAGTCTATTTGATTTCTGTCTTTCCCCTGGATCTGTAGAGACTTCTGAGAGCAGGAAATACTGTCTATTAGTCTCTCTGTCTTTCTACTTCACACGGACATCGATGGGCATTGGTGCACATTTACAAAAGGAAAACATACTCAAAAGTGTCTGCTTGACACAGTAAGAGCTGAGCAAAAGCAGTGATATGAGCCAGGAGTCGTGACCTACATCTGCAATTCCAGTGCTCAGGAGAATGAGTCAGGAAGATCAAAAGTTTGAGACTAGACTGTGCTGTACAGTGAGAGCCTGTCCCAGAATAAAGCAAGCAAACAGAACGGGGCTATAGTCCATGCATTTGCCTAGCAGGGAGCAAGGCTGTGGGTGGGTCAAAGGCTGAGATTCTTGGGGAGACAGACAAAATTAGGGCAGGGTAACATTCATCTTGTTCCCCCTGATAGATTAGCTGCTTATATACAAGGAAAACAAGGCCCCTTGGCTGAGTAAAGTGCCCATCTTTCTACTAACATGAAACCACGTTGGGCCTCATTTGGGGTTTGCTGTCAGTGACTGATGTGACCCACAGGGATCTCTGAGTGGGTCATTTCTGAGCCAGCTCCTACTAGGCTGCAGAGCACATGCTACAAAGACATGGTTGGGAGAAACATTATTTTAAATTAGACTGATAACTGGCCAATCAAATTGTCTTTGAGCTCAAGCACCTCACATTTGAGCTGGATTCTAAGGTTCTCGGGGCTTCTGTTAGGGGTTCTACAACAAACCACCACAGAATGGGAGACCTGAGACAGCAGCAATGCAGATTGCGTGGTTGTGGGAGTCAGAAGATCCAAATCACTGTCACCGGGCCGAAGTCATAGCCCAGGAGGACTGAGGCTCTGGTGGCTGTCGTTGACTACAGCCACATCCCTCAACTCTCTGTCTCTGTCTTCCTACCACCTTCACTATCTACCTGTATGTATGACTGCAGTCTTCTGTCTCCCATAGAAATATGTGTGATGATATGTAGTGTCCGTCCAGATCATTTGGAGAAACGCCCCCATTTCAAGAACCTTCATTTAATCCCATCCCCGGTCAAGTCTATGCTATATATGGCAACATTTACAGATTGCAGAAATTGGGACTCCACACCTCTGGGGTCATTCAGTATTCAGCGCCTCTTACAGTCATCTTTACAACCCCCAAATATATTCACATACCTTGCTCTCGCTTCTGTTAATACAGGACAACTTTACTAAAAGGATCACTGCTGAAGTGGGCTTAGCCCATAGGTGACAGGTCAGTGAGAGGTGGTGGCAGAATTCCAACCCAGGCCCAAGGTGTGCACTTCCTGGGTAGTCCGTGCCTTTGTGTGCACCTGGGGCTGGCAAAGCTCTTCAAGCCAAAAGGAGATGACAAGGATGGGCTACCATGACCTTGATCAGCTTATGCTATTTGCCAAAGGCACAACAGTATCACCTCAAGGATCATAGCATCATGGTAGATGGGGGAGAAAGATGACCTACTGGGTTTTTTTGTTTGTTTGTTTGTTTTTTGTTTTTTGGAGACAGGATTCCTCTGTAGCTTTGGAGTCTGTCCTGGAACTAGCTCTTGTAGACCAGGCTGGCCTTAAACTCACAGAGATCCACCTGCCTCTACCTCCTGAGTGCTGGAATTAAAGGCATATGCCACCACCGTCCAGCTGTCCGGCTAGTTTTTAAAGAAGAACACAGCTCTGTTGTGGGACCGGCTGTATATGATAGAGCTATCTGTGGCTGAGGGCTTGGGTCCCATGACTGTAGTGAACCATATTCTCCCAGCAGCCAGTGAGCGTGAAGGAGGAGCCTGGGCCTCTGAAAGATCATAGCTGGAGCCTGTACCTTAGTTTCAGCTTGATAAAATTCTGGGCAAAGGGCCCAACTAAACTATGTGAGAGTCCTGACCCTCAGCCACCCCTGTGGCCTGAGTAAGCTGTTAAATCTGTGGTCATTGGTTATGCAGCAATAGGAAACTGATGCACTTGTTTTGCACGGGGGTTTATATTGTAGATCTGAGCTAGAGAACAGATACGGGCAGACAACCCAAGCGCAAAGTCAAGCACAACAAATGCCCGGGCAGCAAAGTATCTTGGGAAGAAAATATCGGCTGTGAAAGTAAGATGGCTTAGAGTCAGGAAATAGATTGTTAACTGCAAAATAGGCCAGGAGGCAGATTTGAGGGAAATTGAGAAATGGAGAAGGGAGATGTTTCACAAAGCCTTTCAACTGCAGGGATAAAAACCTAACTCAGGCAGGCCAAGCAGCCTTGAATGAATCCAGCGAGAAACAAGGAAAGCCTAGCGGCTAAAAAGTTCAGCACTTTGTGCAGCAGCCTGATGCCTCTCCCCTCTTTCACTCCCTTCGTCACTGCTGACATCACTGCAGTGCCTGGCAAACCTTCTGGCAGTCGCTAATGCTCACTCAAGGCTGATAGCTGCCTTGTTAAACAACCTCCGAGAAAGGAGATGGCTGGCTCTGGCACCCTCCCCTCACGCCTGACTCGCAGGCCCAACTTTGACCGCATGGCGGGAGAGGGGAGCCTCACCTGAGACCAAAAGGATGCTCAGTAGGCAAAGGTCACGGTCACCTATTGCCCTACACAAAAGATGTTAGAAACCCGTGAATCTGGCGCCATGTTCACGCTCAGGTAAAAGAGGGACAAGACTGCGCATGTCAGAAAGCCAAGAAGTAAGTGTTAACCGCAGGCTCCTGTACGTGGCGCTTGCCTTCGCTACCACACTCACTTGGTCAACAGCCCTCTGAAGCAGGCACACTCACATTGAAGGGCATTCAGGCTCAGATTTTCCTCAGGCCACTGACCTAGCAATTGGCAAAGCAGGACTCAAACAGAGGTGTGTGGGTTTCCTAAGTATGGCGTTAGACAGCCTCTTTCTGAGTTAATCCCAACCAGGTTAGAACATGGGGCAGGGTGACTCCTAATCAAACGTAGTTCCCTTCTATGAACGCCCACTTCAAAGCTAGCTTCCCGTGGGGATTTAATAAGTGGCTTACTTTCATTTGGGCCCAGCAATTCACTGACTAGGCCTTTAGAAGAAAGCCCAAAGGCCACTGGGAAAAAGAAAGTGAATGTCTGCGAGCACAGGCATGGCAGGGAGCACAGCTGTGGGGGAGGATCTATCTGCAGAGGGCCATCAGAAGCCCCGACATTGACAGCTATGACAGTGCCAGAAGCAAACAATGAGATAGGAAGTGTGAGAAGGAAACAGGTTTAGGACGCTCCCTCTCCCACGGCCTCACTCCCATTGTGCCCCCACTGAGTCAGCGTGGAGAGGAAGAAAACACTTCATCCTCCCACACACTCCTCTACCCTACCCAGGATGGAGAAGGAGGAGAGGGGTGCGGACACATGAGCACGGGTAAGACACAAACAGGTACCCACCCCCAGCTCCACATACTCAGGGACCACAGTCCCTGTCTCTACACGCCCAGACACTAAGTGGGATATGTGGTACCCTGCCACTCCCACTCCACCGCAGAGATTTCAGGCTGGGATCTAAGGAGAAGGCACGCTTTCAAGGAACCGGATTCTGGTGCCAGCCTAAGATGTGCCAGCTAATTCCAGAATGCCAGGCTATGGGTATAGTTCAGTTGGCAGAGTGCTTGCCTAGCATGCAGGAAGTTCTGGGTTCAGTGCTTAGCACGGTACAGACTAGACATACCCACGATCCCAGCACTCAGGGGGGAGGAGACAGGCGAATCAGGAGTTCAAAGTTATCTTCACTTTAGTATAGGGTTGAACTAGATGATGCTGATGATGATGAAGACAGTGAGGAAGTAGGCTATATACAATAGCTGGGTACAGGAGTGGAAAACATGCTGCCTCTACATGTTCTATTTTCCACAAGAATGCAGAATTCTGGCATTTACATAATCTTATCTTTAAATGTTAGAAACAAGTCCCACCTTCAGCCAGTCTGCAATCTGAATCCACACAGGTAGCCGGGATCACATGTGGCTAATTCCATTTAATTAAAAAATGGACGAACACTAAACGTTCAGTTCCACTGACACATCTCAACTCCTCAGTGACCCCTCCCCCAGCAGGAGCTGGCATACTGGAGAAGGTAGAGATCCACAGAAAGTTCCCCCCCAATAGCCTGCGTCTAAATCGTCTCCAGGATAACAGTCAAAATCAAGACAAAATGAAACAAACTTCAGGAAAGTAGTGACTGGAGTTTGATGGCTGAGCCGTAGCATTCTCACACTAAATAGCGAACATATCCAACTTCGCGGGTTTAAAGGTTTCCTCTGGTAACTACTCATCTTACTGCCCAAAGGAAGCCATTGACAATATAAAAACATGGGCAGGACTGTACTTTAGTCATGGACTAAAATGTGAATTTTGTATGATCTTCATAGGACAAAGGAATAGCTACCTAATTCCTCAGCCTGCCCCCGTTTAAAAATAAAAGAGCCTGTCTCATTCTAACATAATCCCGAACAGACAGCTGGATGCTGGATTGGGCCCACAGGCAGCGGCCTGCTCGTCACTGACTTTGCCCTGGAAGCTTTCTGATGGAGACAGGTGGGCTGAAGATGAGGAGGGGGAATTGGGGCACATTAATTTGATACCCTGGCCACTTTCTCCATGAAGTTCCACACTCAGCCAACACTGATCAGAGAGGGAGGGAAGGGCCACCACAGACCCTTCTGTGAGGATGTTCATCAACATTGGGGGTCCTCATTATCCATAGACTCTGAATGTAGAGGTTGGCCTATTATCTGAAATCCAGTTATAACTCTAAAATCAACATTTGGGGCTCCTGTTGAATCTTTTTTTATAAATACAATTAATTGTATTTAATTTTTATTTTTATTTATTTATTATGTATACAATACGCTGTCTGTGTGTGTCTGCAGGCCAGAAGAGGGCACCACTCCTCATTACAGATGGTTGTGAGCCACCATGTGGTTGCCGGGAATTGAACTCATGACCTTTGGAAGAGCAGGCAATGCTCTTAACCACTGAGCTATTTCCCCTAGCTCCCCCCCCCTCCCCCGTTGAATCCTTTTGTGACTTAGGGAGATGGGAGAAAAAAACCAAGTCTCCTGGCTCGCATGTTTCCAGCTGAGGTGTGAGAAGGAGCTCACTGCCTTCTAGCTTAAATGGTGCTTGTGTCCTGCTCATGGTCTGAAGGCATGTCCAAGGGCCCTAGAAGATAGCAATCCAACGTATTTGTAGACAACAACATCACATCTTGATGTCAAAAGGCTGGGCATTGCCTCTAGTCCACGCATGATTTATACACTTGGCTGGGCACTGCCTCTAGTCCAAGCATGGTTTATGCTTCTGTTTTTTTGTTGGTGATTTTGCTGGTGTTTAATATGGGCTCCCGGAGTGTTGATGTACAGAGTTAGCTATGCTATTTGTGCCCCTCACCCCTTAAAACACTCTTGTTGAAACCTAATCACCAATTAGGTCCTGATCACAGACCCCTCCTGAACGTAAGTAGTGCCCTTAAAGGCAGCCACAGAGAGCTGCCTTGTCACTTGAACACCAATAGAGGGCAGCACTAGAGATGCTATCTACACCTGGGACCTTGCCAGACACCCAGGCAGCTGGTGCCTTGACCTTGACCTTCCAGCCTTCAGACTGCAAGATGTAAATTTCTTTGGATTACAAGCCCTCTGAGTTATGGTTTTGTTTTAAAACAGTTTCTGAGTAGAAGGGCCATGGTGTCCTTGGGAGAAAAGAGGAGAAAACAAAACAAAAAAGCCATGCTCAAGGGCAGGAAGATGGCTATGTTGGTAAAGGTCAGTCTAGGCTACAAGGGGAGAACTTGTCTCAAACCCCAAACCCAACCAAACCAAAACAAACTGTCTCAAATAATTAGACTTTAATGACATTAAAAAAAAATAAAAGACATACTGTGTGTTCCGCCCTCTAGCTTTTAAATTGCACTTCAGGTTTAATGAGAAAGGCTAAAATTACTTTAAATTTTATGTCTCTGTCGTTCTATGGTTCTGATCTCCCACATAAAGAGGCTGCCAAATAGAGAATATAGCACAGAAAAACAAACAAAACTTCACTTAAAGCTAATTTATTTGTGAGTTCACACACTGTTATCCATATAGGATCCCAGTGGAAACTGAGCTGATTAACATTTTGTCTTGCTTCAAATAGTTAACACAGACGGGGGGGGGGGGGGGGGGGGGGGGCGCAGGGGGGCATTTGAATGGCAGGCACCAAGCATCAATGAAATGTAAATATTCATCGCATAGACCACCCAGGGTTTGATAGGAGACCTTTTCGTAGCTACTGAGTATGATTTTAATTTGCAAACACTGCATAATGTACGGGTGATATCCTCTGGGAATTCGTCCTGTGGGGTGGTCCAGGGGAAGTTACTTGGAAACGGAAAAGGATGCTAGGAGGAGCCGCAGCTGAGAACTGGGGCTCAGCCAGAACCAAAAAAAAGTTGCAAGTTCATTTAACAAAGTATTCACAGTAAGTGGGTGTCTTTGGGATGCTCACACTCATCCCTTTCTTTTCTTCTTCTTCTTCCTCCTCCTCTTCTTCCTCTTCTTCTTCCTCTTCCTCTTCCTCTTCCTCTTCCTCTTCCTCTTCTCTTCTTCTTCTTCTTCTTCTTCTTCTTCTTCTTCTTCTTCTTCTTCTTCTGGTTAATAATTAACTCCTCTTGGCCAGGCACAATAGAGAAGCAATCTCTGCTTTGGCACTCTCTATCACGGCCTCAGCTCCTTCCCAAGAACTGCTAAGTATTCCACACCTTTATAATTCTTACAGTGTGCCTGACTTGTTTCATTGTTGTAAGCACTTTAGACATCTAAATTCATTTAACCTTCAAACGATTTATTGAGGTAAATCCAGGCATGGCCATTGCATTTTCTAGTAAAGTATGGCACAGAGATGTCTGTGAGTTTGTTCTGGGTCCCACAGGAGACAAGCATTGGAGTCAGAAACAGCAGCACTTGTTTCAGAGTCTCCCCCACTTAATCTCCCTTGCTACATGACCCCACATAGGGGCCTTAATGTAGGAGGGATTGTAAGCACGGTTGCTTCCAGTGGTGGCAGGACCCCACTCATTATCTTTTCTTTCATTCTCATTTTCTTTTTTTCCTTCTTTCATTAATGTTTAATTTACATATAGCAGAATTCACCCTTTTAAATGTATAGATTGCAAGTTTTTGATAGATATATGTACTAAAATAACCATCACGATGGTTAAAACTGAACAGTCTCATCACCTCAGAGACTTCCCATGTTGCTCTGCAATCAACCCTGTCCCTGCCCCAGCTCAGAGACCGTGGGACTTTAGCCAGACAAAGGACCCTTAAAGAGGATTCACGAACTGAGCATGGGTTAGAGGAAATTACATCGGTTATCATCGCGATTTCCAGCTTAAGTCTGGCACCCCTTCAGTTGCTCATGTGGGTAGCAAACTGCATGGTTGCCGCAGTTCTCTTGGCTGCATCACCCCCAGAAATCACAGATCTGCTTATACCACACTGCAGGTGCCTAGATGCGAAATACTGCCTATCCTCCCTGCAGCCCTGACATCACAGCAGCCAGCACAGCCACCCATGGAACCCGTGTTTTGTCTTAATAGAATAAGCGCCACCAGAGACCCTCTTTATGGCACTAAATATCAGTTAGATGGAAATATTCATTGTAGAAACCAAGCAGAGTGTTTACACCAAGACGTGTTTAACATTTAAGAACTGCATTTCAATATAATTTACATTTACATAGTGCATGATTTTTTTTTCTTTTTTTTCTCTGAGAAGTGGTACATAAGCTTTGCCAGCTTGCCAAAAGGGGTCTGCTTTCCAGAGCGTTCCCTGAGAGAAATGACGGACAGGTAAAGTGAGTTTTTGGTAACTTACTCCATTATGACAGAAAATAAAGAAAATATGCAATCGTGGAGAGTCACTTCCACAACTATCAAGGCAGCATTTCTGCTGAGTGCAAGACACAGACTGAATATGGTTCCCTTGCTGCCCACACTGGCGGGGGAAGGAACTATAGATCTTCATCTTAAACCTGTGAAGCTGAGCTGTGCTCCAAGAGAAACACTACTGAAGGCACCAGTGCTGCTCAGCAGCGCCACCTGCCGCCTAGTTGTGAATCTGCACTAACTGCAAACACAAGCCTCTCTTGCAGGCTTCAGTAAAACGGCCATGCTGGCTGAAAGAGGAAACCATCCTTTGCTTCCACAAGGGAGTGAGACTTTGGAGAAGGGTTTATCAGTCACAATACCCACTAAGTATAGCAAGCAGAAGCTGGGAGTTCATGTTATCCAGTTATTTGATATTGCAGGCTGAACATTCCCGAAAACATAAAACGCAAAATACTCCAAAATATAAGACTGTTTAAGCAACAGCAGTGGAAAATTCCACTTCATAAAACTCTCTAACATATGGAATCACCCCAAAGCTGTACCCCCAGGTTGTATGCATACTACACATAACTGCATGAGAAACATAAAGAAAGTCTATGGTTTTAAAGAAAGACTTTTATTGAAAAGATTTCATTATGTAAGCGAAGCTTTCCCAAAGTGTATGTGTATATACATATAATTCAAACCACACTGTCCTCATGCAGTTCAGATAAGAGACACTCATCCCGTCCTTAACTACCTGGATGGGATTATGAAGACACTTTTGGTGCCCCTCAGTCTGTCACTTCCAAATTAACTTCTTCTTTCTTAGCTTAGTTATACTCGGCTCATCGGCAGGTGACCTTCATAAGCTATATAAAAGGAAAATATACGTGAGGATAAACCCCTTGATTTCACTGCTAATAAAAAATGAACACTGAACAAATGAGGACTGATGAGGGATTCCCCTCTGTATGCTGTGAATACCAATGGTTTATAAAGAAACTGCCTTGGGCCGCACAGGGACTATGGGTAAACAGGGAAAACTAAACTGAAGGCTAGGATAAAGGATGCAGAGAGAGGGAGAAGCCATGAAGCCTTATGGGAGACAGATGCTGGAACTTTACCCAGTAAGCCACAGCCATGTGGTGATACACAGATTAATGGAGATGGATTAACCTGATATGTAAGAGCTAGCCAATAAGAAGCTAGACTAATATAGGTCAAGCAGTGATTTAATTATTACAGTTTCTGTGTGGTTATTTCGGATCTGAGCTGCCGAGCGGCCAGAACAACCACGAGTGGCCTCCTTACAACAGAGGTACATTTTTTTTTTCTCTTGTCAGAGACCAAATGACTTCTGGAAGACACATAAACTTAAAAAAGACAGATAAGACAATTGTCAATCACCTTCAATCCCAATGTGGATACGCACAATGAAACCAAAGTAACTTCTTGCAAAGGAAAGAAATAGATTTAAGATTTGCTGAGGAACACAAGTTACTTTTCGAAGCTACTAACATGAAGCAGAGCTAAAAGAATGAGTATAAGAATCTGAACCTCAAACTGTACAGAAGCCAAGGAAAATAGATGAAGTTGATGTTGCCTTTATCTGTCAATAATCAGAACTTGGAGCCGGGCAGTGGTGGTGCATGCCTTTAATCCCAGCACTCGGGAGGCAGAGACAGGCAGATCTCTGTGAGTTCGAGGCCAGCCTGGTCTACAAGAGCTAGTTCCAGGACAGGAACCAAAAAGCTACAGAGAAAATCCAAAAAATATAAAAAAATAAAAAAAATAATCAGAACTTGGAAAGTAACAGCCTTCTTCGTACCTTGGTGCCCAGCATCTCCTACCTACCATCTGCGCCATGGCCAGATGGAGACTCAGGCAGGCTGGGAAATGGAAGGAGGCACACCATTTCTCCTGAAAGACAGCCACTGTTTGTCACAGTTTCTCACAAAGCCGTCTCATTGGCGGTTAATCTCTCATTGTATTTCCACGATGCTTTCTTTGCAATACGCAGTGTGCCCATGCCCCTCCCCTTCCCACACACTATAAATTCCCCGAGCGCTTCTTGGGAGCTCTTCAGCAAATGTCAGTCTATTCAGCTGTCATAAGAATGTGGATGGTGTGAAATTTCCCAGGAAATCTAGAGAATGAACAGCGAAGTTGAACGTGGCTGCTCATTATTTTCTCCCTGGCCTAAGTGAACCCACTGTCCTGAAGCCAGTTCTGGAAGTGTAATGTACCGGCAGCACCCCCTACTGGCCACAAGGGGAAAGTTCACGCCCAGTGTCACCATTTGTGAATTAAGTATTGACCCTGGGCCTAGCTGTCAGATCTCACAACAGACCGAATTGGAATTCAAGCTCACACATTGGGTTGATTTATCTTCGTTTTTAAACGTGGCTTTGTGGGGTCCTACGGGTACTTTAAACGTCTACTAATTATACTATCAAATTCCCATCTCTCTTCAATCCCCACAGTGGCCACGTGAATGTACAGCCCTGGCTACACAAATGAACCACATGATGGAGGTGTTGAGTGTAAGTCACCGGGGACTCCAGTGCTCCGACTAAGCCAAGGAGAGAGCACCACCTCACCGCAGAAGCCATGCTTTGTGGCTATGCCATTCTGCCTCTTATTCTGTAAGGCTAAAGATGTGCTCAGCACTCAGCAGAAACAAGCCAGCCTGCCGGATGCTAACTAGGTTGAAGTCCACCATTGCAGATCCCGCTTCTCGAACTGACACAGGTTCTGTTGAAATTACACCACGCACGCGCACGCACACACACACACACACACACACACATACAAACACACACACACACACATCGGTTTTCTCAGCATGTCATTCACAGAACTCGATAATCCCATGGACTTACTAATTAAAACAGGCATGTGTCCGGTGACATTACCTAGAATCAGAAGGTAAGCCACAGGTTGGCCCAGGTTTGAGATGATGCAGCATCCCTGTCTTCATCAGGGGTGGCACCTGAGTGAACCATGACGGGGAAGTACAGTAAAGATTACCTGGGTCTGGGGTCTATAGAAACATACACTTTACCACGGGCCAGAAAGAGAAAGATCAAAACAAAATAGCATTTTCTTGAAACAGGACCCTGAATTCACGATCTTCCTGCCTCTGCCTCCCCAAGAGTGGGATTACATGTATGTGCCACCATATTTGGCTGACTTCTCTCTCTCTCTCTCTCTCTCTCTCTCTCTCTCTCTCTCTCTCTCTCTCTCTCTCTCTCTCTCTCTCTGTGTGTGTGTGTGTGTGTGTGTGTGTAGGTCCAGTAGAACTTTAGAGAAAGTCAATAAAAATCACCAGAGAAGGCGCCAAACGTGGAAGGAACCTACATCCTAGCTTTCTCCAGGGAGAGTTTTCTAGTCCTGTTAACTTGTAGCCAAGGGAGTCAGGAAGGGATCCTGAGACCCGTTTGAATTCTGGGAACAAAGGGTGCGGTGGGGGGACTGGTGATGTCTGTCCTGACATGGGAAGGAGGTGCAGCTCCCACCAGGGCATATCAGCCCTAGTCAGACCTGGGGTACTGATCAAGTGCCACCGCCACTCTGGTTCCCAGCTCCTTTCTCAGAGCCGCCATGCCGCCTAACAGGAAACAGAAACTTGAACCTGAAGAGGAGGTGCGGTTCTCACAGAATATGAGGGATTTCTCCTCAGAGACCACCTGAGGCCCATAGGGGCTCCTGTGATGACAGAATGGCCCCGTGTCCCCAGGAGAAATGGAGCCCGGCATGCCCCAGGGAGCAGAGATTCGAGGCAGAGTCTCTGACAGTGCGGCTGTTTAGAGGACTCCTCGTTTTCTTGCCTCTCCCATACCTCCCTTGAGCGTTAGCAAAGTCTTAAAATGCCAGACTGCCTCAGGTGTGTGAGTGGCATTTGGTGGCTTGATCAGTGAGGATAAGGGAGGCAAGCAGGGGTGGCGCAGGGTGGGTAACGACTGACCCCTAGCGGTGGGTCTGGAAAATTTCCACCAAAAAAAAAAAAAAAAAGCCTGTCAGAAAATGTGGCATCCCCCCTCATGAGAGGCCTTCGGGATAAAATAGCTAAGAAAAACTTTACATTATATAATTTTTATAAATTCCATCTTTTCCTATGCAATTCACCGTGTTTTCTAAATGTCTGATAATTCTTGTAGTAAAGTAATTTAAATTCCCTGAAACACCTCAGTTTGTTTGACCACAGCCTTGGTTGTTTTTCTTAAACTGTCTCCTGTGAGTGGTGAGTGGTTGACCTTCAGAGGAAGGGAGCAATGTGCGCTCCGGTTCTTTCCTTCAGTATGCAAAGTTCATGGACATTTCGTCTACCAAATCTCCCTGCCAAGGGCTCAGAAAAACCGCAGTTTTGGTAAGGAGCCTTCCTCTGTTCTCCATCCTGACAGGAGTTAATAAAAGTCTAAAAGTTAAAGAAGCGTTTGTAGACCTCAGGTGAGAGGCTGTACTGCAGACAACCGAATGCCTTCAAGGCCTTCTAGCTCTTCAGATAAAGTCTCCAAGAAGGAAGGCTGGAAATGCAGACAACAGCCTACAGGGCTTTCCTGCTTCCGGAGCTTTCAGAGTGGGAGTCGGTAAGACACATTGACTCAGAGGTCAGCAGCTCTGGAGCCCCTGCCCCCAAACTCTGTGTGACTTTGGGTGTGCTACCTGACCTCTCTGTTCTCAATGTTGTCATCCATGAAATGGAAATGACAATGTCTCTCTGTTTTATAAAGGCTTCAATGAGCTAATATTTGTAAAGTAATTAGCGCAGTGACAGGAAGTTAGTGAACAATTTTTTGCCTTTTCTTCACTTTTCTAATTTGGGAGTATGAAGCATCATTTCAGAGGAAAAGGTCTGGGGTTGGAGGAAATAGCTCAACTGACAAAGTGTTTGCTTTACAGACACAAGGATCTAAGTTTGATCCCCTGAGCCCAGAATCTTTGTTTTTATTATTAAATTTACGAGTACATGTGTTATACTCACATGTATCTCTGTGCACCATGTGTGTGCCTGGTGTGCATGGAAGTTGCAAGATGGCATCGAAGTCCCTGGAAATGGAGTTATAGTTGGTTTGAGCTGACACAGGGGTCCTGGGAACTGAACCTAGTTCTTCTGTAAGAGCTCTTAGCCACTGAGCCTGTCTTCTGTTTTTAAACTATGTGTATGAGTGTTGTCTACGTAGGCTTGTGCACATGAGTGCTGGTGGCTGAAGAAGCCAGAGCTGGAGTGACAGGCAGTTGGGAGCTGCCTGATATACGTGCTAGAAGTCAAACTTCAGTCCTCTGGAAGAGCAAAACATCTCTCAACCCATTAGCTAGCTCAACCCACTTTTTAAAAAGCCAGACATAGTGGTACGTGCTTGTACTCCCCAGCATAGAGTACTTGGCCAAGTCCACTTTCCACACTAAAACAAACAAACAAACAAACAAAAAACTCATGGATGACGCCAGAGACTGTCTTCTGGCTTTGACATACACGTGTGACCCTGACCCTCTTTCTCCTCCCCTGCCACAAAAAGTACACCAAATATTGTATTTTTTATTTTGGGGTCACAAAATTACTAAGCAAACTTGGCAATGAACAAAATGTATTAAGGTGACATTTTAAACTATTGACATATTTCCTTTGAAAAAGAATTTTTTGTCAGCATCTAAAAAAATCATAGTCAATATAAATAAAATACTATCACTCGAACCCCTTATTTTTTACTTGCATTTACCTACATCTATCTATTTTATTTTATTTTCAACATGTATGTGGGTCAGAGGACAACTTTCAGGAGTTGGTTTCCTCTCTCCAACTGTGCTGACTAGTTTTATGTCAACTTGACACAAGCTAAGGTCAGTGGGAGGAGGAAGCCTCAACTAAGAAACTGCCTTCATAAGATCCAGCTATAGGCAAGCCTGTAAGGCATTTTCTTAATCAATAATCTATCGGGGAGGGCCCAGTCCACTGTGGGTGAAGCCACCCTTAGAGTGGTGGTCCTGGCTTCTATAAGAAAGGCTGAGCAAGTCGTGGGGAGCAAACCAGTAAGCAACTCCCCTCCATGGCCTCTGCCTCAGCTCCTGTTTCCAGGGTCCTGCTCTGTTTGAGTCCCTGTCCTGGCTTCCTTCAGTGATGGGCTATGATATAGAAGTGTGAGCCAAATAAACCCTTTCCTCCCCAACTTGCTTTGTGATCATGGTATTTCATTCCAGCAGTAAAAATTCCAACCAAGGCCTCAACAATTGGATCTTGGGGCTTTAACTCAGGCCCCTTAGACTTGGTGCCAGGTGACTTTATCCTCTGACCCCTCTCACTGGCCCACGAGGCAGTTTTAAGTGTGCGGCTCAGTATACTGAGCACATGTGCACGGTGCAGCCAGCGCTGCTCCATCTCTAGAATCTCCCCTTCCAGGATGGGCACTCTACAGTTTATAGGCCCTCAACAGTCACTCTCCACTTTCCTCCACGGCTCCTGGAAACCCTCCCCTGCTTTGTCTCTGCCTGAGACTGAATAAGACACCCAGGGGAATGGACTCACTTGTGTTCTCCTAACTGTGCTTTTCTCTTAGCCTTGTTGCCTTCCTCGTAACATGAGCCAGTATTTCATATCTTTCAAAGGCCGAATAGTATTCTATGGACCGTATGCCTAGATTTCGTTTTATCTACTCAGCTACAGCTGAGCCTTTGGGGGGATTTTCACCTTTGGTCATTGTTAACTGGACTGCTGAAGAGCCAGGTGTGGAAGCGCACAAGCGTAAGCCCAGCACTGAGAGTTCGTGAGGTCAAGGCTAGCGTGTGCACCAAGCTAGACTGTGTCAAAACAACATAGTGGAAGAAATGTTATAAGCAGGGATAGAATGTCTCGGTCCCTGCTGTCAAGTGTTTTGAAGTAGATAGTCAGAGGTGAGGTTCTGATGGATATAGCGATTCTGTTAGGTATTCTGAGAGGCAGCTGTACTATTTCCACTGTTTCCCAGTGTCTACGTCATTTCCCATACTTGCCATGGTGTGCAAGGATTCTGATTTCCTCAGTCCTTACCAGAACAATGAAATACTTCTCTACTGCACTGTTTGCAAACAGCAACCAGCCGTTCTATTGGAGGTGGAGCAACTGCTCAGTGCTGTTGTCTTTTAAATGCATGTGTGTGTCTGTATACAGATGTATGTGTGTGTATACGTGTGTATATGTACAGATGTGTGCATACCTGAGCCAGCACTTGTGCACATGCTGAAGCTGAAACAGAGAAAGACACGAGATGCTGTCTTAGTCACTATTCTATGCTGTGAAGAGACACCAGGACCAGAGTAACTCTTATAAAAGAAAGCATTTGATTGGAGCCAGTTTACACTTTCAGAAGTTTAGTATATAACATGTAGGCAGACATGGCACTAGAGAAGTATCTGTGACTTCTACATCTGGATCAGCTGGCAATAGAAAGAGAGGGACACTGGGGCTGGCTAAGGATTTTGAAACCTTACTGCCACCCACAGTGACACACTTCCTTCAACAAGACCATACCTGCTAATCCTTACAAATAGCGCCACTCCCTGGTGACACAGCATTCAAACCTCTTCATCTATGGATCCCCTGCTCTATCGTCTCCCCCTTATTCCCTAGAGACTGGGCCTTTCACTAAAACTGTTAGGCTAACAGCTGGCACATCTCAGGGAGTCTCCTCTTTCTCCCTCCACAGTGCTGGGATTAAAGGCACACACACAGAGCCATGCCTGACTTTCTTACATGGGTATGGGTCATTAGAACTCACGCCTCAGATTTGCACAGTGAGTGCTCTCACCCCTGAACTATCTCAGCAGCCCACAGTATGGTTTCCATTTCCCTGGTGGCCCCTGACGTTGAGCAGGACATAGTTCTTAATGCCTTTCTAGCCAGTTCTGAGGGAAGAGTTTGGATACCAAACCTAGGACTCAAGGGCCATTTCAACTTTCCAATATACTCTCTGTAACAGGTCAACGAACTGAGTATAAGTGACTCTTGAATGTTTAGCCCTAACCAGGCCATTTATATCAATCCCACCCTACCCTAAGACATACGGAAAGAGGACAGAATCATGGAAAGGTGGGAAGGAGGAATATGAGTCAGAGTTACAAACCAGTCAAAATTCCCAGCATGACTAGAGGAGAGAGCCCAGAGGCCCAGCCCCACCTGAAGCACTATTGGCAGCTGGTGGCTACTGGGGAAGGAAGAGACAATTGTCTTTAGGGGTGTGGCCCCTGGAAGGGTGCCCATGCTCTAGGGGATGACTCCATGCCTGTGCACACATGGGCAGCAGCACTAGTTGGATTCAGTGAGTTATTTAAAAAGAACAAGAGGGCATTAGTGCTGAAGGGGCTGTGTTGTGAGGATCAGATAAAGAGAAAAATGGAATGAATGGTATTTGCTATGACCAAATCCACTTGTGTATGTTGTACACATGGAAGAGATGGTCATTAAATATCAATCATTAGCTTTCTTCATCTGTCTAGTAGACCTGAACTGAACTGGTTAAGTGTTTAACTGTGAATTCAAAGGAAATAATTTGGAGCTAGAGAGATGGCTCAATGGTACAGAGTACCAACTGCTATTCCAGAGTCCTTGGTTTGATTGCCAGCATCCACATGGCATCTCACAATTATCCCAGTGGATCTAGTCCCAGGGACTTTGATGTTCTCTTCTGGCCTCTGTGGGCAGCAGGCATGTACTTGGTTCATAGACATACATGCAGGAACAATGCCCCTTACACACACACACACACACACACACACACACACACACACACACATTTTAAAGAAAAAAATCACATAATTTTGCACATAATTTTAGCAAAATATCACAGGCAATTTGTCTGAAGTGCAATACAGTTGCTACTTTAAATCTTTCCCTTTTTCTTTTAGTTTCTATTCATTTTTCCCTCTGAGAAGAGAACCTCTATAAAATGGAAGTCTATCATTCAACTTTGGGACATCTGCTTTTACTTCAACAACATGGAAGGGTATATGTATTCTTCCATCCTCATCAATGCTAACACAGACGTTTGCATGGTTATGGTAGTGTGAGCTTTACTCCATCCCCACTGGATGCCTCAGGATGGGCTAACCAACACATCCAAGGCTTTGGTATTCACAGAAGCGAGCACACACCTTTGACCAGCGGCTTCTCTCGCGTCCTCAGTCTGTTCTCACTGGAAGGATCCTCGGGTTCTGTCGGCCCTGTGCCGATGTCATCTTTTCCTTCCCCACATCCTTTTCTTCTGGGTTTTTCCTCAAAGCCTGGAACACAGAGCAAAGAGGCTCAGTCATTTGTGCAGCATGTGCAAGGACCAACAGTCTCAAGTCAATGACAGTTCCCATTTCTTTCCAACTGCCCTTGCTGGACTACTGTTTAAACACAGTTTTAGAAAGTTACATCATTAG
>CAWTZC010001198.1:0-14078 GCA_963919715.1 Microtus obscurus
ATTTATTTATTTATTTATTTATTTATTTGTTATTCCCCGATTTCTGACTCTTCCCCGCCACTGCCTCCCATTTCCCTCCCCCTCCCCCAATCAAGTCCCCTCCCTTGTCAGCCCAAAGAGCAATCAGGTTTCCCTGCCCCTGGAAAGTCCAAGGACCACCCACCTCCACCCAGGTCTAGTAAGGTGGGCATCCAAGCACTGCGGAGGCTCCCACAAAGCCAGTACATGCAGTGGGATCAAAAACCCATTGTCATTGTTCTTGAGTTCTCTGTAGTCCTCATTGTCCGCTACGTTCAGCAAGACCGGTTTTATCCCAGGCTTTTTCAGATCCAGCCAGCTGGCGCGGTAGTCGTTGATAGAACATCCCCATTGTCTCAGTGTGTGGGTGCACCCCCTCGCGGTCCTGAGTTCTTGCTCATGCTCTCTCTCCTTCTGCTCCTGATTTGGACCTTGAGATTTCTGTCTGGTGCTCCAATGTGGGTCTCTGTCTCTGTCTCCTTTCATCGCCTGATGAAGGTTAATATTCAGGAGGATGCCTATATGTTTTTCTTTGGGTTCTCCTTATTTTTGCGTCTCTAGGATCACTAATTATAGGCTCAATGTCCCCCATTTATTTATGGCTAGAAACCAAAATGAGTGAGTACATCCCATGTTCCTCTTTTTTCGGTCTGGCTTACCTCACTCAGGATAGTGTTTTCTATTTTCCATCCATTTGCTGTATGCAAAATTCAAGAAGTCACTTGTTTTTTACCGCTGAGTAGTACTCTAATACGAACATATTCCATACTTTCTTCATCCATTCTTCCATTTAAAGGGCATCTAGGTTGTTTCCAGGTTCTTCGATTCCAATGCAATCCCCATCAAAACCATCAAAATTCTTCACAGATCTAAGAGAAGACAATAAACCAGCTTTATATGGAAAAACAAAAAAACCAGGATAACCAAAACAATCTTATACAATAAAGGATCATCTGGAGGCATTACCATCCCTGACTTCAAACTCTACTACAGAGCTACAGTATTGAAAACAGCTTGGTATCGGCATAAAAACAGAGAAGTCGACCAATGTAATCGAATAGAAGAACTGACATTAACCCACAAACCTATGAACACCTGATTTTCGATAAAGGAGCTAAAAGTATACAACGGAAAAAAGAGAGCATCTTCAATAAATTGTGCTGGCAAAAATGGATGTCAACCTGTAGAAGAATGAAAATAGACCCATATCTATCACCATGCACAAAACTGAAGTCCAAATGGATCAAAGACCTCAATATCAATCTGAACACATTGAACCTGATAGAAGAGAAAGTGGGAAGTATCCTACAACAGATGGGCACAGGAGACCACTTCCTACGTATAACCCCAGCAGCACAGACAAGAAGGGCCTCATTGAACCAATGGAACCTCCTGGGACTGAGAAGCTTCACCAGCAAAGCAAAGGACACTGTCACTAAGACACAAAGGCAACACAGGGACTGGGGAGAAGATCTTCACCAACCCTGCAACTTGACAAAGGTATGATCTCCAAAATATATAAAGAACTCAAGAAACTAGACCTCGTATAAAGGCTAATCAAGGCAATTACAAAATGAGGCACTGAGCTGAACATGAAAATTCTCAACAGAGAAGAAGTTCAAATGGCCAAAAGACACCTAAGGACATGCTCAACTTCCTTAGCAATCCAGGGAAATGCAAATCAAGACAACTTTAAAAATACCATCTTACACCTGTCAGAATGGCTAAAATCAAAAACACCAATGATAGCCTTTGCTGGAGAGATTGTGGAGAAAGGGGTACACTCATCCACTGCTGGTTGGAATGCAAACTTGTGCAACCACTTTGGAAAGCAGTGTGGCAGTTTCTCAGGAAATTCGGGATCAACCTACCCCTGGAACCAGCAATACCACTCTTGGGAATATACCCAAGAGAGGCCTTACCATACAACAAAAGTATATGCTCTACTATGTTCATAGCAGCATTGTTTGTAATAGACAGAACCATTTACCATTTTTTAAATTAATTTTTATTGATCTTTACATTTTCTTTGTTCTGCTCCCTACATACTCGTTTTTTTTTTTTTTTTTTTATCTTCCCTGTGTATGTCTCTCTTAGTGTCCTCATCGTTGTGTAAGTTCTCTGGGATTGTGATTTTTGGCCTGGTTTTCTTTGCTTTATGTTTAAAAACCACCTATGATAACCCCAGCAGCACAGACACTGAGAGAAATAATTAATAAATGAGACCTCTGGAAACTGAAAAGCTTCTGTAAACAAAGGACATGGTCAAAAAGACAAAAATGACAGCCTACAGAATGGGAAAAGATCTTCACTAGCCCATATCAGCTAGAGGTCTGATCTCCAAAATATACAAAGAACTAAAGAAATTGATCACCAAAAGAACACATAATATAATAAAAAAAAAAATAAAGTACAGACCTAAAAACGGAACTCTCAACAGAGGAATCTAAAATGGTGAAAGATACACCTAAGGGAAAAGTTCAACATCCTTAGTCATCAGAGAAGTAAATCAAAACAACTCTGATTCTATCTTATACCTGTAAGAATGGCCATGATCAAAAACACCGATGACAACTTATGCTGGAGAGGTTGTGGGGAAAAGGGAACATTTATGCATTGTTGGTGGGAATGCAAGTTGGTACAGCCCCTTTGGATGTCAGTGTGGTTATTTCTCAGCAAATTAGGAAACAACCTTCTTTAAGACCCAGTAATACCACTTTTGGGTATATATCCAAAGGATGCTCAATCCTACCACAAGGACATATGCTCAACTATGTTCATAGCAGCATTGTGTGTCATAATCAAAACCTGGAAACAACCTAAATTTCCCCTTAACCAAAGAATGGATTAAGAAAATGTAGTACATTTACACACAATAGACTACTGCACAGCCGAAAAAAAAAAAAATAACAACATCTTGAACTTTGTAGGAAAATGGATGGAGGTCACAAGCATCATTTTGAGTGAGGTACAGTCATACAAAGACAATGTATCATATTTACAAGTTATTAAAACCCAGATGGACATGCTATTTGGAAAATCTTTTTTAGCATTTGTTTTGTTGTTTGCTATGTTTGTTTGGTTTGATATTGATCTTATTTGCTTTAAATATTTAACGGTGAAAATAAAAGAAAGAGGAAGGAAGGGAGGGAGGGAGGGTGGGAGGGAGGGAGAAAGGGAGCAAGGAAGAAAAGAAAGAAGAAAAATGCAATATTATTGAATACCTTGGAGAAAGGGCTTTCCTTACTTAGCTAAATGTCAAGTAAAATAAGAGGAAGATCTGTGATTGGAGGTTTTTTGTTATTGTACGACAGTTCCAATTGTGACAACACCCAGGAATGGGACACTTAACATTTAATTTGATCATTCTGTCCCTTCCAATGATATCAACTTCCTGGGTCCCTCTGTGATTGCGAGAATGTTGAGTTCCAACATTACAGGTCCACAGCAACCTAAATGGCACCACATTTATCTCCCTACTTTGGATAAAGTCATACCTAAAATAAATTCTTGACAAATAGCTGCAAAATCATTGACTATTTTCTAGATGTGTAAAAAAATTAGAATGATGTAATATTCTTTTATTTTATGATATAGAATTATTTTAAATACAGCACTCATTCTGGAATCATGTTTCTTATAATAAATTTTAAGTTTATGCGTGTTTGCCTGTGTGTGTGTTTAGGAGTCATAGGAATAGCTTTATATTGGAGTTAAGAAATCCTTGACGTAATGCTGGAGTGTTGGCCAAAGAATCTGATTCTATCTTCTGGGCTTTGATGGCATTTATGTTAAGGAATACACACAAACACAAATCTACAACAAGTTTTAAATATAACAAATCCTCTAGTTTTTAAAATACTTTAGGAGAAAATCCTGCATGGAATGTAGGCAGTTGATTCATGGAACATAATTTGTTTTCTAATGTCCATCTTTTTCGCTAAAATTTAAATTCATTAGTAGTTTTTTAAAGTATACTAGTTATTTGGCACCAAAGCATAAATGCAGTATAATTGATTCAAAAATAGAAACACATGAGAGTGTAGGGAAAATATTTCATTGAAAGGCATTTTCATTTTTTGCAGTTAGCAATCATTAATTGATGAGAGTTCAAAGAAAAGGAAAATATTTCGAACCTCTGCTCTAGGTTCATTTTCTTTCTGTAATGTGTTCCTTGGCCAAAAGTAATCAACTTTCACATTTTCAAAAAATCAAACACCCTACACCTAGGTTCTGTGTCTTTTCACTGCTCACTAAACAGCTCTTACTAACTTTTCAGATTCCTGGGACTGAAAGAGAACCGAGCACACAACTCTACTCAAAAGTACAGCAAGAGACAATCACCCTTCACTCTAATTTATTAGCAATCTTTTTTTTAATTTTTTTATTGAAAAAAAATTTCAATAAAATTTTATTGAATGGCCTCCTTCCAGCCTCCCATTTCCCTTCCCCTCCCCCCACTCCTCTCATCCTCCCAGCATTCCTCTCCTAAAGAGCAGTCAGGGTTTCCTGCCCTGTGGGAAGTCCAAGGTCCTCCTCCCTCCATCCAGGTTTAGGAAAGTGAGCATCCAAACTGGCTAGGCTCCCACAAAGCCAGAACATGAAGTAGGATCAAAACCCAGTGCCATTGTCCTTGGCTTCTCATCAGCCCTTGTTGTTCGACATGTTCAGAGAGTCCGGTTTTATCCCATGCTTTTTCAGTCCCAGTCCAGCTGGCCTTGGTGAGCTCCCAATAGGTCAGCCCCACTGTCACAGTGGGTGGGTGCACCCCTCGCGGTCCTGACTTCCTTGCTCATGTTCTCCCTCCTTCTGCTCCTCATTTGGACCTTGGGAGCTCAGTTTGGTGCTCCAATGTGGGTCTCTGTCTCTATCTCCATCCATTGCCAGATGAAGGTTCTATGGTGATGTACAAGATATTCATCAGTATGGCTATAGGATAAGGCCATTTCAGGTTCCCTCTCCTCAGCAGCCCAAGGAACTAACTGGGGACATATCCCTGGACACTTGGGACCCCTTCTAGGGTCAAGTCTCTTGCCAACCCTAAGATGGCTCCCTTAATCAAGATATATACTTCCCTGCTCCCATATCCACCCTTTCTTTATCCCAACCATCCCATTTCCCCAAGTTCCCCCCATCATCCCCTTTTCATTTTTCTCTCCCCATCTCCCATTACTTACATCCCACCCCACTCCCAAGATCAATGATAGCCTTTGCTGGAGAGGTTGTGGAGTAAGAGATACACTCATCCATTGCTGGTAGGAATGCAAACGTGTGCAATCACTTTGGAAATCAGTGTGGCGGTTTCTCAGGAAATTCGGGATCAACCTACCCCAGGACCCAGCAATGCCACTCTTGGGAATATACCCAAGAGATGCCCTATCATATTACAAAAGCATTTGTTCAACTATGTTCATAGCAGCATTATTTGTAATAGCCAGAACCTGGAAACAACCTAGATGCCCTTCAATGGAAGAATGGATGAAGTATGGAATATATACATATTAGAGTACTACTCAGAGGTAAAAATCAATGACATCTTGAATTTTGCATGGAAATGGATGGAAATAGAAAACACTATCCTGCGTGAGGTAACCCAGACTCAAAAAGATGAACATGGGATGTACTCACTCATAATTGATTTCTAGCCATAAATAAAGGACATTGAGCCTATAATTTGTGATTTTAGAGAAGCTAAATAAGAAGGTGAACCCAAAGAAAAACATATAGTTATCCTTCTGGATATTGGAAGCAGATAAGATTTATTAGCAATCTTTCTCATGCAATCTCTCCACCTCCTTTCAGTGAGAGGAAGATGAACTTGATCAACATCTTATAACCTCAAAGTTGATAGTTGAAGTGTTAAGAGTCTCACATAGTTAAAAAGGAAAATGAAAGCTGGTGTGAGCCAATGTTCTGCATACTGGACACAGGCACTCTGTTTGCACTTTGGTCACTAACTCATCTATCTACCACAATCGCTATATGCCTTCACTGCTACGCTTAGGTCATAGAGAAGGCACAAACCCAAGTGCTTTGTAAGCTAATGAGACATAGAGACAAGATGGACACAATTTTGTATGAATCTTGTCCTTACTGTTTTGAGTTCCACTGACCTGAACTCTGTTTTAACTGACATACACTCTCAGTACACCATGTAGGTAAGCTCTATTTAATCACTTGGTTGTGTAAAAAGGAATAACTTGATGTTCTAGTAAGGAATTTCTTCAATAGACAATACAGCTACTGTAAAATAGTTCAGTCCTCCAGAATCAAATTATTTAATAACAAAATACAGAATCTACAGTGCCCATTCAGTAAAGTGGAATTTCACAATTCTTGCTTTCTTCTAAACAACTTACAGTTTTGTTTCTAGTATAGTGTTTTACATAGAAGTAGCATTAGATAGCACTTACATATTTTTTAATTTATTTTGTTTAATTTAATTGGAGAATAACATAAAATGAAGACTGTTATTTCAACTTCACAATGTTATCTTTACTATATAAAATACTGCAAAGTGAAGAAAGAATATTCTACACATTAAAAGACACCTCTTCAAGCAGGTGTAACCATGAGAAATAAGTGTGTGAGAAGAAACTTCAGCTCTTGACAAAACACCTCCATAAGCAGTATAACAGTTTTCGTTCATAGTTGTAGGGTACAGTCTACCTGGTAAGAAAGTCATCACAAAGAAAGCATGAGACAGCTGTTCACAACAAATAATTGACCACAAAAAAATAGAGAGAAATGAAAATTGGTGCAGATTCCTTTAAATTCCTTTTAATTCAGTCCAGTTCATTAGTTCTTTGCAAGGTTCCACAACTCACAGTTAAGATGGATCTATCTACTCAGTTCAATTATTTTAATCTATACTATTTCTTTTCCCCATGGCCAGAAACTTGTTTACTAGGTGATCTGAAATTTTCTCAAGCTGAAGACAATATTAAGCACAAGAAATCACATGCATTGTATATCATCATGGAAATGAAAAATTAAAACAACTAATCAGATATGTTAGAAAGACCATTAACCAGAACTGATAGCATCAAAAAGGCAGCTTCTGTTACAACAGAAATGTTCAAATAGTCATTCATTCAAGGCAGAACTGCAAAAGCAGTAAGGTTACCTTTGGGAAGAAGCATTGAAGTTATTGCAGAACTAAGCATACATTTTCCCCTGTTTCTTGATCTCTAGCAAGGATGCTAAAAGCATACCTCCACAAAGCCTGAACACACTTAAATTGAATTCATTCACAGTGGTCAAAACTTGGAAGCAACCAAGATATCCTTTGATATTATAGGGTATAAATACACTTTCTATATCCTGACAAAGGAATGCTGGTCAAAGTTAACAGAGAAAGGAGCTATCAAATACTGAAAAGAGATGGAAGAAATTTCAATGTAATAGTTAGGCCATAGACTTCTTTAAAGGCCTCATATGTAATTCTAGAGATAGGGAATTCTATAAAAGGATCAATGCTGTGTGTCTTAGTAAAGTTTCCAATTGCTGTGATAAAAAAAAAATAACCAAAGCAAATTGAGAAGTAAAAGATATTTATTCAACTTGTACTTCCATATCAGAGTTCATCATCAAGGAAGTCAGGACAGGAGCTTAAGCAGAGCAGGAACCTGAAAGCAAAGACAGGTGGAGAAGCCTTGGGGAAGTTCTGTCGACTAGCTTGTTCCTCATGGCTTGCTCAGTAGACTTTCTTATAGAACCCAGGACCACCAGCCCATGGGTGACCCCACCAACAATGGAGGCCCTTCCCATCAATCACTATTTTAAAAATGCTCCACAGACTTGCCTAAAGTCTGATCTTCATTAGACATTTTCCCAACTGAGGCTCCCTCCTCTCTAATGACCCTACCTCGTATCAAGTTGCCATAAAACTAACCAGTTTACTGTAGAATTCTAGAAAAAGTAAATTAATGAACAGAGTAGACAGATTGCTAGTTGTCAGGAACTGGTCAGAAGTCCATAAAATTTGAAAGTAGAAAAAATATTAGGAATTACTTTATAATGGTGTGTGTTTATTCAAACGCCTAAAATATGGTGTAACATCAAAAACTAACCCTACATACGCTATAGAGCTGAGATGATAATTCACATCAATAGCACCCACACAGCTTTTGTAGGGGTGCTTTTAATATTAAGTCTTATGCATATATGAAAACAAAGGATATATGGAAAATGCAAGCTATTTCTTAATTTTACTGCAAAATTTAAGGGATTCTAAAAATAAGACTTAAGAAAATTGGCCAAATGAATTTTCCACATTTAACATTTTATATTGTTATCATCAATTTGTGAGCTTTACAAATGACTCATGGTTCTAATATTGTAAGATATCCTCAGGCCAGTTAAAAAATAAAGATGCATAGTCGGGGCTTTATTTTTTTGCTAATGATATTGAATAGTTTTAAGGTAATTACTATATTTCTCAGCTTAGTACTTTTATTGAGTTATGGGTTTTGTATGACTTTATTAATTTTGAACTATATTCATTCTCATTGAATACATGGTTAGAATTTATTTTTTTAGGTATATGTATGCTAAACTTTGCTGCTACCCTAGATAACCATATTATCAGTGCAGTGTTTTGAGAAGTAAAAGTTATTAATATGAAGTCTGACAGAAATATTTAGTTAATAGATGCTCTATTCAGGATTATGAAAGTTACTTCTCTGTATCATTATCACAAACATGGCTGTGACTACTATAATTTTATCAAGATGCCAGGTATTTGGAATTTTGACATTTTGATTTATAATCTATTGAAATTCATGTACATTAACATGCTTTAATATAAATATTGATGTCCTTATTTCTCCATCCTGAGTTTCATTTGTTTCAGAAGCTTTCTTTGTTGAATTGCATTAGAGCAAGGTCTGAAAACAAGTTGAACATATTTTAGGACTTTATCCACTGTCAATTGTCCTATTATCTTTGTCTTAATTAAAATAATGCACAAAAGTGGTTGGTTAGGTCACTAAAGCTTTTTAATTTTTATTAAGTTTTTAAAATCAGAGTTACTTTGTAAACTCCAGATAATTCTTGTTTTTATGCAAATTATTGAAATCACTTTATAGATCTTCTTCTGACATTAAAACCAAAATAGCTTTTGGTTAAAATGGTTTTAGATTTGCTGTAAAAATGTATTTGAGAAATGACACAAAATAATATATTATAATCTTTGAACATAGTAAACTATTAATAATTTTGATCTTTAAATTTTCTTCATGAAAATAGCTTATTTAAGCATTTGAGTTTGCTACTTATTTCAAACTGTATCTATACAGTATAGATATTTTTAGACATAAACTATTAAATGAAATCTTGGCTTTATTGATTCATATAATAAATTAAAATAGTTCAATTAATCTACTTTCGATGTCATGTAAATTTCTCTTTTAGTTTCAGTTATGGCAATTAAGCTTTAATCTATTTTCTCTTGGCATTTATCTAAACACCATTCCCCTACCTTCTAATATATTTTATAAGATTGAACGAGTCTTTTAAGCAAACTGTGGGTTTGCTCATAAACTAGTGAAGATATACAAATTTATAGTTGTTTTGATTAATTTCATTCATCATTCAATGTTGACCTGCCTCGTTTCTGATTTGAATATTCCGTCTCCATGAGAAATGCCAATGAGGGTGAATCAGAAAGACCAAATATTTATTTCTGTTATTTTGTCTTCCTTGATTGTTAGTGCATGGGCATATGATCAATGCTAAGTCAATTGCTTTCATGTATCCAGGATTTTAATTTAGAAGCAATTTTAAAAAGAACTACAAGAGGGTATGTGAGATGGATAATTAATTTTGCCCTAGGGACACTGGCAGACAAATTAAGTTTGCAGAGCAAAATGTCTAAAAAAGCCGGTTATCGTCCCAGTGCTACACTTCTGACCGAGTGTCTATCACAGCTCTGGTTCACATGGGTTCTTGACACATGTGCTCTGTGAGGGTGTATGTTGTCCCTCTCTCTGCTTTACTTATCGTATTTCATAACCTCTTATTCTTTTTATTTTCTGTGGGCTCTATATTCTTCTTGTGTTTGTACCTAGTTCTTGGCTTCATGGAA
The DNA here is from genome assembly GCA_963919715.1 of Microtus obscurus. Lineage (NCBI taxonomy): Eukaryota > Metazoa > Chordata > Mammalia > Rodentia > Cricetidae > Microtus > Microtus obscurus. The sequence goes on from CAWTZC010001198.1 coordinate 10,106, forward strand.
TCTGTACAAAAAAATTAAATGTGGGAAACAAATGCTTTCTGGAGTGCTCAACCTCAACATAAACTAACAGACGTTAGCATCCACATCAGATGCCTTTCCTTTTGTCAAAATGATATATATTTCAATCTGAATTTTGGTTGAGATTCATGTTTTGAATTAGATTGTCAAAATTAGAGAAGGGGTATCATGCATTGCAGGGAGCCGATTTGAGTGGCTGCCATTATAAAATGGCATTTGGCCCCAGCCTCACTTGATAACTCCATATTAAGGTTACAGTTCTTCCACCAGAAAACAGGATGAGTTGTTGTGATCTAGCTGCCCACACTTCCCCTGACCGGCAGGGGAACTTCTTGTGGTCTATAATTGACAGGGATATTCCCCTGCTTTCTTTCCTGCCGGTGGGTCTCTGGAAAGGCAGTCAAGGTATCAAAGTATCGAAGGTTGCTAGGCAGAATCCATATATAAACAGCTATAGTTCAGAGCTCGGGGCCCCTTGCTTTCTGCTCTCCCTTCAACCAAGAGGCTCAATAAAGTGCGTGATTTGAGAAGAATCCTCGTCGTGCGGTTGTTCTTTCCTGCTTGGCCAGGGAGTTCGCTGCAACTGGTGCCGAAATCCTGGGACGCTGGGACAAGCTTTGGTATCCGAGTCGAGGGGCCAAATAGGGGATTCAGAACTCGACACGCGGAGCGGCGACGTCGGTCGGAGTCTCCCAAGTATGATGATTGCTAGGGTTGCTCCTGAGGTTTTTGCTTGATCTTTGTGGCCCCTGGTCATTGATGTTTTTCTGTGCTGCTTTTGGTTGCACCGGGAAAGGAGGAGGCATGAAGCTACCCCAGGACAGCCTATCAGAGTCTGATTTAAAAGGGGGACTTAGGCAGGTCTAGACTGAAAAAGAATAAACATAAAAGGTATACCTAAAAAAAAGAAACTCAAGACAGTCTCCAGGTAAGGCTGGGGATCCACGACAAAAAGTGGGTTTTCCGCTCTCACCGTAGAAGAAGGGAGAGTGGGGTAGTAGAGCCGTGACCACAGCGGACAGGTCGAAATGTCAAAAACGTCAAACGTGTTGTAAACGTCAAACGGGTCGTAAATGTCAAACGGGTCATAAACGTCAAACGGGTTGTCAAATGGGCGCTTCATCTTTGCACCCAATTTTTTTGGCTCTCAATGAGCTGTTAGGGAGCACTTTAGAGAGGTTCCTGGAGGAGTGCGATACCATTGCACCTTGGTTCGCAGCCTCCGGCAATCTTACGCTAAGGAAGGGAGTGATATTCATTTGGTTTGAGTTACCGAGGCCTCCGGAGTTTGCAATGGAGTGTGAGCAGCTGCGGCTCCAAGGCCAAGGAGCTCTAGGCAACTCCACGGCCAAGCAGCACTGAGGGTCTGTGAAGCTGCAAACACCGGGACTTGTTTCAGGGCATAGAAGCGCAGCACAGGATAAGATCTGTTGGCCTGAACCTCTGTCCCAGCCCAGGGCAACCGGTGGGCTGCTCCTCGTTGCCACACCTCCCACACTTAGGCCCAGGTCCAGATGACTGGAAAATGGCAGTAAGAACACAACGTCCCGCTCAGCAGGAAGTAGCCAGAGAGATTGACAACGCCCAAATTCTAAAACATGGTTTAAGTGGGCCCTTTCAGAGCAGAAGCAGGATCAGCTGGGTTGCTAGGGAAGCTAAAGAGGTGCACGAGGGAGAAGGTAGTCTTCCATGCACTCAGCTGACAGGAATAAATGAGAAAGCCACTCCCTAATGACAGGAGCAGGCAGAGAAAAACAAAAAGGGGGAATGGCCGAGACTGCCTCCCCAGGAATAGGATTGCTATGGCCCTTTTTGACTCTTAATTTTTTGATGGAACGGATGACAAAGGTCGTCCGGCAGCCGACCCGACACGCCCACACCTCCCCCGGAAGGGGCAGGGAAAGTGATGTGGAAGGATGTGTTAGATAATAAATGGTATGGCCCGGACCCCGTTATCCAAAGGTCCAGGGGAGCTATTTGTGTTTTTCCCCAGGATCGAGAAGTGCCTCATTGGGTCCCTAGCCGCCTGACCAGAACTGTTGAAGTCCATCATGACAATGATCCCACCGCTCTTCAGGATACTGATACTACTGATCCGGTCGAAGATGATGCCACTGCTGTTCCTGATGATGATGGCGCTGATCCGGATTCGAATGGAGCAGAGATGGAGAATACTGTCTGTCTTCTTAACACTGGCAGTGGCACCCCTCGTCTGGACGGCAAGGTATGCTCTGGACACTCCAGGCAAGGGCTTTCAGACGCCTCAGACTTGAAGAATCCTGGCAAGCAGGCTTGGCGGGCATCGGCAACCCTCTCAGTGGCCCGCCTGGGACAGACACTGCCCACATAGGTACCATGGCTGCCAGCGCTTTGCAACCCCACAGCAGCGCAAGGCAGAAGCTCGGTTGCCCAGAGCTCCATGCCGCGCCTCTCGTTCCCCGCAACCTCTGCTATCCGCACGCTGGCCTCGGTGCCCCTGCTCCTGTTCGGCCAATCTTGCTCCTCCTCATCTTCCTGTGCTTCTACCGCTGGTCCGATTGTGTGCCTCCTGGTAAAGAAGTTTCTTCATCTCTCGATCTTGAGGGATTTTCTGGAGGCAAGAATCTACAAAGTTGCGAAAATAATTGGACCAGTGATGCCGTTCGTATGGTTGCGTTGACGGGACACCCAGGAGGAGACTGTTGATCCGATGCTCTTGTTCCAGGATGACAGAACTATTAGACATCACTGTATGGTCCCCCTCCATCAAGTGTCAGCTCACTCTTGACATCCGAGGCATCTGGAAGACGGTTAACACTGCTGCTTTGGGTGCAGGCACTGATAGACTACTGGGACCTGTTCGCCACAATGCACGGGTTTTTCCCCGTTTTTGAAGCAGCTTCTTGTGACCCTGGCTCGACTGCTGAGTCCTTCAAGGGGACGTTGCTGCTGTGTTCTGTCTGGTGCCCACTTCAATTTCCCCCAGGCCCCAGCTGAACCTGTTTGACACTTGGCATGTGGTGTTTCACCATCTGGCGCTTTTGAACTTTGCTTAGAGGATGGCGCGCTAGTGGATTCCTTTGGAGCAACAAGCTCGGGATTGGCTGCAGGCTTCCTGGATCTCCTCTGCCTTCTCCTGTTTAAGGATTGGGTGGGGGTGGTGATGTTTTTTGCATGCTGCATAGGGAGAGAATGAGTGCTGTGCCCTATGGTTAATTTGTCACCTTCAGGCTCAGGCATCTTGAGATAAGGTTGTGGTTCTAGAGCGTTAGCAGCTTTGGAGAATGGCGATTCACCCCAAGTATGGTTTCTGTCCTAAAAGGCCAGTAGGTTTGTTCCCTTGCATAGCCTTTGCACTCTCAGGGAGAAATTCTCCATTGCACTGCGGAAGGTATGCATTTTTACTCTGAGGACTGCCTTTGCACCTCCCAGGAGTTTATTCCATTGCACGGGAGAAGGAGTACCAGGAGTTTTAGGCCTCCTTTGATCGGTCCTCGCATCATGAGGTGAGGACCTAAACAGGAGTAAGACCTTCTCACTGGCCTACAGAGAAAAACAAAAAGGGGGAACTGCAGGGAGCCGATTTGAGTGGCTGCCATTATAAAATGGCATTTGGCCCCAGCCTCACTTGATAACTCCATATTAAGGTTACAGTTCTTCCACCAGAAAACAGGATGAGTTGTTGTGATCTAGCTGCCCACACTTCCCCTGACCGGCAGGGGAACTTCTTGTGGTCTATAATTGACAGGGATATTCCCCTGCTTTCTTTCCTGCCGGTGGGTCTCTGGAAAGGCAGTCAAGGTATCAAAGTATCGAAGGTTGCTAGGCAGAATCCATATATAAACAGCTATAGTTCAGAGCTCGGGGCCCCTTGCTTTCTGCTCTCCCTTCAACCAAGAGGCTCCAATAAAGCGTGATTTGAGAAGAATCCTCGTCGTGTGGCTGTTCTTTCCTGCTGGCCAGGGAGTTCGCTGCA
>CAWTZC010001200.1:0-52482 GCA_963919715.1 Microtus obscurus
ATTAAGAGTCATTTGAGGGGTAGTATGTTAATACAACAGAAGCTTCCTAAAATACATACATATATGAAGGAGCTCAAAACAGGTTCTTTGAATATATATTATGATTTCCAATTTAGTGTGTAAAAGAGTCTGTGATTGTTTCTTATGTTTTTTCTTAGACCCCGTTCCTGCAGTTTTTGTCTTTGTGTGTTTGCTTTGTCTTATTAAAACATGCTACTTTTGCTTTATCTTATAAAATATTATTTTGCTATTATCTTTAATAATCTATTTGGTTGACAGAGGAGATGGGAAGGAACTTGGGAGAGTAGAGGAAGGAGAAACTATAATCAAGATAAATTATATGAGAAAAACAATCTATTTCAATGAAAGGAAAAATGCCCTAAACAGAAATGTGCTGTATTTTATATTTAAATTGTAATATTCCATGAAGAAAAAGATTTTTCTTTATATTCTATGTTTCTGTGATGCCTAATTCAATACAAAATCAACTCAAAATGTGGTGAGCTCATGGGCTTGCCAGTCTGGCCTGCATAGTGAGGTATAAGAAGAGACCGTTTCAATAATCTAGGAGATGAAAATTTAATGTTCCACCTTATCTTCTGATGCGTACACAGTAATCACATGTCTCCACTATGCTCAAACACAAACACATGCTAACACACACACACAACTTTAAAAACTACTTTAGTTTGTGGTCAGGTGGTAGTGGCACATTTAATCCCAGGCTTTGAGAGGCAGAGGCAAGATGTTTGAGTTTGAGGCCAGCCTGGTCCACAGAGTGAGACACAGGACAGACAAGTCTACCAGAGAAGCCATGTCTCAAAAACACAAAATAAATAAATAGATACATTTAAAAAAATGTTTTAGTTTGAATACATTTAATATGTATAATAAAATAGTCCATGAGATCTTTTTATTTAATAGTTTTATTTTTCAATATATCCATCTGATTGAATCTGTTCGTGCATCGTCACCCCCAGGTGGGGCCTCTGCAGCCTTTGTGTGGATTATTTGTGCTTTCTTCTTAGAAACCAGTGGATGGAGTCCTTCACCCAGTTACTCCTGCAGTGTTTCAGGGGCCAGAGAACCATGAATCCTCCATCTCTCAGACCACAACTGAAGCTAGAAACTTATGGTTGGGAACTTACAGTTTTTCATTAAATAGCTTTGTCAAACGAAACGAAAGAGTTGAGTTTTGCCTTTTGACCACTTCTTTTCGGCCTTTCCCTTAGACTTATTTACTATGTATTTTCGTGTTTCTTGTACAACTTTTTGGCATCTTCTTGTCTTGCTGGGGGAACCTGACAGAGCTAGGAGAGTGGCAATGACCACTGTGACCTTGCTAATATGTTGGACAACAGCAACAACAAAAAGCACAAGGTCATAATAATAAATGTCTACATATTTGGGGTATACATACATCATATGAATTTGAGTATGAAAAATACAGCAGACTATATGCTTTTTGAATATTATTTAAAACATGTCAAAGAATAGCAGTACAAGAAGGAGAAAAAGGAAATAAAGGAACCAAAATGAAACTAAAATTTCAAAATAATGAAAAAAGTATGGGGTGACATTATAATTTCTTCATTTATACAAATATTTTCTCTTTTACAATATATATTCTATACATGTGTGGTTATCAAAAATAGACTATAAAGTTTTTAACAGAAGTGTTTGTGATTGGTATTTAGATATATACAAATCCATAATGATATTAACTGTATAACTCCTAATTAACCTATTGTGATAAATTGTATTTTATTTATCTTTTATAGTTACTCTACAGTGTGAATGTGTTATTGGAATAAATAGACATTTTCCTGAGAAAATGGGAAGGACCAGCTGCGTATAATTATAACATCTACTGCTTGGTAAAAGATGAAATAGCACATACAGAACACATAATTTTGAGCCAGGACCTCTGTATACATTTCATGGAATACTTGTGGTAATCTCTTTAGATTTGTCAGTTATCTCCATAAGCCAAAACCCCCAGTGGCATCTGAATGTGGCATGAAGAAATAATAAGGTGGGATGTAAATCCATTTTCTCCCTGCTTTTAAAGCCAATTGATTTTGAAATGCCATGGCAACCATACTCTACGAGTCCTAGCCTCAGCATGAGCAGTCTCTTGCATAAATTTACCAGAAAGAGTGCAAATCACTTGCTCCAGCTGTTTATTTTCATGGAAACTGGGTCACTGTCTTTGCATCCAACTGGTACTATGGTTCACAGGGATCACAACTGCCATCACCTGGCATCAATGTATTCTCAGAGCTGTACTTGATCGCTGTATTCTAGAGCACCTGTGTTTGGGGAACTATTTTTCTGTGCTCTTATCTCAGCAGTAACACTGTGGCTTCTTCACAGCAGCAGGCTCCACGTGAGGCTGATACAAAAAAATAAAATAATAAAAAATATAATAAAACAAAAATTTGAAGAGTCCCTCTGTTCTCTCTGAAAGGTTGATCCCAAATGGAACGTTCAGAATCCCATCATTTTTCTTTGGACTCTGGGACTTCTAGGTTTGGTTTCATTTGTCATCTCTGTGTTGAGTAGATTTTGTCATGTTCAACTTACCTAAAGAAAAGCAAAGAAAAGTGACAATTGCAGAAGGGAAGTAGGGAAATTAGAGGACGCTGTTTCTATTATTTTCAGGGCAGTTGGTCCCGAATCTGAAAGCACCACCCCTCCAAGATTTTTGTCCCAGAACTCTTTCAAAGACAAATCGTTTTGCTAAAGTGAGTGTGTCAAAATAAAAGCAGGGACAGAAGGAAACAATTAAAAAACTAAGGGCAATACAGTGCAATAAATGTGTTTATGTCTTCAAATTTGAGGACTTGATCAAACACTTAATTGATTTGCCACTAGTATTCTAGAATATAATTTAGTCAATTTTGAAATAGAAATTTTAAATAAGTGTGATGTCTTTGACAGTGATTACACACACACACACACACACACACACACAAAATAAACACATGTTTATCAAAGGACACGCTTAATACACACCTATTTCCAATCCATGTGCTGAAGTCTCTGCCTGTGCTGGTGATGTCTCTGCACTGGAGTGTTCCCTTAATCTATTCTACTCCGTCAGAACCAGGTTTCATGCCTGATTATTTCTGACTGAGGTTGTCAAAAGAGGTCCTGGCCAGGTCCATCTACATCAGATTTCATTCACATTAAAGTCAATGTGCATCTGAAATATCTTAGGTGGGTGGTGTATAAAGTTTATACTAAATACCAGACATGGTCCCATCCCAGATATTTGCCATAAATTTATATGTTAATTTATGGTTTTAACATAGACAGCTTTTCAGCTTTATTTCTTCATTCTGTCTTCAAAGAACCTAAATTTGTTGTACTTTCCTTTTAAAAAAATCAATTAAATTCTATCTCATGTGCTTTCAATGGTCACCTTTAATTCTGTCCTTCATACCTATTTTCTGAATATAGCAAATGCATTTAGACCTCGTTGGGCTTTGTCTTCTTCATGTTATCATTTCTCTCCAAAAAAAATGTATATTTGGCTTACTCCAAAATTTGATACAATTTATATTTAAGTCCTACCATGTTGTCTCACAAGCCCTCAATACAACATAATGCTGATTTTGCATTGTAAAATCCTTTTAGTACATCCCTAAGAGTACCCAAGTGATCCCAACATTTCCAACATTGTTCAAAAGTCCAAGTTCAGCATCTTTTCTGATACTCAAAACAAAACAAAATGAAAGCAAGAGGGAGAAATCACTGAGCTGTGGATCCACATAAAATCCAAACCAAATCGCTCTTCTCAACATACACTGACATGGCATACACATGTCTGTCCCTGAAAGGTGAAATGAAGGCATAAAAAGGAAAAAAGCATGAAATGGCCAAAGCACAGCAGGACTACCACTATCTCCAGAGTGAAAACTGGGGGTAATTAGAAGAATGATTTACAATTCAAAAGGACTTGAGCAAATCTGTGTCTATAACCTCCATGGCCATAATCTAAAAAACACACTTTTGGGTTCTCCATAGATTTTCTGAACAAACAGTCCCCAGACCTAGCATCTCTGAAAGACTGTGTTTATTTTCACTGCATCTGGCTTCTTTTGTGTCTTGATAATTTGCCCTCTCAGCTGTTTGATAAAGGAGATTTGACCTTGCTTCACATTCCCTGGTCTCCAATCTTTCCTATGAAATTAAGGTGGACAGTGCTACGATCCTGCAACTCCTGTGATCCACCTCTTGAAGCCTTGGCTTCACCTAGACACCAAGTACTGTTTCCTGCTTGATTAGGTCAACTCAATGGCTTCCAAGTGCATGGATGTCTGAAAATACAGCAATCTACACAGCCTTGCTCCAGCAGGAATTCCTGCAGCTCCTTGCTCCCAGCAGGTTTGTGATGCCACTCCTTTTTATCCTAGATCCCAGAATGACTGAGTCTCATTCAGTCCCTGGTATGACCTCAAGCCATCTTTTCTTTTGTCCTAGTCTAAGAAACAATGACTCCGTTTTAGTGGGGCTCATCTAAGCAATCAGTTTCACTGTAACAATTTTTGTCCACACATTAATATTTAAAACTCATCTGTCCTATTTATTTTCAAACCTTTCACTCTAAACAGGAATAAAAGTAACTGAGTAGTGGCATCCCCTAAAATTCCCTCCAACATATTTATTTCTCTGCCTTCCTAATTAGTCTACCATAAAGCATCATGAAGTTGACAATATGAAAATCAAGTTCTTCGCCACAGGATGTCACAGTAATCTCTGGTCCAGCTCTCAGCAGGTCCTGGCTTAACATCTGAAACCACTTGAGCTGGACTGTCAATGTCTGCATTCCTACTGGTGTTGCCCTCTTCTGCAACTTTCACAGAACCACTCATCACACTCTCCTTGTCTCACCTGCTGTTCCGGATCCTCCCAGAAGCAAGTTCCAATGACTTCTAAATTACAGTATCAGGTAGGTACAAGGACTTCACGCCTAGAACCAGTTTGCTGGGGTCCGGGTGTTCAACCTGTGCAGCTCAAAAAAAAACATCCCAAGAGAAAATAATGCTATGTCTCCAGAATGAGAACTCTAACTGGTGATTTCCAAAATTTTGGATTATCATGGAAACAAAACCTAGCTATCTTCTATTCATCATACTCTTCCTTTGAAACTTGGGGAGTACCACAAGTTTCTGGATAAGGATCTATATTTGGATGCTAATAAAAATAAAAGAAGCCCATGTAGTCTAATGGGAATGCGAGGAGTCAGTATTTGCTTTATTAACCTGAGATTACTTCAGTAATTATGTACTCATAAAAATATTATGCAAACATATATGACACTTGCCTACTACATCATTTAAAAGATGCTGCAAACACTTGGCACAATACTGAAATGTATGAACAGCAAAACTGCATGAAACTTACTGAACATTGCAGATGTAGAACTCTGAACGAACGTCCAGGACTATTTACATAGTAAAATTTTCCAAAATACACAAATGTTCCCACTTTAAAATATATTCACTGGTAATGCAATGGAAAATCATTGCACATTAAGCAAATATTTGTTATTGTTGGACATTGTAAGTTAAAGTCATTCCTTTATCAAAAGAAAAACATGCAATTAAAAATGTCACAGAAGAACTAGCCATAGAAAGTGAGATATTTTAGAAATACTTATTTAATCTTTGTTACTTTGTTTGTTACTATTTTATAGTCCAAACAGATCAATGTAGACATTACTAGAATCCCAGAGTATAAATGACTTAACTTAGGATTTCAACACTGGCTTTAGAGTCAATAAAAATTGATGATTTCTGATTTAAAAAAATCTAAGTCAATAGGATAAATTGCTAACATATTTCCTTAGATCCAATAATCTGAAATGCATTGAAACGGATAGGGATTTTTTTCTTCCATCATTTTTGCTAAAAGTGCAAAGTTGATTTTATAACTGTATATGTCAGGGAACTGCAATCTACTAATATCTTTATTGAACTTGAGGTTGACCATATTTTTCAGATAACAATCTTCTTTTCTCTCCATCTTATCGCTTTTCACTATTATGCTGCGTAAGTATATTGTATAATGCATATTGTTCAAAAACCAATCAAATAGCACAGAATACTTCTCCAAGAAGTTCAGAAATGGAAACTTGCAAGTAGATCCAGATGCAAATGGATCTAACATGATAACACCAAGCTGACCTTTGCTAGGGCAAGGTGGAAAAGCCCTTGCAATGCATTATGAAAAAACCCGACCTATATATATTTGGGGTCGAGGATATGTTTATGCTTTTTTCACAGAAAGAAAATAAAAGCTGGACCTGATGTCGAGGCTGCGCTGCGGACACAGAGGAGTTCCTGAGGCGATTGCAGAGAGGTCCTTAGTCTGGCTTTTCCTGCCCCCAAGGAGAGGAGTCCCTGATAACAGAACCTGCTGCTCCACTCTACAGGGTGTCAATTCTGCCTCCTGAGTCCAGGGAGACCCGGCTGAGATAATGCCAGGATGTGCTTCAGATAGCTGAATCCAGCTCACCTCACCCAGGAATCCCACCAGCCCTGAAGCACAAGTGCTAAACTGCTTCTGCAGCTTGAACTCTGGTCTGCTTTGGAGCTGAGATGCAGACTGGACATCAGACTGTTTTAATCTTTGGGACACAGAACTCATTTTAATTAAAATACTAACCTCTTCACTTAAGAAGGGGAAAGATTGGGGTTCCTGTTATGTTGCTCAGAGTCTGGAAATGGTGGTATTTGACAACAATGTATGTCATTGTACTCTTACTGAAATTGATCTAATGATATTTGTAACTGCTTATAGATGTTGGGAAAGGTTTGACACATGCTGTAAAGTGTTTGGGTTTAATGCATATGTTAAGAATTTTAGATTTTGATCCCTTTTTCACCTCCTAAATTGACGGCAGGCAAGCACACGTAACTTTTTGTGGAGTAGGCATTTAGGAAGGAGGACATACCATGGGCCAGACTAAAAGGTGAATACTGGGTTTGGAAGGTGCCCCTTTCTTCTTGTCTGGAGATGGAGTTATTGGTGCCAAAATTATATCATATCTTTTGTTTAAGGAGCACCTCACAGATTTTTCATTAATGATAGATACAGGGGCCCAATGACGGGGAGTTAGTGTGGATCCTCACCTAAATTTCAAACCATACAGAGGCCGTACAGGCCGGCTCAACATGGCATGGTTTTTAGGTACGAGGGCGCTCTCCACATAGCCTAAGACAGGGTGCCCTGTGATCTGCTTACTTTAATCCTACTAGATACCTTTTATTTGAGAAGCTCCAAGAAACTAATGCTACTCATAAGGCACCCCTCTGTTCCCAGGAGAGGTAAATTGCTTCACCAGTCGAGAGGAGGGTCTCTCCTTGTCCCAGTCCCTTCTCCTTTAGATCTGACACCATGGTTGACTCTGTCTTGGTGCCCTCCACCTATAACTACTTGCCTTTATATAAGAAAGGAGGAATATGTTGGGAGCCGTTTCCCCCCTAAAGATTGTTACAGAAACCATCACCTTGGGGAGCCTGCAGGGAACCCCAAACCCATAATTATGTTAAGAATAGTCCTATTGGCAAAACCTGCCCCACACCCAATTAGCTATTCGCTAATTGCTAACGAACCTAATCTGATAGCGGAACTGCCTTAAATTCCAGCTATCCAGGGAACTAGGTGTGGCAACTCCTGACTTCTTTGCCTACCTGACCGGATGTAGGTTACGTGACTGGGACCACGCGGCCAGATTCCATGCTCCTGTGCCCTGCTCCCCAAGCCCTCATTCAGGGGGTATATAAGTTGTCACCCTGTCCCTAATAAACGGAGGCTTTGACAAAAAAAAAAAAAAAAATTTAGTATAAAACATAAAAAAAAAAGATCTCCTTGCTAACACACTTTCAAACTAAAGCTCATTCCTAAAAGTAATTAAATGTTGATTTAGCCTTTTTTATTTAAAATAATCATCTATTTATTTTCATATTTTTGCTATGACAAATCTTCAGTGAACATTTTCCTGTACTCCTCCTTTTGTTTCCATGAGTTAATTTTTCCTCTATTCTTAATACCTAAATGTAGGATTGTGGGTAATAGAACTGAACATTTATACTTTAAGTTTCAAGAGATATTATCCAAAGTTCCTTTCTATGTGCCCGTGCTCATTTGTAGATTTGAGAAAAGTAGCCAAAATATTCCTTCCTTCCTAATGCAGATCAGATTTGAGATTTTTTTCATCCAATCTTGTAAGTGAAGAGTTCCATCTTATTTTAATTTTAATTTAATTTGGTCATTAAATTTAAAGATACACATACTGAAAAAAAAATAAATAAATAAATAAAAATATGGTGCCAGCACCGCAGCAGTCACAAACCTGTGCTGTTTTCTGGTTGTTCGGTGGGTTTTGTTTGTTTGTTCTGTTTTTAAGGTGATGCTGGACGTCTACAATTTTGTTCAGATGACTGCGGGTTCTGGAAAAATCGTTATTATCGATGCATAACATACTGCTATTATTGGTGTATATATATGTTTATATAAGGATATATATACACACATAATTTGAATTTTTCAAACTTTAGCAGTGGTTTCAACTTGGGGGGGTACCCCATTTTACCGGTGTTGAGTTGGCATTGTGCAGAAATCAGCAGCCATATTAGTCTAGAGACATTAAGCTTAATTTCTTTTCCATCTATACAGGGGTCACTTCAGTGTATTAAATATGTAAGGTTTAATCTATCTATGTGCGTTTGATTGCAGAAACTAATAAAGTATCTGTAAATAAAAAAAATGAAAAAAAAAGAAGTTCAGAAATGAAGACACACACTCATGTACATGTTAACACATATGCACACAGTTGTACATACATGTGCAACCATGCACACACAAGCACACAGACACAAACATCCAATAACTGAAATTACATATTTTTCAATATGCATTTTAATAGATATATCAGAAACCAGAAAGAATTTTACATAACTAATATACTTATTTTAAAAGTAATTTTATTTGTTATTCAAATATTTTAAGTAAATACACAAACCAATACATTTGTGTATAAATAGAATGAAAACAGTTAGAATGTATACTTTTATATTTACATTAAAGTTGGATCAATTAAAGTCAAATAATTATTTTTGTGTGGTTTTTAGGGAAAATAAAAAAAACATTGCCACTATAGTTTAGACATCCCATTAAAAGGCCAGTAAACTGGTTGAGTATCTTGATATCATTGTTTTGACATCAGAGTGCTAATAATCTGCATGTTTTTGATATCCTAGTGGATATAATATTTTTATAATGCATGTTTTTATTTAATGATTTGCAGTGTAACTTAAAAAAATTCCAGTGCTTTTGCTAAAATTACAATTGCTTATAGCAGAGCCCCCCCCAATAAACCTTACATATACGCCCCCAAACAGTTAGTAAACCTGTTACAGGGTGTGGCTGGCATTCCCTCTTCCCCTCCCCTAAATTTCTCCATCCCAGGGGCTGGGCTGCCCTTTCCTATGTAATCCAGTCATTTTGGCTACCTGGCCCTTTAAGGTCTGCTCTTTACGCTCTTGGCCTGACTCTTTTCCTTGGCCACCCCTTTTGATATGTGCTCCTCTTGGGCAACCCCTTCCTCCCTCTCCTTGCATGGCCCAATTCAGAGACATCACTTTGGATTCTTCCAGATGTCCTTGTTTCTGGTTATGCTCTCCCTTTTATCTACAATAAACCTTCTCCTTCACCACACCTGGGAGCAGTCATGTTCCTTCCTTTTTATCTTTACCTTTTTTCATTTATAAAAGTATAAATTCAGCTGTTTTCATTCTAAGTCTATTGACACACAAATATATAAGTCTGTATATTCAATTACGAAGATTTAAATAACAAAATTACTTTTAAAATAAGTTATTTGTTTGCTGATTTATTTTTTTCAGTAAGTTATTATCTTGACCACGTCATAGGCTAATTCTTAACTGTGCACAATAAAGCGGCTAGGAAGATGAGCCAGAAGTCTAAGAGTGGAAGACCTGAGACTGGGAGATGGCGTTTCAGCTGTCAGATTTAAGTTTTGCAAACACTCCGGAGAGAGTGTGGTGAACACACACATTCTCAAGCTCTTCTCAACAAGGCATTTATGGACTGTTAAGTACTTCTGAGCCTCCCGCAGAGGCTGATAAACTAAACAGAATGCTAGGCAAGCATAGAACTCTTATTTACAGTTAACAAAAATTGGAGTTCACAGTCTTGCTAGGCAGAGCAAGCTCAACAAAGATTCTAGAACCTCTTGAATAGATTCTGAAGTTGTGACTTAGGAGTAAGGGAGGTCTGAATTCCAACTGGGTTTGAAGCCAACTGGGTACAAGCTCAATAGCAAACTAATTTATGATCAGTTAATCAAGCATTAGCTGCATGTCAGTAACAACTGGAATGCACTGGCAAAACTGCATTAACAGCAAGAGAGCAAAACAGGTGAAAAACAACAGCAATGAACTCATAGTTGATCTAGAGACTAGAGTTTTCCATTTATACATATATATATATATACATATATATATATGATTTATATAGCTTAAATGGTGAAAGATTTATATTTAATCTGAGAATTAAATCTATTTTAAAACATAATAGCATGGGCATTCAAACATAGAAACATCATAGGTGAAATCAAGATACTGAAGATAGTAGGATATTGGACATATTCAGCACAAGATAATAATACAACTCATTCAGATCGATAAAATGAAAACAGTAACATCTGGAAAATATACACTTAAAAGAAATAAAGTTTTTATTAAAAATTAATTTTTCCAAAGGTGATAAGAAATGGAAAGCCACAGCCATTACACTTTGTAGAAACCATGAAGAATAAATGCATTGAAAACCATGCTCACACACAACACTTTTGAAAATTAACTATAAGGAGAAAAACAAGAAAAAAAGAAAGAGCATAGAAATATATCCTACTACAAAGATTATTCCATGTCTCAGCTGTAATAAACAATTTTGTTATGAAACTTTCTTTACTAATCCTTTGACATAAATGAGTCAAGATATATTTCTGTAGGAAATGTGACTGGGAGTGTAATTGTTTTTCTCTCTCTCTCTGTTTTCTGCTTATTTTTTGTTTGTTTGTTTGTTCATTTGTTTGAAGGCAGGGTTTGTCTGTGTAGCTCTTCTCTCCTGGAATAATGCGTCTCATGCCTGTAATACCAACACTTTATGGTCTGAGGCATGAGGATCATGGATTCTAAGTCAGCCTGGGCTGCATACCAAGACTTTGTATTAACAAAAAATATATAAAGCATAGTTGCATTTGGTCTAAAATGGGTTAAAGGTAATAGATGGTTTTAAAATCAGACTAGTTAACACTGGCAAAGATGGAGGGATAATAATAGAGAAGGTAACATGGGTTTTTTTTTTTAGTTATGGTTATCTTATATATTTTGATATGAGTTGTGGCCTTATGGTTATTTGCTGAAATCTCTGGAGTCACACAGCTGTGATTTGAGCTGCTATATGTGACAAATAAATTTATTTGTTAGGGTAAATAGATTATGAGAACTTTTTCATTTAAAGTAATTTTTTTATATGTGGGATTTGGAGAACTAAATAAACTTAAAAAAGGTTCCAGCTAATATGCAAGCTTTATTGCATGGAAATGCTATTTTCTTGTTTATACCCACAATAATAAAAAGTCAGTCTAATTTTCCATTTTAGCTTCCATTCAGCAAAATCGATATATAAATGATTGTTTTCTTCTCCTCTTTTAGCAAATGCTGTCTCTTAATGTGGATCTCCAGCTCTTCCAAGGACACAGCAGTATATGTGATACTGTGTTATACAATGCCAGTCCATAACAATGCCATGGGAGAAAAATGTGATTTTAGCTTAATTATTGGTTCTAGTCTAATCAAATATTCTCAAGCATTTCATCCAGGCATGTCAATGCCTTTTGATAGAGGAAACCTTGTACAAAGGCAGCCAAGATCACAAGAAAAGTACAACTCAAACTTTTTTTCTGTTTTAAACCTGTGTTGCTGGAACATACATCATGAGTCATCCTGTTAATAACATTAGAGAAGAACAGATGAAGCAAAAACCATGTGGTTTAGAGCAACCTGCCAAGAGAAATCTTCTAAAGCACCCTTCAAGAACTGCTTAACTTGATTTTGTCCCAAACATTGGGGGCTGACTGTGGAATTTAAGTTCAAGGCTAACATCCAGGTGACTATTTCCTGGCAGCCTGAATGTTCCTAGATATGATCTGGAAAGAACAAGGTTACACTTAGTGCACCACGCCATCTTATAATTCAAAAGATGCCGAGGATGCAGGCATTTGACTCACTGCTATTAAACAGAAAGGTATATGTGTTCCATCAATGACACTATTTTAATTTTAAGATCATTCTTTTCCATTAATGAGAGCTGTTATTCCATATGCTATAAAATTTCCTAAATTATAAAGTGTGCTAGCACAAAATCACTATGGGATTACAGAGGAGAGCTTTACTGGGCTGAATATCAAAACCTGTGAAAAATCTACTGTAAACCTCAGCAAACAAACATTTAGGAATTCTCAAGGGATTAAGAAAACAGGATGCAAAAGTCTTCATTCCAGGAATTTGATTGAAATAAATCTTAAAAAGATGACATCACATATTGAGCAAGATCATACAAACTTCTCCAAAAAAATGATACAACGTCAGTAATTGAAATGTTACTATGGCAATGACAGTGATTGTGGCAAGCATTTAAATAAGCTACCTCACTTAATTTCCATAAAATTATTTCATTAAAAATGCATGCAGTTTTGGTGAGTTGACTCAGCAATAGTTAAGTGCATTTGCTACTCTTTCAGAGGATCTGGGTTGAGTTCCAAGCATGTATATGGTGGCTCACAACTATGTGCATCTCTCATTTCAGTAGTTCTGATGACCTCTTCATACTTCTGTAGGAACTGAGCACAGATATGGTGTGCATACATAACATAGGCAAAATATCCTATGTGAACAATAAATAATTAATAAATAAACATATACGTGTGTATATACATTTCTGTGAAGGTACAGATAAATACCTTCTCTTTGTGTGTGTTTCTCTGTGTGTGTGTGTGTGTGTGTGCCTGTGTGTGTAGTTATACATAGTGATTTAAACAAATCATAAAGTCTAGCATGGTTGTTAAGTTGTCAAGAGACAAAAATTAGAGAAGGTACAAGATACCTGGGAATGTCTGTTAACTAACCCTAACCCTAACCCTAACCCTAACCCTAACCCTAACCCTAACCCCTTAATTTTTTGCCCAATCCTAAAGTAATTTGTGCAGTGTTTCATTAGGTCCAGTTAAAGGTTTGCATCACAAATATTAGAATAGCTGGCTATTAAAATAGTTTGTTCTCATTTAAAAATGCAATGTATAATTAAGAACTGTGGATTGGTAGTTATTCATCTATTATAATCATATTTGTAGGCATACTAGTCATATTTTCAATGTTAAATAGAGATATCTTTTAGATAGGTGCTCATCAAACACTTCAGAGACCACAGAGTGTGATATTTAAGATATTTTAATAATCTAAGGCTTTCATGACAGTGAGACAAGTTTTCTCTGGCAGCATCAATTTATTACAAAAAAAGGATATAGGCATTGAAGAATCTCCATATAGAGTTTTCTTTCTTTGTGCCACAGTTAGCTACTGGGTAAGAAATTGTCCTTGCTTTGACTGTTGACAGTATGTTATTAAAATTGTACAAGCAGTACACAAACAAGTGACTTCCAAACTTTACCAAAATGAGCCAGATATTTTAGGCTGTAGGCCAAAGATGGAAATACCAACATTGCAGTATAGCCTTGTGTGACTGTCCAGGAAGCCAGCTGCTTTCATCATTTCTATAGTTTTGGAAGTTGTTTTCTCTGCCCTTCCAGATTACTCGGGTAATATTATAACCTTATCAGGTCACTGGTGAAGTTGAAGATGAGATTGTTTACTTATAGTTTTCTTTGATACCAAATTAAGAAAAGAAACTCACAAAAGAGGTATAAGGTTGAGAGACATAAAAGCTTAAACTATCTAAGAACATGTTTTGAGGTTTAATAAAATAGTTTTGGGACATTAATAACAATATGATAGAAAATGGTTTAGGCATAAAACTTTAAATTTATCAAGATAAGATAGATTAAATAGAGTATTTTATCCAAATATGCCAATTTGGACAAATGGACTGAACATTATGAATGTAATTCTTACCTGATAGTTGTTTTATTGTATATAGTTTTACTATTTTTGAGTTAAAACCTTTTCTTTTTATTTAGACAAAGAGGAAAAATGTTGTGGGATAGTTGTAAACTGTCTGAAGATATATTGCTCTGATTGGTTTAACAAACAGCTGAATGGCTAATAGCTAAGCAGGAAGTTTAGATGGGAATTCCCAATAGAGGGATATCAATGAGACAAATACTGAGTTGGACATATGAAAAGAAAGAAAAGTAAAAGTCACATTGTAAGACATAGATTAATAGAAATGGGTTAATTTAAGTTCTAATCTATAAGTTTTCATAATAAAAAAGTCTTGTCATTTTTCTGTGACCACGAGCACATACATTTGTTTTAGTAGCTTATATTTTTTCTCATGAATAAAATGAAGATACTAAACTATTCTAAGCAATACAATCATGATTAATTGAGAGTGACATTATCATTAAGCTTGAAGAACTGCCACAGTTTGAACTTTGGGTTACTTCATATTATAATATACACAGAAACGACCCCTTATTTTATTCTATGGTTGGAGCTAAGGACCCTGGTTGCTTACAGTCTCCACTTTCAGTTACTCAGCCTGGTAGTTGGTATCAAACCCTTATTGGCTTATATCATATTACTTGGTCCTGTTCCCTATTCCTGCTTTATTCTAGATTTCAGTATTCAGAAGAGCCAAGTTTCTTTATTCTTAGTATTGGTACTAAATCATGAGTTATCATTAGAGCTGCTGTTATTAAAACTGCAAATCATATGAATACATATTAAAAAGGTCGTGTGTGCAGCATGATTTGCCATGGCACTGTATAACTAAAGTTCAGTGCCTTCCACAAAATTATACCCAGGTGGGTAGTGTGTGGAAAGGTTGGGGAAAGAGTTTAAATAATGATCTTTACTTTTAAAGATATGTATGTATACAAACACAAAAAGCTATTTTGGCCACCACACATCTGGGAGGATTCTGAGGAGTCACAGATTGCAAGGGGCAGGATTCTGAGGAGTCACAGATTGCAATGGGCAGTAACCATTTTCTCAAAATATTAAGCATCATCTCTAAGAATCTCTTCCAAATTTGACATCAAAAACACTTAGATAATCATTATAGAAGTAAATGTCCAAGATTAAAAGAAACCTTGCAGTATTATAATTGATTATATGAAAAACAAAAGATACTATATTTTATATATGTCAACTTTCCTTTAAAAAGAACAAAAATATCTGATTAAACTTAATTTTTCTTCAAATTCTAGGAATAACAAGTTTTCCTTTTTATCAAAAATATGAGCATCCAGTGTCTAATTCTAATAGACCATACATCTGGACATACATACATGGACATTTCTACTATATGCAAATTGATAGACATTTTTGCATCTACTTTTTAAAATTCATAGGCCACAAAGAAATATCATGTTGAAAATATGCATTAGTAACACTGAGATTTAAAAAAATTAAGTAATTGAAACAGATTCTGTCTTGCATAGTCTTAGGTATGATATTAGAGACACAAAATTCTCTTAAATAATCCTCCATATCCTAGTGTATTAAAACACATGAACTATATTCAGTTTAATGGAATTGAACTAGCTTAACACATAACTTTACAATGTGTGCCTTGATAATATTTAATTATTTCTATTAATTTTCATCCAGAGCAAAATAAAACTGGTTTTTAAGCATTAATTTTTAAATTTGTTCTTAACACAGTGAAAACTCAAGTATTTTAAATAATAAGTTTACTAACATGTTATGTTGTTTGTTATCCTATATTTTGCTTTTGGGTTAAAATGTGTAATCCAACACCATCAGCCTCTCCAACGTGGAAGAGACGTGTGATTCAAGTGGCACTTGATATGATCTGCAGATTATCCAATGTCACAGATTTTTTTTTCTTACGTTTGGCTGCTGCAAAATGCAATCAACATTTTTTTTTCTGAAAAATTCTCGAGATAACAGTCACAGATTTATAAAGGCATGGATTCTCCAGGAATTTTCTTCCATTTAGTTCCATTTAGTTGGAGTAGCATAAAATATGGATAAGTTCTAAAGTAAAATTCAGAGTTAATTCATTTTTATATCCCTTCCCCATGCATACCAAAAGACAGGGAAGTTATGAGTATAGATAATCAAAATTTATCTTCATCATGTGGAACTTTGGGAAATGTACAGGAAAGTGCTGTATCTGCCTGAGGAGCAATAGATACCACGAGTGGAACTCTTACTAGGCAGTGTGATTGGGAGAGTGGGTGCTTTGCTTTGTAAAATGGAATGATGTTTACTTCTGGCACATTTCCGTCAATATAATCATTGTTTGTATATATAACTCTTTGAGAAATGGTGAAAAATACGATTTGTGGGGAGCCGAAGAGTCCCTGAGTGAATGATACCAAGTGGGTGGAGTCCTGAATAAATTTGTACTCTTTAATGTGGACGTGATCTTGTCAAGGCCTCTATGTTGTAGACCCATGGGAGAGGCAGAGCCTTCTCCACGAGATTTTCAGTGGGATGGAAAGGTCTTCTTGTTCTGGTCGGAATCTGAATGCTGACTGTGTTTACTAATGATTGCCAGTACATGCAAAAACTGGCAACTGCAACTTCCTTCTGCTCTATGACTACACCCTGAGATTGTTTCTCTGCAGGGACCTTATACCAGGCTAACCAACCTGTCCTCCTGTTTATATATAGTAAACACACTGAGATTTTAGGTTGTGGCTTAGTTGGTGCCATTCTATCAGAGAAAGCACCGTCCACTTGATTCCAGCTTTTCTGGGGTCAGTGTTTCTGTTCTTTCATTACCTCAACACCCTGGTCAAGCCAGGTAATATGCACATAGAAAATGATGGAGATTATTCTTAATAACTCAAGCATAAAAGAGAAAATCAAAACAAATTGCATATTATTTGACTTTAACAAATGTCCAGCTATTTTCCATTGGCACATATGAGCGCTTTGCTCTGTGTACGTAAGGACTCAGGGAGAATATGGAACTATTAGAGGTAACAGGAACTTCTAGAGACAAGAAACTAAAGATTTCAAAATTGGGAGTTTTTCTTATTCGAAACCTTATACACTCTAACCTTCCTTGTATTCTAGATAGGTAAAGTTTACTCTTTCTCAAGATCATAAAAGTGTTTTAAACATAGGGAGTACCAGGAAAAGCTGATGGAAAGTGAAATTTGTCCTGGAAAGCAGTTTGTGTTTCTTTATACAGAGGCAGAATAATGAACCTTGAAAAACATATTTGCTTATAGCATACCAATCTCTTTGGTTGTATTTTACTATTAGTATTACTATTATTAAGCAACAAGATATGAAATATTTAAATATGCTAAAATATAGTTATTGTACCTTTTATTGACTGTATGTGTTATACAAATGAAGCTTTGCATATATTTTGTAAAGGCAAAGGTATTTGGTGGAGAGATAATTGTACAATATGTTTGTTTATTACTGTTTTGGCTAATTCTGTATGCTTTTGGCACTTAACCATTGGAACTCTGGGCTTCCATTTTGCTTTTCATAAACTTCAAATCTGAGTTATGAGACTGTTTTTTAACCTTTTTGACAAAACACACCCAGAAAAAAATAAAGGACATGTATTTGGAGTGTTTCTCAAGCCATATTTAACTGAAGTAACAAATTGTCTTAGCCAGGGCTCACCATTATCAGAACACAACAACTTAAAAAACAAAATAAATGAAAGATAACATAAAGAACAAACTAATTGTGAATATTTTATCTTTCTTTTCACTTAAATTTCTATCCTTAGTGTTTATTCATATTGATGGGTGTCTTATAATTATGAATCCAAGATGAATTTTTAAATTTAGACAAAATTCTTATCAGCAGATAGTGTATATGGTGGAAACTTATCACTGACAAATACAATAGAGATTAGTAAAATAAAAAATTAATTTTATGTATTACCCATCAACAATATCAGTTCTAAATACACTGTTTGAAAAGATCAGTTACAATGTTGGAATAATTTCATTATAACTGTATAAATAAAAATTTTTAGAAGCTGAAGGCATGCTTAAAATTTCAACTTATTCTCAATGAAAAAGTATATTTCTGGTTTCTGTTTCATATCGAATTAAAGGCACCTAAGAAAATAAAGCCATAAAAATTTCTCTCTTTTGAAATCAAATAAACCATGGTGCAGAGTATATTGCTTAAATCACAGAATATACTACTTTCCCAAGCAATTTGTAAAACTGTATCCTCAGTATAAGATGCTTGATTCTTTGGGACATTGGGCATTGGCATTGTAACTTTCCAATGTGCCAGTACTCATCTCACCCCCCCTCCCAAAAAAATTGAAAAGTCTGAAGGAAGTGTGACATACGTTCAGCAATATTAACAATCAGATACTTCTACTGAAGTTACAATTAGATAGAAAACAAATTCACACTGAGCAATAGAACTTAGTTACCACTAGATGTGATGGAGAAACACCTTTGGCTTCCTTTCACACACACTTCCTGGAGAGGTAATAATTGGTCTCATAATTAAAGTGCCAAGATAAACATACACCAGTTAATGGATATGTAAAATCATAAACTCCTTTGTGAAACGCAGATTCTTTTAGAGTTTGGTGATAACTGGTTGGCAAGTTTTGTTATCTACTCTTAGTTTAAGTCTACTCTCTTTAAAAATACTTTAGAGAAACTGGGAGGCAGCACTATTCACTGCTAAACTGTGGCACACTGAGACTCACATAAGGTCAAGGGCTTAAATCACAGGTGACACACAAAGCAACTACTTTCTGTTTGGGTATTTACAGAGAATCTCTGTAGCCCATGCGGTAAGACAATCTGAAAATTGGAAATTGGACACTCATGGTGAAATAGTTTCCTATCTCATACTACATTAAAGTCCACAAACTGAAACCAATCAACTAAATACAGTCACACTGTGGAGATCTGTGGATATTGCCTGTCTCAAATAGCGATGAACACAATAGCTTCAGTGTAAACTCATGCTTTATGAGGAACTGACTTAATGTGATTGTGTTTTCACTATTTGGAAAGATATTTCTCCTCTTCCCCAACAGTTTTACAGTACCTCTGTTATACTGCAGTCTATACATGCTAATAAAAACTGGGTGCTGTGTTTGTGTGAAGGTACGCAGGGTGTGTTCTGTCATGAGTTCATTTGTGTAGTCATAAATTATTGTCTATCTCTTAAATTTTTGTGTGGTTTGATTGAAGGAATAGCAGATGGTTCAAATTTTCCATTTGCTGTTGTTGAAGTTTAATAGAGCTTTAAAAAAACATGAAGACTATACTTGTTTATTTGGAAAAATAGTATATGAGAGTTTAAACAACAAAACATTGTTTTTTTTTACCTATTTTTTATGTAACAGAAATAAAAGAGAGAAAAATCACCTACAACTGTCAGAACAGTTCTCCTTCATGAACTTCATCCTGAGGAAATCCAATGTGTCAGTGTGTGTGCTCTGAGAGATGCAGCTGAACCATGAAGACACTGTATGGCAGACAGACAGATTAATGACACCGCTAGAGTTAACCTGCCTAATCTAGGAACAGAACAAAGCCAGAACTAGGACACTGCACTTGAAGCTCCAAGGAATGCTGCAAGATGAAAATATTGTGGAGAGCGTCAGAGGCTTTCCCACCATAAGTGAAGATGATTCCCAAAGATACTGCACAGAGAGGGCAGAATAAATCTCAAAAGTAATACCTTTGTGACTGGGGGAGTGGCCTACGCTCATAGGTATTTAGGCCTGTATGCATGTGTGCTTGTTTATATGTCAGGTTACGGCAGGTGTATTTTCTGTGAATTATTTATTCTAACATGAAAATGTAGGCATAATATGTCAGCGTAGGTTTCTCTACCCCTTCCTATGTAGACTTAAATTCAAACATGTAGGTTAGATGACTTCCTTGTGACTGACAATTTTCTTTCTGGAAACTCATTTGTTTCAATGTGGCCTTGTCTATTTCTTTCCTATACTCAATGAGAATATTGACCGACATTTACATTTTAGAGCCAATATGATTTATAGGATCTCTATAAATACCTGGGAATTTTTTCTTCATTTTAATCCATTTATGTTTAATAGGAGCTTTAAGTAATAGTTTACAAAGATGATAGTGTCTTAGGGTGAACATCAAATTATCTCATTCAAAGTGTAAGTGATTAGGGACTGGCCAAGATAGCTGAACAGGTAAAGGTGTATTTCATCAACCCTGATGACTTGAGTCTGACACGTTGGATTCACAGGTTGGAAAGAAAGACTCCTACAAGTTGTCCTCTGATCCATACACATAGTCACGTGCCCCCAAGCAAAGATAGACAAATAACTTAATATAGTGATATATATTTAACAACAAAAATGTGTTTGATTAAAACATAAATGAATATGCTTCTTGCAAAATAAGAAAGAAGAAATAATTAGAATCCAGCTTGGTTGTGATGCTTGGAAGGCAGAAACAGGGCAAGAATAAAAAAGAGAGGGAGCAGGACAGGCATTGAGGAAAGATGTGAGCTGGGACAACTAACTGGGAACAGTAAGGGGAAACAGCTGAGATAAGGAAATGTTACTTTCAGAAGTGTGTGCAATGCTTCACATCTACACAATGACTTTCAGGAGTGTGTGCAATGCTTCACATCTACACAATGCTTCATTAATGACTGCATTGCTTCCCGTTATCTCTGTTAAATGTTGTCTAAAATCTAAAACACCACTCTAATGATTTAAGAATAGGATGTATGAGGAAACTGATTTAAGTTGGGAATAGGGGTTTATAGAGAATGAAATGGTAAGATAAAAGCTAAGAAGGTTGCAGAGACACAGGATATGTGCTTCACGGTGATGTTTAGAATACTCTGCTCTAAATCAACCACCTAAATTGACTGTAGTATAACAGAGGTACTCTAAAACAGAAAGTGGATTATTTCAGTGCATTCCTAGTACTTCTAAATAACATTCATTTTCCTTGTAGCCTATTTATCAAGCAAAATGACATAAGACAAAATCATGGATTTAATCAGTTTACTTCATTTAGTTTACTTCGTTCAGATGACAGGGAGTAAAATCCTTTCATTACATCTGCCTGCTATTAATCACTTAAGACTCATGCTACATTTTTTTTATAGTCACTTGATGTTTGTAAGGAAGGTGACACCCAAACTTTATTAATTTATGTTACATTAGAAAATGCAATATTGGGACAGAACAGTTAGATTAGTAGTTAAAACCAGGTGCTGCACAAATCACTAGGTCAGGTTTTCAGATTCCAGTACCTAGTAGTGTCCTCCAAATACCTGTAACTCCAGCACCAAAGGATCCTCTTTTTTTGACTATTTGAACAGGTACATGAGTGTACATCTTCACACACACACACACACACACACACACACATGTTTACACACACATGCACACACACACACACACACATACACATTTAAAGTTCAAAACCAAGCCTTCATGGCTTTGGGTTTGAAAATTTTTAATACTGCTTTGCAATCTTAAAAATGCTCCTCAATTTTGGATTTATGAAAATTGTGGATTATAGTCACTTTTAAAACTAGGATAGAATTCTTGTGGGTGCTGCCCTGTACCTTACTGATATTACTGCCTTCTGCCCACTAGAAACCAGATGCACTTTCAAGTCAGAGCAATAATAATGTCTTTGCACTTTGCCAAAAGTCCCCAGAATAAAGGGCAATAACCTCTGGTTAAGAACAATTGAATTGTGCTAAAGAAATTAAGCCTAAATATTTACATTTTTCAAACAGTATTTTACCAGATATAAAATGCATAATAGAAATAACACATTTAAAATAGATAACGGTGTCAGATTTTCAAGTGTGCAATTCTGTTTGAGATGTTTCCATCTACCTTAGAATTACATGCAGATGAATTTCCATGTACTAGCCCATGAGAGTAAGTTTAAAGTTGAGTAACAGCTATGTTGGACTTCTGAATTATAAATAACCATCTGTTCTTCACACTCTCAATAGACTGCCTTATGTATTCAAAAGACACAGATATTTTAAACAGCATATAGAAGAGAGAACGGAAAGAGCAGAGGTTGGACTGGGGCTAGAGATAATTGACTGGGTAGAATACTTGCCATGAAAGCATGGTGACTTGTGTTCAGATCCCTAACACTTAATCAATGGATGAAGTTCATTCACCTGTCAAACCAGTGCTGGAAATCAGAGGGAGTTGAATTTTGGGAAGCAAAATGGCCAACCATTATAAACAAAGATCAAAGTGTACGTCAGTGAATGACTCTGTTTCTAAAAAAGTAAGGTGAAGAAGTGACCAATAAAGACATCCCTTAGTCAATCTCTGGCTCACACAAGCAAGCTCACCTATATAAATATCACAAAGAGAGAGAGAGAGGGGGGGGGGGAGAAAGAGAAAGAAAAAGAAAAAGAGGAGATAAGGGTAGGATTAAGTATAAGATTAAAAAATCTTTTTAGTTTCTAAAGACAGAAAAGAAACTCAAAGCAGAGAACACAGTTATACTCAAAGGACTATCCTGGAAATTGCTAGAATCCAGGTGCAGAATTCTAACGAGTGGCTGTAAGGTGAAAGTGAGAAGGGAGATTGGGACTTGGCTAACCCAGAGAAATCAGCAGTTAGATTATTGGCCTTATGTTCAACAGAGGCAAAAGAAAAAGAAAAAAAAAGCCACTGTGAACCTCTGCCTGTGGCTTCAATCTAAAAATAGAAAAAAGGATTTTTTTTTATTGCAACTCAGACATTCTTTGGGAAATTCTCTACTTTTTTTCCTGAAGTTTTTATCCTTTATAAAAGTGTCTCCTCTTTTCGGGGCTGTGGATGGATTGCAGATGTGCAACAGACACTTAGATCCTTAGCCCTGGTGTCACTGATGAAGATTGAAGTGGCTTGAACCTCTGTGCTGATCTCTGGCCACAAGCTCACCCATTTTCTTATGTATGCTAGCTTGTGAAAATTCCTTTAAATGAACTCATGCTAAAAGTGTCTCTTGGTCAAAGCATTAATGCTTCCCTTCCTGAAGATCTACATTGGTGCCTGAGGGATTCTACAACAAAAGTCACATACTGGATAACTTAAAAAAAAATTATGTCCTGACAATTTTAGAGGCTGGATGTTCAAGATCTGATATTAGTAAGAGTGATTTATCCCTTCTCTAAAATTGACTGAATACTCAGTAACAGTAAACCCCAACAGATACAAAAAGTTGCAGTAACCCCCTGTGTCTTATCAGCTCACCATTGATTGATTGAGGGAGACATTATCAGGCTAGCAAGAAACCTGGCACTAAAGAAATTACCGAATAAGGATGATCCCAGCTAAGACCCTAAGAAATAAAGAAGAGGGTGCCTAAACTGGCCTTGCTCTCTAATCAGACTGATGGATATCTTAAATATCACCATAGAACTTTCATCCAGCAACTGATGGAAACACTGGACTGAGCTCCCAAAGTCGAGTTGAAGAGTAGAAGGAATAAGAATATGAGCAAAGAGGTCAAGACCATGATGTGGACACCCAAGGAAACAGCTTACCTGAGCTAATGGAAGCTTACCACATCCAGCCATACAGGGAAGGAAACAGCATAGGACCAAAGTAGTCCCTCTGAATGTGGTTGACAGCTGTATGGCTGGGACAGACTGAGGGGCCACTGAGAGTGGCACCAGGATTTATTCCTACTGCAGGAACTCAGTTTACTACTGTGAGCATCAGCTTATGTATGTCAAGGGACATCCTATGATGTGGGGGTACCTCCAGCTAATGAGAGGCAGCCAAACCCTCCCTCTGGCTAGAGGCACATCTACCTAGTTTTTGCTGTCTCATCCTCACTCAAACTCAAGCCAGGCTTTTCTCTATCCTATAGGCCTCGAAGTATAGGCCCTGAACTTGACAGGGACAAAAGGGACAGCCATTACTTTGCTCGTTACAGCCAATATAGTCATGGATATCTCAAACTGCCATCTTAACATGTTCTCAGAAAGCACTTCTTCACCATCAAATATGATTTCTGAGGTCATCAGTCGGGTTCCAGTGAGATTAATTTACTGTTCTTTCCTAGACACTAAACACTACCAAATTCTTGTTGATAAAGATAATTGAGGGAAGGCAGATCTGTGTTTACCTAGGAGAAAGGAATAAGGGTTTGGCAGTGAGAAACTGTTTTCATGCATAGATAGGGGAATGTGATGAGTAAGCCTCCAAAAGCACAGGAGACAATTACGAACTGTGGGACACTTTCCAAATATGTAACAGAAAGGGAGTTAATTACAGCAAAAATCTACAGCAAAAGACAGCCACTTGATTCACAAAGCAAAAACGCCAAAAAGTCTTGCCTACCAGGGCCCTATCAGGGCTCCTGGCTCTGAAAAGTCACTCATGAGAAGATGGCTGAACAATTACGGTATAATGTTGCAACTTGTAGCATCTAGTTGCATCTACAACTTTGTAGATAACATGTGCACTGCTGTCAAGTGCAAGGGATTAGCGCCAACTCTCTTTATAACAGCCCACTATCCTGGTAAACAACCAGTTCCATCAGACAGATCTACTTCAGAGGGAGTCATTAATCTCTTCTGAAGCAGGATAGTAGCCTCATGTTTCAATTCACTCTCTTATGGTACCAACCATTTTCACACAGGTTCAATCTTGTTAAACTGACGTTTATGCTTCCAGAACATGAGGAGAAAATCTATTCAAACTGAAACAGATGATGATGGCCACATTAAGGCTACAACAGATACAACAGATGTAATTTTCTTACAAAAACCAGTGACTTTGTAGGCTGCTTGTTTCTAGGTAAATCTTACAAATTCTTCCAAGGAGGTAAGTTCTACCCATTTTTATTTATTTTTATCATTATAAAAAAAAACTGTCCGGTTTTAAGACTTTTGTCAGATTGACTAGGAAGATAGTCACGTACATTATGCTAATATATATGCTATGATATACTTTCTCTGTACCTATGGCTGAGTTGTTTCAATTAATTTAGTGAATCGCTGATTCTAATTCTTCATTAGAAATGTCCTGATTCTTTTACACAATCAGAGACATCTCTGCCACAAACTATCCATTTTCCAGACACATTTTAGCACTAGGATGAGCAGAATGAAAGCTCAGACTGATGACTACCCCCAGTAGTACACCATAGAAGAATATCTGTCTTTGCCAAGGATGTTTTACCTTAATCTGATTCTCCACATTGATGACCAGCAAAGCTTTTTAAAAGTAAGAAAGACCAACTGGTATAAAAAAAAAAATTCAGTTAAAAATAATGACTTCAAGAACTTCCCCATGTGCATTTACTGCATTGCTTCAAGTTGTTAAAGAACACGTCTTATTTTTTTTACAGTTTTAAAAATAGCTGTAGGAGTTCTTTGGTGGAGTTTTGGGGGTCGCTTATGTACACTATCATATCATCTGCAAATAACGAAAGTTTAACTTCTTCCTTTCCAATTCGAATCTCCTTGATCCCCTCGTGTTGTCTTATTGCTATTGCTAAAACTTCAAGTACTATATTGAAGAGGTATGGAGAGAGTGGACAGCCTTGTCGTGTTCCTGATTTAAGTGGGATGGCTTTGAGTTTCTCTCCGTTTAGTTTGATGTTAGCTGTCGGTTTGCTGTAAATAGCTTTTATTATATTTAGGTATGACCCTTGTATCCCTAATCTCTCCAAGACTTTTATCATAAAGGGATGTTGAATTTTGTCAAAAGCTTTTTCAGCATCTAATGAAATGATCATATGGTTTTTTTCTTTCAGTTTATTTATATGATGTATTACATTGATAGATTTTCGTATGTTGAACCAGCCTTGCATCTCTGGGATGAAGCCTACTTGATCAAAATGGATAATTTTTCTAATGTGTTCTTGGATACGGTTTGCCAGTATTTTGTTGAGGATTTTTGCGTCAATGTTCATGAGTGAGATTGGCCTGTAATTCTCTTTCTTGGTTGAGTCTTTGTGTGGTTTCGGTATCAGATTGACTGTAGCTTCATAAAAGGAATTTGGCAATGACTCTTCTGTTTCTATATTGTGAAATACCTTAAGGAGTATAGGTATTAGGTCTTCTTGGAAATTCTGGTAGAATTCTGCATTGAAACCGTCTGGTCCTGGGCTTTTTTTGGTAGGGAGGTTTTTGATAACAGCTTCTAATTCTTCGCGACTGACAGGTCTATTTAGATTGTTCACCTGGTCCTGATTTAACTTTGGTATAAAAAATATATAAAAAATAAATAAAGGGGAAAAGATGAAATAGCTAGACATAGAGAAGAGAAGAATCTTCAAAAATAACTCTTTGATGACTGCTGCTGAGAGGAAATGAAAGGGTGCTGAGAGCTGGATCTGAACAGAGATTTGTGTGGGCTTTTCACAGAGATTTATGGTCAACTCACTGAATGCCCCTCTCCATTTCCCAGCAATTGATTCTCCAGCCGCCGTGGCCTCTGCATATTCTTTGTGGCACTCTTGTCCCAACACTATGGGTATAGTTTTCTCCATTCTCTCCCCTGTTCTGTTCAAGCAAAATTGTATCGGTTTGAACTCTGAAATTATATTTACACTGAAGAGAATGTCATATTCCAACCTCACAGGAGATTTTACTCTAACATTGCCTTCTAGAACAGTATGTTCACGGAAGGAAAAGATTAACACATACATAATAAAATAGCAAATTGACCTGAGCTTTTCGTTTTCCTTTAAAACCCCTTTTGCCCTGGGCCATTGAAAAAGCATTAAGAAATAAAATGAGGAAAAGAGACTCTACCAGAGAGATGTAAATTGGAAGAAAATCACAATGTTGGGGAGCTAAAAGGAAGCTCAGCCTTTTAAGTACTTTGCTTTAATGTCCTCAGCTTCTCACAGAATCCACATTCTTTGCTGTGTGACTTGGCAATTCGTTTCCCATAAAGAAAACCAAAATTATTACTCCACTCCTGGCTTTAAGCTACTCTGCTTTGATAATGGAATGTTAATAGAAGTGATAGAACAAAAACTTCAGAACCTTATTTTGCTATTGTCCTTACTATTTTTCATGTCTCACATCATGAGAATATGCTTCAAGAGCCTTTCTCAAAAAAAAAAAAAAAAAAAAAAAACAAACAACAAAAAACTGGATGAAAAGAGCGATCACCCAGATGCCAGATGACCTAAAGCTTGGTCAACTATGTGGATATATAACTAAGACCATCTGGTGGATGACTCTATGTCTTGCTTTGTGAATTTATGTTACTTGATGTTGAGCCCAATAATCTCAAAATTTCACCTAATAGAGGAGAAAAGTAGTTTCCTGGAGTAATAGCAGGATTTCCATCCCTGAAACAGAATTCTGAAACTAAGGATTTTATTTTAGGTTCAGATACTTGTTGTCTATATAGTTTTTAATAAACCTTTTAATTTTTCTGAATCTATGTTTAAGGCTTAAATGAGAGTGTTAATATATATATATACATGTATATAACATATATGATATGTTAATTGTATATAATTACTAAATAGCTATAAAGTATATAGTTGAAATAAATAAGCAGTGTAAAAATACTTTGTGAAAAAATCCAGATTGAAATAAACATATGATTCAATTCTATTGACATAATATCATCATAACTTTTTAAATCTCTTAACATCTATCAATTTATTAATAGTGCCCGTTATTTATTAATAATTTGCTGATTATTGATGTATTCAGCCAGAGCCATGCTGTAGATACATTTACAGACTAAAAAGTTCAGGCTGAAGGAACTTCAATAATTGCTGACCCTCACAGCACCTTTTTCCCTAGTCTTTAGTCAATACATAATCTACTGATTGCTCAAGAAAAGTGTCAACCATTGAAAATAAATTAATTTCTGCATTTGGTCACTAGGAAGCGCTACAGCATAATTCACATAAGACTATGTCCTTATATCTTTTGATTTTAGCTTGTTAAGTTAATTTGCATGCAGACAATGGTGGCTTGGTATATAAATAAGGCCAAACACAATTAACAATCATTGTAATCTCTTATTACAATCAATTTTGTCTACGCTGGAGGGTGACTAGCTTTCCTATATGGTCTTTACATGGATACATTTTAGACATGCCTGAGGCCTATACTGACTCAAATTACAACATAGATTCCAAGATCACAAGAAATTAAATGTATTTTGATTTAACTTCTTCAAATGAGGACTGCCTATTTTTGAAATACTTCCCTTCATTAAACACATCAAGATATACACATTCAGCCCTAAGGAGAACAATAAAAATTTGTGTTTATACCATTGAGGATCATTCTGGAAAAAAATAAGTCAACGCTTTATATATGTGGAACCATCCATTAGCAAAACAAAAATGTGTCTTAGTGAGCCTTGAGAGAAATCAAGGAAACCCTGACAATTGTCTGAGGCACAGAAACTCTAATCTTGACTCAGGTTCAAGAATTCTGAGTTTACTAGTGAAGCACATCTCTTAGGTGGTTTCTGTTTACCAGGAACCTCTCTTGATCCACTTCAAAAGTCAAAGACATTGGCCAAGGACATCTAGTCCCCTAAGTCCTTGTCAATGTCAATAACTGGCACCAGCCCAAGACACCTCCTGCCCCATCCTCCTGACATATAAACTCTGATTGCTTCTCTGCCATTTTGGTTTTCTTTCTGCTGCCCAGGAGATAATTTCGGTGGCTTGAGCTCCAATAAACCTTTCTCTCTATCCCTAAAATTGTCTTTTTCAAGGGATTCACTGTGCTCTTGCTTACATTTGGTACCTTAACCTAGAAGAACAATAGGCTCCCTTTCCTAAGGGCCCTATGTCCCCCTAACCAAAGCAAATAACAGATTTTCAACATTCCTGAGTGAATACAGTTTGCTTCTGTTGACTTCTGCCACCCACCGCATTCTACTGCAAAAATTTAGAGTTTGCCTCTACAGCCATCCCTCTCCTCCACCTACTCTACCCAATTGTCTGTCTCTCCTCATTCACTTGGAGTCACCTCAGAGCTGCTTGCTCTGTCTCTGTCTTTCTGTCTCACTGTCTGTCTCTCTCATTGGCTTACGAGAGCCTGTCTCACTTGGATCCTGAAACTTCTCAACAAAAGTCACTCTGGTACATGGGACAGGATGCCCACTATGACAAAGCCAAGGGTTCCCAACAGAGACTCTAGATCCTACTAACCCTGTTACACCTGCTCTCTCTCTCTCTCTCTCTCTCTCTCTCTCTCTCTCTCTCTCTCTCTCTCTCTCTCTCTCTCTATGTGTGTGTGTGTGTGTGTGTGTGTCTGTCTGTCTGCCTCTCTGTGTGTGTCTTGCTGTCTCTCACCTCCAAGAGACATTTTTACAACCCTATATACTACTGAAAAAGGTTCCCTTGAGCTTTGAAGACAAAGGAGAGGACACACCTTTGCCCCTATTGACTACCTCTCTTTGCCCCTATAGATAGATACAGCAATTAGGACACAGCAACCTCGCTTACAGCCACTAGCAAAAGCCTTCCTATTAGCCCAGAACTATCTAATCTAAACTCATGTTTAGCCAACATCCTGTCTCTGTCCTCTGACCACATTGGCTCAAGAACCTCTGATGTGGGAGTGGCACCCAACGTGCTAATGAATTCCACGTAAAACCTGAGAGGGCTTAAAAAGGAGAGAGAGAGAATTTAAGACAGCTTTTTGCTGTTTGTGGGTTGCATGCCGCAAAGAAATTGTCCTGACTCAGCAACAGGAAAAAACTGGCTGTTTTAAAATGCCGGCTTTCTGGGCTGTGCCGCCATTACAATTTCTGTCTGGCTCCTGTGGGAGACAGAGCTTTGAATGGAGCATTTGGAATAAAGTGCTATGGCTTGCTTGATGGCAATGTGGACTGCTGTATGCCTGGAATTGTGCTCAGCTCAGGGTCACCAAATGGCTTGCGGCTCAGCTCTGCCATGATGAACTGAGCTGGTCTCAAGCAGGAACTACTGTAATTACTGTGATAACAGCTCACTTAAGGTTTAGACTTTACAGGACACAGGCAGTACCGTATTACCCCTACATGGTGCAACTTAAGTTTTTAATAAGTGCTTAACATTTTAAGAAATGCTCCTGGATTAAAAAAAAAAAAAATGTTACAGATTCACAATAAAACAGATTCAGACATAAAAGACCACACTGTTGGATGAAAGTACGTAGGCTTGAGAGAGAAAAGAAAGAGAATATAGAGAATAAAGTTAATGGTTAATAAAAAAGGTAAAGTCTTTATAGAGACAGAGTACAGATAATTATAGATTAAAAGAAATAAAGAAAAATAAGCCACGTAAAAATGAAAAATTCACATAGAGTTTGGATTATGTACATTGTGTTTTCTTTAAAATTTTTGACTGTAAAGGAGCTAAGTACAGACAGACATTTCATTATATGGGCTGCCAAGTGGAACCAGAATGAATATCATGAGGGTATGACTTCAGAAT
The DNA here is from genome assembly GCA_963919715.1 of Microtus obscurus. NCBI lineage: Eukaryota > Metazoa > Chordata > Mammalia > Rodentia > Cricetidae > Microtus > Microtus obscurus. The sequence goes on from CAWTZC010001200.1 coordinate 30,647, forward strand.
TTGGGTCTAAGGATATGAGGCTTCAGAAAGGGTCTTCTTTTGTTTTCACAGAGGACCAGACCGTATGGATTTCTTCTATTCCAATTTGGTATGATAGACCACGCCCTCCTGAAAGGTTGCTGTGAACACCCTCAAAAAGTTACTTCACTCAACTGCCAACTGAGATGACCCTGGCACACAGGTTACACCACGAAAGAAAGATCTAATTAACGACGCCCCCATTCAGCAGGAAGCAGTTTAGAGAGAAAAAAACTGTGCCCATGTTCCCAAAACATTGTTTATAAATGTTCTTTTACATTTAAAGGGGGATATGATAAAGATATGGATAATTTGCGTTGGTATGGATTTTAAGGTCAATTTTGTTACATGTATATGTATTTTTGATCTTGATTAAGTATTGTGATTGTGCAGTTCATTTAAAAATGTAACATATATAGGTTGTTAATGGATAATCATCAATAATGGTCAAGCTTGTAGTCATGTTAGTTAGATTTTTTAGAGATGCATAGATATATTTCAGATAATGCATTCTTCATATCTTTCAAAGACTGCAGAATATGGCATTTAAATGTTTTAATAACTTAGGGTTTTTCATGACAATGAGACACATCTGCTCTTGGCAGCACCAATCTACTTCAAGAGGAAGATGGGCATCGAAGAGGATCCTTATGGAGCTTGATAGCCATTTGGGCAAGAGACTGTTCTTGCCTGGACTGTTGCATAAACTGGACATAAAGAACCCACAGAGAGAGGACTGCTGAACTTGCCTAAAGGTGAGATGGTCTTTCAGGGTTCCTGATTCACGAGAGTCTGCGAGACATTCTGCAGGACACAGTAGAAAGTGACTAAACTGTCTTTGGAATTTCCTGCTTCATGGAACTGTCTGCTGGATACTATGGGCCTGAAGGCCGAAGATAGATGCCCCAACAGTACAGAGGAACTTTTGGTGACTGTCCAGGCAGCGAGATTTCTCTGTCATTTCTAGAGTTTTCTTATTTCTTGTGTAGTATTATATCTTTCTGGAGTCTTTGATGGAGTTGAAGAATGGTTAGTTATAGTTTTCCTTAGTTATAACTGTTTTGCTATATGTAATTTTACTATGTTAAGATGAAAGTCTTTCTCTTTTGTTTAAACAGAAAAAGGGGAAATGATGTGAGAGTGATTTCTTATTAATAAAGAAACTGTCTAGGCCCATTCAATAGGCCCACCCTTAGGTGGGTGGAGTAAACAGAACAGGATTCTGGGAGAAAGAAGCTGAGTCAGGAGTCGCCAGGATGCCCACACTCCAGACAGACGCAGGCTAGAATCTCCCCGGTAAGCACACCTTGGGGTGCTACACACCTTATAAGAAATGGGCTAGTCCAGGTGCGAGAGCTAGCCAATAAGAAACTGGAACTAATCGGCCAGGCAGTGTTTAAAAGATTACAGTTTCCGTGTAATTATTTCGGGGCGTAAGCTGGGCCATGCGGGCGGCCGGGTACAGGGACACAGCTGCGCTGCTCCGTATTACTACAAACCTCCAATCACAGAAGAGTCTCTCTATTCTTATATCACCTGAAGGCGGATTTAAATTAATACAGACAAATTATTATAAGGTTATACAGCTTTAATGACTCACACAACCAAGGTTCCCGCGCAGCACAGAAACAGGAAGCAGAGAAGGGGAGCACAGTGTCTGTGCGCCTAATTTATCAGTCCTTCTTTCGCCAGAGGCGAGAACACCCACTAAATGGGTGGTCTTATCTCTACAATCACCTGTCTAGAAAATTCTAATATCTCACTTGTTTTTGTCTTCTTTTAAACCAGCTATACTCTTTCCCAGGGCCACTATTCTCACCACTTCTGTGTAGATTCATTTGAAATCCTTACCTACAAAAGTTCACAACTTTATATTATTTCCTGTCTGTCACATCCTGACTACACTTGGTTCACAGCTGGAAGCTTAACTCTCAGCTCCACTGGCTCCTGCCTACTGGGCTATGCTGTACTTTCGTCCTACCATGTTATAGAGTCTACTCCTTTATCACCAGACCCCATCTAATAATATAACTTTGGGAAATGCTTTCACTGACAGGACTGCTAAAGAGGTCAGCCAACAACTCCACTCTCATTTCTCTATTCTCTTCTTGGCTCCTTCAATCTTAACTGGTGCCCATTCCCAGTCTCAGCAACAGGTCCTCTCTTCATTGGCTAATCTATCAATTCTACTGCTTGTTGTTACAGTAACAAGCCAGGCTATGCCAGCTCCTCTTCCACTTTTACTACTATAAAACCCTATCCTAATTAAATTCAGGGCTCTCAGTTCATTCCAATCCGTTGGTCTTGGGGAGAGACTGATTTTGAAACTTTATTAAAATTAAGGCTCTTTGCTTTTACATACGAGACTTGCTCTGGTCTCCCTGTTGGCTTTTGCAGTGACTTCGCTGATTTGGGCATAAGGCTATCCTGTAGGCAAAGTGTGTGTGTCAACATGTATTGGTGATGCTGTTGTAATCTGTTGGCCTGGCCTCCTATGCACTCTTTAAACAATAACCTGAAGTGGGAACTTTCCAGATCTTACCAGCAAACAGGCAAATAAAAAAGTTTCTATCCAGCGTGCTCTGCACTGCTGGTGTCCCCTTTGGTATCTCATGCCTGGCAGCTTTTCTTTTGCTGGGCAGCCTCACCCCCTTCAGACTATAAATGCTAATTTTCTCCCCCCAATTCCTTCTAGTCTGTCTCTGCGACTGCTACTGCTGGTCCTGCAGGAACAGGCAACATTAGTTGGATCCACGAGGTGGCAGTTTCCAGTTCCAACCCTTGCTCCCCAAATCTGCAGCGACTGGCTGGCCAGCAGCTGGTGGCTGGAGGTGTTGAGTAATTTTCTTGTTTACTCCATGCATGAAAAACTGTGTGAATGGTGTGGCCACACAATTGTGATTCTATTTCAAATGTGTGTCCTGCATGGTCTCTATGTCTCTCCTGTTACTTGTATCTGTTTAAAATTCCCACCCTAGCTCTAAAAACATGGTTTCTTTGTGCAAAATGTGACCACTGCCATTTTGTTTGAATTGAAGATAAGGAGCCACCAGAGATTCATGAGGTTCTGTCCCTAGCCAAAGAGTGAGGGCAGCAGGTTCTCTACATGAGCCAGCTACATGACCTGTCACCAGCTATCTTTAAGCCATCAACTATGCTTTTTTTAAAAAAATAATTTTATGCTTTATTCTATTTGGTGTATTTGCCTGATGGTTCACCTTGGCAGGGTCCGTCGATACATTCATTACGTGCAGAGACCCACCTGCAGTGCATCTCCCTGCAACTGACCCTACTTTCCTGATAAAAAGTCAACTTCCTCTCACTCAAATTTCATTTTTCCCTCTTTTATTACTTAAAAAAATACCAATCCAAATTCTCACTCCCTCCCCTCTTCTTAGTCCCCTCCCTCTCCCTCCACAGACCCTCTGCCACCCCTCCAACCCTAAGGGAGTGCCATGCACCCATTCCTCTGGAAAGTCCAAGGCCCTCCCTACTACATCTAGGTTGAGTAAGGTTTACATCCATAGGGAATAGGATCCCAAGAAGCCAGTACATGCAGTAGAGACACATTTCAGTGTCACTATTAGTGGCCCCTCAGTCTGCCCCAGCTGTGAACCCCCTTCAGAGAGGCTTGGTTATTCCCATGCTCGTTCACTCCCAGACCAGATGGAGTTGATGAGCTACCATTAGCTCAAGCAAACTATCTCAGTGGGTGAACCCCTTCATGTTCTTCAATTCCTTGCTCATACTCTCATTCCTTCCACTCTTCAATTGGATCTTGGGAGTTTAGTCCAGTGTTCCGATGTGGGTCACTGCCTCTGTTCCCATCTGTTATTGGGTGAAGGTTCTATGGTGATACTGAAGATAATCATCAGTCTGACTACAGGGTAAGGTCAGACACCCTCTCCTCTATTTCTTAGGTTTCATTAGGAACTCCATAATGGTTCCTTCAATCAAGATATCTCTTTCCTTGCTCTCATATCTATCCTTCCTCCATGTCAACCATCCCATTCCCTCAAGTTCTCAGTAATAAAAACAGCTTGGTATTGGAATAAAAGCAGTTGACCAATGGAATTGAATTGAAGATATCAATTCACACACCTATGAACTCCTGATATTTGACAAAGAAGCAAAAAAGATACAAGAGAAAAAAAGCATCTTCAACAAATGGTGCTGTCATAACTCGATGTCAACCTATAGAAGAATGAAAATAGATCCATATCTGTTGACATGCACAAAACTCAAGTCCAAATGGGTTAAAGACCTCAATATAAATCCGACCACACTGAACCTGATAGAGGAGAAAGTAGGAAGTAACCTTTAATGCATGGGCACAGGAGACCACTTCCTAAATATAATCCCAGTAGTACATACAATAAGAACATCAATAAATAAATGGGACCTCCTGAAACTGAGAAGCTTCTGTAAAGCAAAGGACACAGTCAATAAGACAAAACGGCAGCCTATCGAATGGGAAAATATCTTTACCAACCCCACATCAGACAATGGACTGATCTCCAAAATATATAAAGAACTCAAGAAATTAGACATTTAAATTCTAAATAACCCAGTTAAAAAGTGGTGTACTGAACTAAACAGAGAATTCTCATCAGAAGAAGTTCAAATGGCCAAAAGATACTTAAGGATGTGTTCTTCATCCTTAGCTATCAGGGAAATGCAAATCAAAACAATCTTGAGATACCATCTTACATCTGTCAGAATGGATAAAAATTAAAATCACTAATGATAGCCTTTGCTGTAGAGCAAGGGGAACACTCTTCCATTGCTGGTGGAAATGCAATCTTGTGCAATCACATTTCATTTAACTATAGGCAAAACTCAAATTTAACTGTGTGTAAATGCATGTATACTTACTGTTAATGTTTTATGTAGTCTTTTCATTGTATCTCATTCCAGACTAAGAAAGCAATAACTCTCATATTTTAAATTGGTATGTACATTTAAATTGCTTACAAAAATACTGTATATGTAATCCAACCCTTCTTTAAAATATATTAAGCCGTTCTCCACTATTGTAAGCTTCTATTGCAAGCAGTTTTTTTCTTCTTTGTCTTTCACAAGTATAAATCTCACCTCTTGTGTTAAAAACCAGTACAGCCAAGCTTGGATTCAGTTCTCCAGACAGATTCTATACTGTAATAATAACTTATCTATATCCGATAAACAGCCTTCAACTGCTCAGAGATCTGAGGAACATGGCATTTAAATGTTTAATTATTAAAAGACTTTTCATAACAGAGAGGCAGATCGGCTGCTATCAGCAGCACTCTATTTCCTCCAGAGACAGACAACAGATGGGTACAGAACAACGTCCATCCACCATTCGCTTCCTCAGGTGAAAGCACTAGCCACTGGGAACAACTGCCTTTCATCTAAACTCCTGAAGAGATCTCCAGACAGTGGATATAGGAAAATTGAAATCATTGACGTAGCTGCTCAGGGAGAGGTAGGTTTGTCTTCCTATAGATTTCCTAACACACAGCATCTTCTAAAACCTGCCAGGTCTTGTGCTAAACAGCAGAAGGCAATGCAGTCTGGAGGTCCCTGCCATTCATGACCATGAAGGAGCCTGAAAAGTGGCTCTGGGTAGCCAAACAATACATCTTCTGTCATTTTTTAATCAATAACTAAAGTAAAATTTTATCCTTCTCAAAGATCTCTCATGCAGTTTGACAGCTGAGAGGTTTTGTCATTTTAGAAGGACAACCTCACCAAATTTCAGTATAACTTCTTAATATGTTCTAAATAAAGGGTGTTTTAAAATATACGAATGAAGATTATTAAAGTGTGTACCTGTAAATTATAAAGTTCTGAGGACAAATGAAAGTAATCAAATTTCTCTCTCAGGCTACCTTTCATCGCGTTTCTTTGTGCAAAAACATCTGTCGCAGTCGTTCTGACATAATATCTTGCTGTTTTTACAGTGTGTATGTCTAAAACTTATGTTTTCACAAACTCAGAGAATTCTTGTGAGCTGCAGGAAACTAAATGGAAGGATTCACCTTAAACAGGTCAGATACACGTCTTTCAATTCCTGATCCTGAAATTTTTTTTTTCTTCCTAAACTTAACTTTGTTCTCTGCTCTGCCAACACCTTGCCAGGTCCAAGAGACACACTGGATAATTCCACATCACAAAATCTGGATAGGAGTAAAGTGACCAGCTACCCCAGGAGGTGACCAGCACCCAGCTTTCTTAGGGCCCCCCAAAAGACTTTGATGCCCACAAACAAGCAGGAGGCAGTCTTGAGAACCCGCCATCCCAATCCCCTCAACCTACCATGCCTAATTCCCTCTCTTTTTATTATAAGAAAAAGGTGGGAATGCTGTAATCTGCTGTCCTGTTTTGTCACCCGGGTACCCTGTCCCTTTAAGAGAAAAGCCCCGCCCACTCCCCCAAACCCACATTGCTGCTAGGTGAGAAGATCTCCTTCCTCCTTTCCAGCCTTCTCTCTCTCTCTCTCTCTCTCTCTCTCTCTCTCTCTCTCTCTCTCTCTCTCTCTCCCCCTTTTTCTAGAAAGGCAGCTTCTGCCTCTCTTCTTCCCCCCTTTCTCCCCTTCTCCTCTCCACTCCATAACCCACTAAATAAACTCTATACCCAACCTTTCTGCTTGGCATGTCTGCCTGTCTCCTACACGGCCTCAAGCCATCCTCCAAGGGGACCTTTGAGGCCTCAGGTGACCTGCTGCCACCCCTGGTGGGACTGATCTCGAGTCACCCTCACGTTGTGAATGATATCAAATGCAGTACTATCAAATGTAAGCTGACAGTACCTTAATTTTCTTTAAGGTTTAGTCTTCCTCCCATTTAAAATCTGAGTTGTTTATTGTTTTGGGGAAATTATTTTGTCCGCACAATAGAGAAAAATAATGTGTTTTCTTTCTCCAAATGAAAAAAGCAGAGAACCTGAACAGATTTGAGTCATTCTGCCCTCAGCCCAGGAAGACAAGGGTTTGATGTAGCATGGGTTAGGGAGTCCGGAGGGCAGTGCACAGATGTAGCATGGGTTAGGGAGTCCGGAGGGCAGTGCACAGATGTAGCATGGGTTAGGGGAGTCCGGAGGGCAGTGCACAGATGTAGCATGGGTTAGGGGAGTCCGGAGGGCAGTGCACAGATGTAGCATGGGTTAGGGGAGTCCGGAGGGCAGTGCACAGATGTAGCATGGGTTAGGGAGTCCGGAGGGCAGTGCACAGATGTAGCATGGGTTAGGGAGTCCGGAGGGCAGGGCACAGATGTAGCATGGGTTAGGGAGTCCGGAGGACAGTGCACAGATGTAGCATGGGTTAGGGAGTCCGGAGGGCAGTGCACAGATGTAGCATGGGTTAGGGAGTCCGGAGGGCAGTGCACAGATGTAGCATGGGTTAGGGAGTCCGGAGGGCAGTGCACAGATGTAGCATGGGTTAGGGAGTCCGGAGGGCAGTGCACAGATGTAGCATGGGTTAGGGAGTCCGGAGGGCAGTGCACAGATGTAGCATGGGTTAGGGAGTCCGGAGGACAGTGCACAGATGTAGCATGGGTTAGGGAGTCCGGAGGGCAGTGCACAGATGTAGCATGGGTTAGGGGAGTCCGGAGGGCAGTGCACAGATGTAGCATGGGTTAGGGAGTCCGGAGGGCAGTGCACAGATGTAGCATGGGTTAGGGAGTCCGGAGGGCAGTGCACAGATGTAGCATGGGTTAGGAAGTCCGGAGGACAGTGCACAGATGTAGCATGGGTTAGGAAGTCCGGAGGGCAGTGCACAGATGTAGCATGGGTTAGGGAGTCCGGAGGACAGTGCACAGATGTAGCATGGGTTAGGGAGTCCGGAGGGCAGTGCACAGATGTAGCATGGGTTAGGGAGTCCGGAGGGCAGTGCACAGATGTAGCATGGGTTAGGGAGTCCGGAGGACAGTGCACAGAAGTTGAACGACAGGGTGGAATTAAAGACTGGAGCGCTTTTACAGTTTACTGAAGAGGGCTGTCAATTAAACCTTCTGAAAGGATGCTGCACCTGGCTGTGAATCAAAAGACTTCAGAAAGAAAGCTGTGTCTGCCAAAATTGGTTGGTTGGCTGGTTAGAATTTCAGTACTGTGGGGGGATTGGAAAGCTGTGGGTTCAGAAGCTAATTACTTTATCTTGAGCCAGTTCTGCCTTAGGAACAGCCATTCCTTACGCCGCTCTGTGTCAGAAGCAACACAGCAATAGATAAAAACCTTTTAGAATCTATTAACTTAGCAGGCAACTAGCTTCTACCAATCATAAGCTAAGGCAGCTTGAGCTTTTAGTAAAGCTTCCTCCATCTAGTTCTACACCTTCCTCTCTGGTGCTTCCATCAACTTATTTTAAACCTGCCTTCATTTGTGACTTTCTTTGTTCTGGAAAACTATAAAAACGCTGTGAAACTGCTCCCATGTAAGAACATGGAATTTGGAGTAACCTAAATCTGTGTTCCAGAGGCCATCATCACTCAAAACAGCTCGAGAATAATGTCTCTTAATTCTCTCTAAAATGAGAGCTGTGGTTTTTGAGTCAACAATGCCTACAGCTTACTGAGAAAGATGGATTCTGGGCTCTGCTTACAGGGACTGAATAGCTAAGGGGCACTTAAAACCCCAAAGGGTTAGAGCAAGGTTTCAGGAGCCTTAAACTAACCAAATCTGCATCTAATTACCTTTTAAAACAGGTGCGGAGAGCCAGAACACGAGTTTCATGAGTCCACTGTTCCTAATGTTAAGGAAAAGACGTCATACCACTGCTTTGCAGTCACTGCCCAGAAGGAGTTTGCAAAGTAGGGCCGCAGTAAAAAAAAAAAAAAAGAGGTAAAAGTAAGGAAGAAAATAAGCCATCTGCAGCTGCTAGCAAGCTCCCTGGCAACAGGTCTTCATTGGAGAGTCCCACCTTGGTAGGGATGTGAAGGGAACTTAATGGACCAGAGAAGCAGCTTGCATTTTCAAACATTAAAGAGGACATTTGCATGTTAATGTAAAGGCTCCACAGCTAGCACAGAGCTGAACTGCCAGGGAGCCCTACCAGACAGGTCTGTGTTATGCTTCCCTGGAGGGTGATATGGAGGTGTAAACGCTCCTGCCAACCAGGAATGAGCTGGGTTTACCTATGCTAATTATCGGCAAGAGTGTTGAGTTCACTGCTCTAGGGAAGATGTGGAATAAATCTGGCTGGTTGCTTCTAATAAAGCACAGCTGTGTGACTCGACCCTTCTGACCTGATAGAAGTTTGGGGAAATGGAAAGTAACAACTTTGTCTTCTTCAGACTGTAGTTTACCAATATAGTAATCATCCCTTTCTTGCCTGGGCTGATTCCCTGAAACTAAGCACGTTATCAGATGTAGAAATTATAGCATCATAATACAGTTGGGAACAACACTACTCAGGAGAGGACTAAGCTGTAAATAACTGTTGCCACAGTCTGCCTGATCCATCTGGGTAGCAAGTACCTACTAAGCAGGTAGGAAATGAATGCATGATGGATGTCTTGGTTAACTGGAGGACTTAGAGACAGGAGACATAGGGAGGATACAACTATAGTGTCAATGACCTGCCTGGACAAAAATACTTCTTACCAGGGTAGGGGGCATGGGCATTGAAGAAATATAAGTAAGGAATACAAAGACATATAGAATAACAAGACAGAAACTATAAAACAGTACTAGGAGGGTATTCCAGGGATTACTCCTGAAATCACCCGCATTATTTTTCCACAGTTTTTATACCCAGTGTAAACTGGGGGAGAAGGTAACAAAAGGTTAACTCACACAGTCAACTCTGAGACATCCAATCATTAGCATTCTGTTGTCTAGGTAGTGAGGTGCCCCAAGTCATGTACTTTAGTTCTCCATTTAATATTTTTATCTTGGTGGTAGATAAGGGGGCCTACTATAGTGCTTTTTATATTTCAAAGGAATTCAAATGACTAAGTGCATTTTTTAAAAGGACAAAAAGAAACACAAAAACTAACACACATTTCTCAAAATATTAGATATCTTGTCTTCTCTGTCATAGAGACATAACTGGTCAAACAGAATGTAGAGAAAATGGTCAGCGTTTGGAAACTCATGTTAGGGGTTGTGTTTGAAACTCACCTTAGGATTTGTTTGCCTACCCATTGATGCCGAAGGGGGGGGGGGGAAACGGGAGCGGAGAACTTGCCAGCAAAGTTGAGTTAAAGGAGCAAGACTTGATTCAGTGACTTTGTAGTAAGAGAAGGAGGTGCCACACACGTCTGCTTAAAACAGTGACCACAGAGGAATTCCACAGTGAGCTGTGGAAGTTCGAGGCCCAACCGTGGGTTTAGGTGGTAGAGCCAGCAGCAATTGCATCTTATGGAAGGATTTTAGCCTTCTTCTGAGAGCTGGATAGAAAGGCGGACACTTTGTGATAATTGCTTTTCTGAGGATTAGCTAAATTACAGGAGACTTTCTTATGCTATGGTAAGAATCTCCAGAGCTTGGGAGGTCACTTTTGACACAGGTAGAGAAAGCATCTAGGGCAGATTGTCTAAAGTAGAAGCTTAAAGAAAGTTGGATGTGGCTCATAGTACAGGAGAAAACTGTCCAGAATTTAGTGAGGTTGAAAAGTCATTCAGTCTGCATTGATCAAAGGAAGCAGATGGATGCCAAAGGTTACTGCCATTCTGGAAGCAGGAACTCTTTCTCCACTAATTTATTTACTTACTTGGGAACCCAGGAAAAAGGTTTAAGACTCAATCTTTGCTTAGCTCTGTTCAGCCTTTGCATGCTGATCATGACTTAACGGTTTTCAACTCTAGGCAAACTCAAAGTATTGTTGTTTTGGTAAGGTTTATCGAGTCGATAGTGCAGCTAATCTGTCAGGTTCCCAGCGAAATCACACAGGAACATGGAATTGGAAGGTGTGTTCCCGATTGATTCTTCCAAGTGGGATCAACCAGGTTAAACACTGTCACTGCTATTTAGCCAAACACATTAGCAAAGAGCTAAGAAGGGCTGAGTTCTGCCAATACTGTCTAGATGATAAAAAATCTGCCTTCTAATTAATAAAGGATAGGCAGTTTAAGAAGTATCACACATCTTCTTTCTTTCTTTTTAATTTTTTCTGAAACATTCTTTCTATTAACCTTGATTGGCCCCTATCTTCTGGCTTTAGCCCTTAAATTCTGGGGTTATAGGCCCATAACACCACAGGAGTCTTACTACATTTTTAAATTTTATTTTTAATATTATAATTGCAATACTTCTATCCCTTTTGTCTAGGCAAACCATCCCACAGAGATATATATCTTTGCCCTCTTTTGAATTGATGCTCTCTTTTTCATTAATTGTTACATGTGAATATATGTTTATGAACATAGTTAGTGACTTAATATTTTAAAATTTGTGCCTGACTTTATTCTAAAGATTGAGGTTAGCAAAGAACCTGACACAGCTTTATATTAACTAGTAACTAGCCGTCCTGAGAATGATATATTGGGGTGGAAATATTGAAGTGTCTTTGACAATAGCATTTTCCTTGATATGTAGGTGCCTGGAAACTCCACAGCCACCTAACCTGCTTGAGCCAGTGGTTCTCATGTTCTTGGCTCATGAATCCATTGAATGGGATTCGCAGACCACGAAGGGTGAGCTGCAGAAAAAGTTAATTATGTGTTCATAGTGGAAGTTTCAGAGAGAGACAGAGAGCAATGCCACTTGAGTTAGACATGGTGGTCAGGCATATCATGAACAGATGTAGTAAGGAAAAGGGAACTTGAGAGAAAGACCAAAAAGAGCTGGAAGTAACAGAGAAATCACTCTTAGACTCTGGCCAGCATAAAAAAGGAGATAGAAGAGAAAATCACGAAGAGTTGAATTCAGAAATGAAGCAGAATCAACAGAACATGGAAGCTCATGGGGTCTGCATTAGGGGGCACAAGAATCCTGGGAAGGAAAGGAATATTGTTTTACAAAAGGGCTAGTTATTTCTTCCTAACTCTTTAGCATTGCTCAAGTGAAGGCTCCCTCCTTGGATTGGTCTCATGTTTCTGAGAGGTAATCCCTTAGCCAGGTCGTTGCTAAGCTTTCACCAAGACCAGGAATGTCATACTCTTAGCAAGAAGAGAATGAAATCCTCCTTAATGGGTCTTTACTGCTTATGTGACATATCTTCCCACTGTGCTTGCTAGAGATGCATACTAGGTTTTTCAAAGCCATAAATTCTTAATAATATCCTTTAGTATTTTACTAAAGAGCTTAGATTCCTGTAGCTTGGTACTTTCTTTAAAGGCAAGCATTTTGACGCATCAAGTTGAAAATAATCTGAATATTCACTTACGTATTTATGTTGAGTTTTGCAGGCCATCCACACTAGTATGAATTTGTATATGACTCAAGTGTATAAGATAAGAAAATACTTGCTTCTTTATTTGAAAGAAGTACCAGAGATACAATCAATGGTAAACTGTGTGTTACATTTGTGAGACCCTGAGCTCCATGCCAACACACTGAAAAAAAATTAATAAAAGTGAAAGATAGATAGATTTGGAAGGTATAGGAAATTCAACAGTTCAAACCTCGTTTATGGGAAAATGGGAGTCCAAAGTGAGAAAAGCCCAAACATCCTAGCTTTAACTTTCAGTCCATTCCTGAATCATGGCAGTTTTTTAAAATGTATTTTTTATTAAAATATAATTACAACACATTTTTTCCCTTTCCTCCTTCTAACCCATCCTATGAACACTCTTATTTTGCTGTCTCTCAGATTCATGGTCTATATTTCTTTTATTTTTGTTTATTTGTCAGTCAATGTTTCAAGGGAGAGAAGCATCCACAGTCTGACCGAGCTTTGACACTATGAACTGAAATAATGACCAGCTTAGTACGATGGTTCATAAGTGTGCAATAGTGTTTTTGCATATCTTCATGATAGCCAACAGCTTTCCAATTAGGGTTATGGATCATTTAATAGTAGGAAAAATACGCCTGTTATTTGAAACCTGCCCCACTTCCCCAGGGCAAGTGAAGCCATGTGTCTTGGAGGATAACCTTCAGCCGTCACATTACTAAACCAGCATAATCCCTAACTGCATTTTAAACATCTATCCTTGTACCCACAGATAAGTATAGTTCATACCCCTCATCAAGGAAAAGTCTCCTTGCACCAGACAGAAACTATTACAGAAAACCACAACCAGATTTCAGAGAGCAAATGACAGTGTGGTATCCAGTCCTAATGAATATATCCTGACAGAGTTTTGATCCTAGTTTGAAGGAAAGGAGAGAGTTAGGATAAATATAATGTAGAAGGATGGGAGAAGTGGGGAAAAGGCTGTAAGAGAGGGAAGAAGAAACAACTTAAGGGGGAAGGGAGGGCTACAAAGGAAGGAAAAAGTTGGAGGGAAGTATCAGTCCACAGAGAGCTGTGATCTTCAAAACCTGAAGAACATTAGAGAGGGAACATTGAAGCAGGGAAATGGAGCCCGATTTTATCATTAATAGTTGCTGGCTTCTAAAATCCACTAAAATTGAGTTTTATAAATAATATTTGATTTTGACAGAAACTAATTTTCATAGCCACACCATTAATTAGGTATACCTGTTCTGCAGCTTACTAGACAGAGTGTGGAAGGCCTTAATGCCATGCTTTATATTTTTTAGATTTGTCAGCAATTATAAAGAATGTGGATCTATTTGTATATTAAGTTGTATGTTAATGGAAGAGTGTTAAATAAGTATGATTGTTTTATTTAAAGCGTACAGATATGAGGCAAACAAACCTGCTAGTAATTGTTCCTTCATCATGCAGTTGAGTCAAAGACTTCACTGTTGTTAAGGATAGCAGCGCACTTGATGCTATCATTAATGAGAAAATTATATTTTCTGGATTTTAGTAAAATACTTTCTTGGAAGATGTTACAATGTCCCAATTCAGTTATTTTTCAGATTAGTTTATTATTGCATACTTTTAATTAATTGTTCAGATAAAAGGTGTGGGCTGGATTATTAATGGACTGTAGTCACAGTTATTTTTAAACTAAATAACTCATTGACTGTTATTAGATAATAATTAAATATTTATTTGTTAATACATGCTTATGGAGCAGAGTCCCCCACCACCACCTCTAAATTCATGTACAACTTAATTCTGTTCACTGGTAAGTGTCGACCCTCAGTATATAAACTTGGCACTGGTAGAATTGTCATTGGGGTCAGCTGCTCATCACATTCCAAAAATGTTTGCATGAGCAGAATCAGACTGTGATTGTTAAAGTGCAAACTTTCTCTTGTCCCTTGGCTTTAAATCAGTAAATCGATTTTATTTTCATTTTTTTTTAAAAAAAAGTATCTTCTTTTATCCATTCAGAAGAAAATGAATATTGTCAGTAGGTCTTATGCAGGTCAAGAAAACAGGAGCCATTGGCAGGATGTGTTTTGCTAGGAAAAGGAAGATAACAGAATAGAACCATTTTAGGCTGAAGTTTCAAAATAAACTAGAGAAAAACACCTACAACTATCAGGTGAATGGCCATAAAGATAAGGCCATCCATCTGCCTTAAATGAATGAGACCCAGGAGAAGCAGGTAGTGAATTTTGAAAATTTTATCAACTTCTACCCTTAGGCTCCCCAAATATGCTAATAGTAAAATCTAAGCCTTTTTTGTATATTAAAATGCAGTGATATTGCTGATGTTTCTGCTGCTCTCAAAGAGAAATAATAATTCACCATTCATGCCCGAATTGAGAGATGGTCAGCAATCACTCCACAGAATGGTCACGTTTAGGGTCAGTCTAATGTGTGTGTTTTAGGGGGCTTCCTTTCATGTTAGGGACCCTTTTATTTCAGAATCTGTTGGAATTGGGGCGCCGGAGTTGCGTCCCCAACACCCTGGTCGCCTGGCTAGCTTATGCCCAAAATAACAACACACAAACTGTATTCCTTTAAACACTGCTTGGCCCATTATATCTAGCTTCTTCTTGGCTAACTCTCGCAAATGGACTAGCCCATTTCTTCTATTCTGTGTAGCACCCCAAGGTGCGCTTATCGGGAAGATTCTAGCCTACGTCCATCTTGGGTCGGAGTTTCATCGCGAATGTGCCTCAGAGGGCAGAGCTATCCTGTCTGCCCGCGAGACAGGAGCCTGGCGTCTCTGAGCGGAGCTGCATGATTTCTGACCTCACTTCTTCTTCCTGCCTGCATACTATTCTGTTTACTCCACCCACCTATGTTCTAACCTATCAGAGCCAAGGAAGTTTATTGAACCAATGAAATCAACAGATTGATATATGACACTCCCACATCAAGAATCCTGCATAGAGGTTCCTCTATTTGGATGACTGGTAACAATGCATCTGAGTCATGGGGATTATGTCCTCCAGCTCCGGAGGCTGAAAAGTTTTAAGGTGTCAGTAGACTGAAGTCTGGTCCCAGACTGCTTCTTTGTTCTGAGACTGTGTAGAAAATGCAGGGTAGTTTTCTGTGAGATCACTAATACAGTTCATGAGGACACTATCTTCTTAATCTCCTCCTGAGGACCCTACCTCAAAATCATGTTAGATTAACTACTGGGGTTTTGACATAGAAATGTTAAGGTAAGAAAAATGTTTAATTCATAGCAGCATCTATAAAATTCATCATTAAATTCTCTGTATGTTTTATTTAAGGGAGTGTGTGTGTGTGTGTGTGTGTGTGTGATTTTGTGTGCGCATGCACGCCCAGAAGGCCAGAAGAGGGTTTAGAACCATTGGAGTTACTCAGAGGTGGTTTTGAGCCATCAAATATGGGTCCTGGAGATTGAATTTCAAGGCCTTGCTAATAAGACAGCAAGTACTGTGACCATCTGAACCACCTCTCCTGGTCAAGTACTTTTTAATTTAGCAAAGCCTCTTAGCATGCTTAATTGTATGGGTACTTATTTATTTCAGTAGATACAATTCAAGGTTTTGAAATTAATGCTAATTTTTCTTGCCCTCTGAACTTTGATATTTTAATCCTGAAATTTTTAATCATGGTATTTAGTCACATTTTTTAATTTTAGCTTTTAGGATTATTTTTATATGGTTCTATTATTCTTTGAAAATTTCACACATTTTATTATATTCTTTCCAGATCTTCCCCAACTCTCTACCTACCCAGTTTCATATTCTTTCTTTCTCTTAAACAAAGCAAAGGAAAGCAAAACAACAAAAACATGGAGTCCAATTTGTATTGGCCCACAACTCCGGAGTGTGGGACTTGCCCTGGAATATAGCTGATATACTCAGGGTCATGACATTGCAGAAAATGGTTTCTCCCTCTCCCAGTCAAGTTTCTAAATATTGCACAATTTGTGTTTCCCTCCCACTTCACGTTTGGAGAGTTAGTTGTATCATGAAAGACCAGAGAATAGAAGTTAGGGTGCAATGTTTCTTTTCTCTTGTTAATTACTACATGGTTCATTCTGCAAAGGGTAACTTTAAACACAAGGGAGTGTTTTTTTATGCTTGATTAATATGATTTATTATGCAGAATTATAAAAAACAGTCATAAAAATGTCAGATGATAGATATTTGCATCCCCTTCCCCCTTCGAATGCACCCTTATTTGATGAGAGATTTTCAGTAGCATTTTCTTCTTGTTCGCTTACTATATTATTAAAATAAAGGAAAGATGATACTTTGTAGAAGAAAACAAATTGTGATTCTCCTTTAATGCACATGGGGATACACACATACACACATAGTTACTCACATTCACACACACATATCTTGAGCATGTTTTTCTCACTAGATCAATATAGCAAAAACACTGTTTCATCATAAGGGTTAAATGTATTTAAAGGCAAGAACAATTTCTTTTGACAACCATGAAGTTGATCTGTTAAAGGAGGTTCATTTTTTCAAATAATTATTACAGCAGTCAGTGCATAGTCATAGTCAGTCAGTCATGGGTATCAGCAAATAGAAGAAGCAAAATAGAATTTGTAATGAATCAAATTCTCTGAGTGGGGGGATCACTGCACACATTTAGTTGGTAATCTGTCAAGTCCTGTATCTCTAGGAATAGTAGAGTTCATACAATGCTAGAGAGGAAAAGTAATAAGGATGACATATTTCTGTAAATACTGTTAGCAATTAATACATTCTACTTTGAGTCACAAAAATCCTGTTGTAATATAGGAGAGATAGAGATGCATCTGAAGCTTCTTTAGATTTGAGAAGATTCCAGGTCACATGCTAGAGAAGTAAACAGGATCATAGTGCAGGACTAAGTGTCATGTTGGGGAAAGAAATTTCTAGCATTAGCTTTAAGAACAACCCAGATGATAGTCCGTGAAAGGGCTTGGATAACCACACGTGAGTGCCAGTGATATCACAAAGGATGTCCCGGACAGTGATGATTTAGCATAATTGGAAAGGAGCAAGCCATCAAACTGCAAATGCTTCAGCATGGTATAGTGTGACTTCCATAGTTTAATATCTACAAAGCCTTGGCAGATGGCTTTTCTCCTAAGCACTGATATGCCTATGTCTTAGAGAGTGGAAGAGTGAAGAGAAAGCACTTTGCAGCATGTAAGCACTGTACAAATTGTATTTACAACTCAAAAATTATAGTGAGACATTGAAGGAAAGCAGACGTTATCGTAATGGAGGCATAAAAGATGTCAAGATTAAATGAATTTCTGGTGAGGCCCTATCTAAAATAAAATAAAAAAGATCAAAGTGGGGAGGAATAACAAATGAAGAATTTATGGTAAAATTAATACTGGACATTGATTTATTGAGTCCCTGGGAGCAGACACTGACAGAGTATTGCTGTAAAGCATTTACGCAGTATCTAAGTGTAATTAAAGGAGCAGAAAATAGAAAAAGAGCAAAGAAATGAGTTGCCCTGAGAAGCAGATTTTGCTACCAGTGCTTCTGAACTTTAGCTTCTTGGGGAGAAGGGGAAGCCTTATTTCAGGGTCATCTGAAAAAATCTGCTATCTCCACCTCAAAAAAAAAAAAAGCCTTAAGACGGGGCATGGCCTGGAACAAGGAAGCTCTCTGCAGCTGAGATGAACCCCCAGAATTTTAGTGCTGAGCAAACTGGTCAGGAGGAGAAATCGGACATGTTTGTATCACTTTGCTGATAAACTAGAAATGGCCTTCAGAAGTCCTCTTTCCTAGACGGGAGAACCTATCAATTCACCTGGGCAATGACTCAGTTATTCTGCAGACCATAAAATCAAGAGTCTTCAGTTATTCTTTCTTTCTTTCTTTCTTTCTTTCTTTCTTTCTTTCTTTCTTTCTTTCTTTCTTTCTTTCTTCCTTCCTTCCTTCCTTCCTTCCTTCCTTTCTTTCTTTCTTTCTTTTTTTTTTTTTTTTTGATTTTCGTGACAAGGTTTCTCAGTAGCTTTTGGTTCCTGTCCTGGAACTAGCTCTTCTAGACCAGGCTGGCCTTGAACTCACAGAGATCCACCTGCTTCTGCCTCCCGACTGCTGGGATTAAAGGTGTGCGCCACCACCGCCGGGCTTCAGTTATTCTTTCAATGGGAAATTTTTACTCAGTAATGCCTTAGGAAAGATAAAGACAAGGCTCAATTTACATTAAGAAAAATCAGTTTGGAAAAATGCTGCAAACGTTTTGGAAGTGTGTAAGTATGGAGACAGACCCCTAGCTAATTGTTGCTCAAACGAGATAAGTAGCATGGCAAAGAATGAAAAATTTAGAGAGAAAGAAATAAGTTAAGATAACAGCTAAACTTTTTTATTTTATTAGATGTAGTGCAAAGTATATCATCTAGGATACATATATGGGTGACTCCTTTTTCATAGTTCCATTGCTTGAGACCTGAACTCAGATTTTCAGGGACCTCTGGTTTCTTCTTGCATGTAAGATGTCTTTTGATCCATGAGATTTCAGTTGCATAGCCTTTGCCTGAAGCACCCTTCCACATTTCTCTGGCTCCACTTACTGAAGTAGATGTTGAATGCTTTATCTCTTAACTGTGGTTATTAGCTTGTTAAAGAACTGACAGACACTCGGCCTCTTATTAGTGGTTCATGTACAATTCTGTGACATCCAACAGGGTCCTGTTGTCTACAAGTCAAAAGTCTGGGGGATGACATTTTGTGTACTTTTGAATGATTATTTTCTTTTTATCAGTGAATTCCACTACCGTGTCCTTAGAGAATTTCTTTGGTTCCCACAGATTGAGGAGTGGTCCCTGTCAAACTTCTTTGCACTCACAGGGCACACCCCCTCCTCATCCTACAGTATAAACATATCTAATTTTTTTAAAAATGTACTTTATAAAAGAATCATATTGTTTGTGAGGTTTCACTTTTTTTGCCCTGTTGCCTTTCTTGCCTTGTCTTATTATATTGACTTAAGGATTACCTGTATAATAGTAGATGACTTTAATTAAGGTGGGCTATTCTGCCTTGATATGGTTTTTGAAGAAATGGCTAGACTTGGCTATGTATTAACAGCAATAACAAATCTCCTTTTTTGTCCGAAAACTTTTTATATGTCTTACCATTTCTCTTCTGCCTAGGGAGGAACTTCATTCTCAATTTCTAAGGAGCATTGGATATAGAATATCCAGAAAAATTAATACATATAATTTTAAGAAAAATAAAATCGGATAAATGCATTTCTGAATTGCTTACTCCCCAATAACTGAGTGCATGTGATGGTATACATTGTGAACAATTTTATGAAGATGCGCTGTTAGATTACATATTGTATATGACATACATTTTTAAAGTATCAATGTTCTCTAACATTTTGCATTACTATATTATACAACATTCATTTATTTATTAATTTTTGCAGTAATAAATAGCAGAACTTTGTAACATTTTTTTTTGTTTTCTTTTGTTTGGAGACAGGGTCTCTCTACGTAGCTCTGGCTCCTGGAAATCCCTCTGTACATCAGGCTGATCACAAAGCTCACAGAGATCTGGATGTCTTTGCTTCCAAAGCACTGGAATTAAAGGTGTGTGCTGCCACACCCTGCTATAATATTTTTTTTAAAGTAAATGACTCTTGGACTTCTTAGTAGCAATGAGCACAGGAGTTCAACATTGTCAGAGCTTCATTATGCCCATCTATCTTTTGCATAGCTTCTCGATTCTCTCCTTCAGCTGGCATTGACTGACACTCTAATACTAATTCCTGTGAAGAGCATACTTGGTGGAAGAAACTGGGCTTACAAATTAGAATTGATGTTTGGCTTAAACTATGATATGAACCCAAGTTTCCATTAGCCAGAGACAGTGATAAATACAGGCAGCATATCAAGGCCTTTGAAAATTAATGGCTCAATAGTAATTTAAAAGGGGATGACTCACATTCCAGTAAATCCTCATTACTCGGAGCCAGTCCAGCTGTAATCTTTAAGTATTCTTAGAAGAAACTGATTATTGATCATAAACAATAGTCCTCAAGTTGATACATATAAAGAAATGAGAAATAGGAAAATACCCCTCATATTAACTGCAGTAATCACTACCATGGATGGTATGTTGAAGGAATTCAGATATCTTTAACTACATTTACTTGCAGAAGAAATATTCCTTCATTCTTTGAAAATCCCTAGGTTTGTTCCCTGTAAAGTATGACTGAATTTCATTTCTAGGTAATGGCAGCCAGCCCATAGAGCTTTCTACAATTTTAGACTTATAACCTCTTTGCTCAAATATATTTCCCAGTTTAAATGGAATAGCACAAATACAAACACAACTGATCATTAATTTCCTGCAGAATTTTTTCAGAGATAGTCTCTTAAACATGGAGTTTAGTTTAATTAGTATCTTGACTTTTAAAACATTGAGTAAAATATATCTTTTTGTATACTTATAAACATCCACATTCATTTATTATATTCTTTATAAACTTCTGTTACATTAGATATGATTTAGTAATTAGTAAGTGCTTTAGTATTTATAGAAAAATTATAAAGACATATTTTATAATGTGCAAATACAATATTTATAGTTTATATGACACATGAATATATCTAATAATAATATCACATATATAATATATATATATATGACTATACATATGACTTAGTATTTGAGTTGTATATAGGACTCACTGTTTTACTAATATAAAACAGAGTATTCATAAAAGAAAAACCTAAATAAAGAGCAATATAAGATAATTGTAATTAATTATCAACAAACTTTTTTGTAATTAAGCCTAATTAGAAACACTGCTACATTTAAAAATAATTTGCACTAATTGAGGACTATGCATGAAAAATCAAGTAAAACTGAAGGTTTTTGTTGTTAAATTAAAATGTAGAATCGCTACCATGCTACATAATCAGAAATTCTTAAAGTGATCAATTAAAGACTGGACAAGAAGTTATTTATTGCTTTTTAATTTTTTCTGAGCTCCAAATTTTACTAGAATTAGCCTTTTAATTTTGATGATTCACAGAGCATCTCTAATTTTACCTTGCATCTTTTACAGTAAATATATTATTTGAATATTGAATATATCACCTAATAATATGATCTGAACATCTATAGATGTTGCTTTATCAGAATGAAAGAAGCAACTCTAGTGAAAATGATATAACCTTAGTACAACTAATTGATTAAAGGAAGAGAAAACACAAACCACCTGTATTAGGCATGCTGGGTTGAGGAGAATTATAAGGGGAAAAATTCTTGCTCTGTAAATATGAGAACTTGTGTTTGGATCCTATGCTGGTTAATTCAATGTCAACTTGACACAAGCTCCTCAGTCATCTGAGAAGGTAACTCCGTTGAGAAAATATCATAAAATCAGAAGCTGGTCTGTTTAGAGGTCATTGAGAAGGCAAAACAAACACAAGATCAAGAGACATGGGTCACTGCTGATTTTTATTTGGATG
>CAWTZC010001201.1:0-59416 GCA_963919715.1 Microtus obscurus
AATAAGAGTCATGCCCCTCTTTGAACCACACAACATCTCCCAGCTCAGCCTGTTTTAGGGCACTGGGACAGGGTCCGAATTGGGAGGGGGCACCCGGGAGGGTAGTAGCTCCTTTGTCTAGGTGGCCTGCCTGCAGCAAGCAAGGTCGGCCCTTTGTTCGCAAGACACACAAAGCAGCAGGGAGATCAAATCCGGGTACCAGGAGTGACACGCTAAGGGGTGAGTGGAAGTTTCCGACCACGGCAGCAGCCCGGGACAGGGAACGCCAGTCGTTCTCCACCCCTCCTACACTTCTTGGTCAGCCTGCATGGGCTATACTGCTCGATACCTCCTCTCTCTTTCCTATCCCACCCAGCTTGCATCCACGGCCCTCCCCACTCCGTCTAACTCCCTACCCTCTTTGAACCACACAACATCTCCCAGCTCAGCCTGCTTGGGCGCTGGGACAGGGTCCGAATTGGGAGGGCATCTGGGAGGGGTAAGTAGCTCCTTTTGTCTAGGTGGCCTGCCTGCAGCAAGCAAGGCGGGCTCTTTGTTTGCGAGCCACCTAAGCAGGAAGGGAGATCCACCCGGACACCAGGAGAGACATTGGGCTTGCATCCACAACCCACCCAGAGTGGTGCTGAGGAGTTCCATCTGGATGGTCATCCATGTTTGGGTACTGAGGAGTTCAAGCTCAGCGGGACGGTCCCTGCCTCTACACTGAAGAGATACACCCAGAGACTCAGTCACAGCAAAGACTGGACCAAGAAACCAGGCCTCTCTTGGCTTCATTTGAAGGAGGAGATGGGAAGGTGCCAATGCAAGAATTCCTCCAACAACCTGAAAGGCAACATGACATCACCAGAACCCAGGGATCCCAAAATAAGAAGAATTGTACACCCTACTCCAGAAGAAGTAGAAGAAATCGACTCAAAAGTGAATTTTTTGAAAATAATAGAAGACCTTAAACAGGAGGTGAAAAAACTGCCATAAGCAATTAGAGATTACAAACAAAAAGGTAGAGGAAATGAATAAATCGCTCAAAGATACCCAAGAAAACCAAGAGAAACAAGAAAAAGCAATCAAACAGGTAAGGGAAGTGGTTCAAGACCTGAAGAATGAAATGGAAGTAATGAAGAAAACACAAACCGAGGGAAGGTTGGAGATGGAAAATCTGGGTAAACTAACAGGAACTACAGAGACAAGTACTGCCAACAGATTACAAGAGATAGAAGAAAGAATGTCAGACACTGAAGATACCATAGAGAAAATTAACACACTGATCAAAGAAAACAGCAAAACCAACAAATTCTCATCACAAAACATTCAGGAAATATGGGACACAATAAAAAGACCAAACCTAAGAATAATTGGGATAGAAGAAGGAGAAGTAGTACAGCTCAATGGTTCAGAAAAATATATTTAATAAAATTATAGAAGAAAACTTTCCCAGCCTAAAGAAAGATATTCCTTTGAAGGTTCAAGAAGCATACAGAACACCGAATAGACTGGACCAAATAAAAAAACATCTCCTCGCCATATAATAATCAGAACACAAAACATCCAGAATAAAGAAAGAATATTAAGAGCTGCAAAGGAAAAGGTCAAGTTACTTATAAAGGTAAACCTATCAGACTTACACCTGACTACTCTATGGAAAACCATGAAAGCCAGAAGGTCCTGGATAGATGTACTGCAGAAGCTAAGAGAACATGGATGCAAGCCCAGACTACTATACCCAGCCAAGCTATCGTTCACTATAAATGGAGAAAACAAAATTTTCCAGGATAAAAACAAATTTAAACAATATGTAGCCACAAATCCAGCCTTACAGAAAGTAATAGAAGGAAAATCACAAACCAAGGAGACCAACAATGACCACAATAACTCAAACATCAAGACACCCTTCACCAGCGCAACTAAAAGAAGGGCAAACACACAAACTCTATGACTAAAAAAGAGTCTGGAGTTAACAACCACTGGTCATTAATATCCCTTAATGTCAATGGACCAACTCACCTATAAAAAAGGCACAGGCTAAGAGATTGGATATGCAAACAGGATCCAACATTCTGCTGTTTACAAGAAACACACCTCAGCCACAAAGACAGGCACTTACTTAGAGTAAAAGGGATGGGAAAAGGTTTATCAAGCAAATGGACCTAAGAAACAAGCAGGTGGCCATACTAATTTCTAACAAAAGTTGACTTCAAACTTAAATCAATCAGAAGAGATGGAGAGGAATATTTTATACTCATAACAGAAACAATTAATCAGGATGAAGTCTCAATCCTGAATATCTATGCCCCCTAATATAAAAAGCACCCACGTACGTAAAAGAAACATTACTAAAACTCAAAAGGCTGCCATCAAGCCAGACACACTAATAGTAGGAGATTTCAACACTCCTCTCTCACCAATGGACAGGTCAATCAGACAGAAACCTAACAGAGACTTAAGAGAATTAATGGAGGTATTGAATCAAATGGACTTAACAGACATCTATAGAACATTCCACCCAAGTAGGAAAGAATATACCTTCTTCTCTGCAGCTCAGGAACCTTCTCGAAAATTGACCATATCCTCGGTAACAAAGCAAACTTCCACAGTTACAAAAAAATATCCATAACCACCTGTGTCTTATCAGATCACCATGGACTAAAGTTGAATTCAACAACAATGCTACCCCCCCAGAAAGCCTACAAACTCATGGAAACTGAACAGTCAACTATTGACCCACACCTGGATCAAAGAAGAAATAAAAAAGAAATTAAAGTCTTCCTTGAATTCAATGAAAACAAAGAAACAACATACTCAAACTTATGGGACACTTTGAAAGCAGTCCCAAGGGGAAAGTTCATAGCCCTTAATGCCCACTTAAAGAAAACAGAGAAAGCATACAAAGGAGACTTAACAGCCCACCTGAAAGCTCTAGAAAAAAAGAAGCAGACTCACCTGAGGAGGAGTAGAAGACTGGAAATAGTCAAACTGAGGGCGGAATTCAACAAAATAGAAAAACACAGAAAACAATCCAAAGAATCAGTGAAACAAAAGCTAGGTTCCTGGAAAAAAATCAACAAGATTGATAAACCCCTATCCAAACTAATCAAACGGCAGAGAGAGAATTTGCAAATTAATAAGATCAGAAATGAAAAGGGGGGACATAACCACAGACGTAGAGGAAATTCAGGAGAATCATTAGATCTTACTACAAAAGCCTGTATGCCACAAAACTGGAAAATGTAAAAGAAATGGACACTTTTTTAGATAAATACCATATACCAAAAGTTAAATCAGGACCAGGTGAACAACCTTAAATAGACCTGTCAGTCACGAAGAATTAGAAGCTGTTATCAAAAAACCTCCCTTCCAAAAAAAGCCCAGGACCAGACGGTCTCCAATGCGGAATTCTACCAGAATTTCCAAGAAGACCTAATACCTATACTCAAGGTATTTCACAATATAGAAACAGAAGAGTCGTTGCCAAATTCCTTTTATGAAGCTACAGTCACTCTGATACCAAAACCACACTAAGACTCAACCGAGAAAGAGAATTACAGGCCAATCTCACTCATGAACATCGATGCAAAAATCTCAACAAAATACTGGCAAACCGTATCCAAGAACACATTAGAAAAATTATCCATTATGATCAAGTAGGCTTCATCCCAGAGATGCAAGGCTGGTTCACCATACGAAAATCTATCAATGTAATCCATCATATAAATAAACTGAAAGAAAAAAACCAGTATGATCATTTTCATTAGATGCTGAGAAAGCTTTTTGACAAAATTCAACATCCCTTTATGATAAAAGTCTTAGAGAGATTAGGGATACAAGGGTCATACCTAAATATAATAAAAGCTATTTACAGCAAACCAACAGCTAACATCAAACTAAACGGAGAGAAACTCAAAGCCATCCCACTTAAATCAGGAACACGACAAGGCTGTCCACTCTCTCCATACCTCTTCAATATAGTGCTTGAAGTTTTAGCAATAGCAATAAGACAACATAAGGGGATCAAAGGGGAGTTCGATTGGAAAGGAAGAAGTTAAACTTTCGTTATTTGCAGATGATATGATAGTGTACATAAGCGACCCCAAAAACTCCACCAAAGAACTTCTACAGCTGATAAATGCCTTTAGTAATGTGGCCGGATACAAGATCAACTCCAAAAAAATCAGTCGTCCTCCTATACACAAAGGATATGGAAGTGGAGAGGGAAATCAGAGAAGCATCACCTTTCACGATAGCCACAAATAGCATAAAATATCTCGGGGTAATGCTAACCAAAGAAGTGAAGGATCTATTTGACACAAGAACTTCTAAGGCATTGAAGAAAGAAATTGAAGAGGATACCAGAAAATGGAAGGATCTCCCTTGCTTTCGTGGGATTGGAGGATCAACATAGTAAAAATGGCAATCCTACAAAGGCAATTTATAGATTCAATGCAATCCCCATCAAGATCCCATTAAAATTCTTCACTGATCTTGAAAGGACAATAATCAACTTTATATGGAATAACAAAAAACCCAGGATAGCCAAAACAATCTTATACAATAAAGGAACTTCTGGAGGCATTACCATCCCTGACTTTGAACTCTATTACAGAGCTACAGTAATGAAAACAGTGTGGTATTGGCATAAAAATAGAGAAGTCGACCAATGGAATCGTATAGAAGACCCAGATTTTAAGCCACAAACCTATGAA
This sequence comes from Microtus obscurus, assembly GCA_963919715.1. NCBI lineage: Eukaryota > Metazoa > Chordata > Mammalia > Rodentia > Cricetidae > Microtus > Microtus obscurus. The sequence continues at coordinate 4,698 of CAWTZC010001201.1, forward strand.
CACCTCATTTTCGATAAAGATGCTAAAAGTATACAATGGAAGAAAGAAAGCATCTTCAACAAATGGTGCTGGCACAACTGGATGTCAACCTGTAGAAGAATGAAAAATAGACCCATATCTATCACCATGCACAAAACTCAAGTCCAAATGGATCAAAGACCTCAATATCAATCTGAACACACTGAACCTGATAGAAGAGAAAGTGGAAGTACCCTACAACAGATGGGCACAGGCGATCGCTTTCAGGTATAACCCCAGCAGCACAGTCATTAAGGGCAATATTGAATAAATGGGACCTACTAAAACTGAGAAGCTTCTGTAAAGCAAAAGACACTGTCACTAAGACAAAAAGGGAACCCACTGATTGGGAGAAGATCTTCACCAACCCCGCAACAGACAAAGGTCTGATCTCCAAAATATATAAAGAACTCAAGAAACTAGACTTTAAATGTTAATTAACCCAATTAAAAATGGGGCACTGATCTGAAGAGAGAATTCTCAACAGAAGAAGTTCAAATGGCCAAAAGGCACTTAAGGTCATGCTCAGCCTCCTTAGCGATCAGGGAAATGCAAATCAAAAACAACATTGAGATATCATCTTACACCTGTCAGAATGGCTAAAATCAAACACCAATGATAGCCTTTGCTGGAGAGGCTGTGGAAAAAGGGACCCTCATCCATTGCTGGTGGGAATGCAAACTTGTGCAACCACTTTGGAAAGCAGTGTGGCGGTTTCTCAGGAAATTCGGGATCAACCTACCCATGGACCCAGCAATGCCACTCTTGGGAATATACCCACGAGATGCCCGATCATATGACAAGGACATTTGTTCAACTATATTCATAGGAGCATTATTTGTAATAGCCAGAACCTGGAAACAACCTAGATGCCCTTCAATGGAAGAATGGATGAAGAAAGTGTGGAATATATACACATTAGAATACTACTCAGCAGTAAAAAACAATGACTTTGCGAATTTTGCATGCAAATGGATGGAAATAGAAAACACTATCCTGAGTGAGGCAACCCAGACCCAAAAGGATGAACATGGGATGTACTCACTCATAATTGGTTTCTAGAGATAAATAAAGAAACTTCATCTGGCGATGGATGGAGATAGAGACAGAGACCCACACTGGAGCACTGGACTGAGTTCCCAATGTCCCAGTGAGGAGCAGAAGGAGGGAGAATATGAGCAAAGAAGTCAGGACCACAAGGGGGTGCGCCCACCCGTGGAGACAGTGGAGCTGATTCTTTGGGAGCTCACCAAGGCCAGCTGGACTGTGATTGAAAAAGCATGGGGTAAAACCGGACTCACTGAATTTGGTGGACAATGAGGGCTGCTGAGAAGCCAAGGACAATGGCACCGGTTTTGATCCTACTTCATGTTCTGGCTTTGTGGGAGCCTACCCAGTTTGGATGTTCACCTTCCTAGACCAGGGTTGAGGGGGGAGGACCTTGTACTTTCCACAGGGCAGGGAACCCTGACTGCTCTGCAGGCTGGAGAGGGTGGGGGAGGAGTGGGGTGAGGGAGGAGTGGGGTGAGGGGAGGAGGAGAGGGAGGGAGTGGGAGGGAAATGGGAGGCGGGGAGGAGGCAGAAATTGCTTTTTTTTCCAATAAAAATAAATAAATAAATAAAACAATTAAAAGTCATTTGAGGGGTAGTATGTTTATACAACAGACGCTTCCTAAAATACATACATATATGAAGGAGCTCAAAATAGGTTCTTTGAATATATATTATGACTTCCAATTTAGTGTGTAAAAGAGTCTGTGATCATTTCTTACGTTTTTTCTTAGACTCCGTTCCTTCTGTTTTTGTCTTTGTGTTTTTTGCTTTGTCTTATTAAAACATGCTACTTTTGCTTTATCTTATAAAATATTATTTTTGCTATTATCTTTAATAATCTATTTGATTGACAGAGGAGATGGGTAGGAACTTGGGAGAGTAGAGGAAGGAGAAACTATAATCAGGATAAATTATATGAGAAAAACAATCTATTTCAATGAAAGGAAAAATGCCCTAAACAGAAATGTGCTGTATTTTATATTTAAATTGTAATATTCCATGAAGAAAAAGATTTTTCTTTATATTCTATGTTTCTGTGATGCCTAATTCAATACAAAATCAACTCAAAATGTGGTGAGCTCATGGGCTTGCCAGTCTGGCCTGCATAGTGAGGTATAAGAAGAGACCGTTTCCAATAATCTAGGAGATGAAAATTTTATGTTCCACCTTATCTTCTGATGTGTACACAGTAATCACATGTCTCCACTATGCTCAAACACAAACACATGCTAACACACACACACACACACACAACTTTAAAAACTACTTTAGTTTGTGGTCAGGTGGTAGTGGCACATTTAATCCCAGGCTTTGAGAGGCAGAGGCAAGATGTTTGAGTTTGAGGCCAGCCTGGTCCACAGAGTGAGGACACAGGACAGACAAGTCTACCTGAAGCCATGTCTCAAAAACACAAAATAAATAAATAGATACATTTAAAAAAATGTTTTAGTTTGAATACATTTAATATGTATAATAAAATAGTCCATGAGATCATTTTTTATTTAATAGAGTTTTATTTTTCAATATACCCATCTAATTGAATCTATTCGTGCATCGTCACCCCAGGTGGGGCCTCTGCAGCCTTTGTGTGGATTGTTTGTGCTTTCTTCTTAGAAACCAGTTGATGGAGTCCTTCACCCAGTGACTCCTGCAGTGTTGCAGGGGCCAGAGAACCATGAATCCTCCATCTCTCAGACCACAGCTGAAGCTAGAAACTTTTGGTTGGGAACTTACAGTTTTTCATTAAATAGCTTTGTCAAACGAAACGAAAGAGTTGAGTTTTGCCTTTTGACCACTTCTTTTCAGCCTTTCCCTTAGTCTTATTTACTATGTATTTTTGTGTTTCTTGTACAACTTTTTTGGCATCTTCTTGTCTTGCTGGGGGACAGAGCTAGGAGAATGGCAATGACCACTGTGACCTTGCTAATATGTTGGACAACAGCGACAACAAAAAAGCACAAGGTCATAATAATAAATGTCTACATATTTGGGGTATACATACGTCATATGAATTTGAGTATGAAAAATACAGCAGACTATATGCTTTTTGGAATATTATTTAAAACATGTCAAAGAATAGCAGTACAAGAAGGGGAAAGAGGAAATAAAGGAACCAAAATGAAACTAAAACTTCAAAATAATGACAAATTATGGGGTGACATTATAATTTCTTCATTTATACAAATATTTTCTCTTTTACAATATATATTCTATACATGTGTGGTTATCAAAAATAGACTATAAAGTTTTTAACAGAAGTGTTTGTGATTGGTATTTAGATATATACAAATCCATAATGATATTAACTGTATAACTCCTAATTAAGCTATTGTGATAAATTGTATTTTATTTATCTTTTATAGTTACTCTACAGTGTGAATGTGTTATTGGAATAAATAGATATTTTCCAGAGAAAATGGGAAGGACCAGATGCGTATAATTATAACATCTACTGCTTGGTAAAAGATGTAATAGCACGTACAGAACACATATTTTTGAGCCAGGACCTTTGTATACATTTCATGGAATACTTGTGGTAATCTCTTTAGATTTGTCAGTTATCTCCATAAGCCAAAACCCCCAGTGGCATCTGAATGTGGCATGAAGAAATAATAAGGTGGGATGTAAATCCATTTTCTCCCTGCTTTTAAAGCCAATTGATTTTGAAATGCCATGGCAACCATACTCTACGAGTCCTAGCCTCAGCATGAGCAGTCTCTTGCAGAAATTTACCAGAAAGAGTGCAAATCACTTGCTCCAGCTGTTTATTTTCATGGAAACTGGGTCACTGCCTTTGCATCCAACTGTTACCATGGTTCACAGGGATCACAACTGCCATCACCTGGCATCAATGTATTCTCAGAGCTGTAGTTGATCGCAGTATTCTAGAGCACCTGTGTTTGGGGAACTATTTTTTTTTTCTGTGCTCTTATCTCAGCAGTAACACTGTGGCTTCTTCACAGCAGCAGGCTCCACGTGAGGCTGATACAAAAAAATAAAATAATAAAAAATATAATAAAACAAAAATTTGAAGAGTCCCTCTGTTCTCTCTGAAAGGTTGATCCCAAATGGAACGTTCAGAATCCCATCATTTTTCTTTGGACTCTGGGACTTCTAGGTTTGGTTTCATTTGTCATCTCTGTGTTGAGTAGATTTTGTCATGTTCAACTTACCTAAAGAAAAGCAAAGAAAAGTGACAATTGCAGAAGGGAAGTAGGGAAATTAGAGGACGCTGTTTCTATTATTTTCAGGGCAGTTGGTCCCGAATCTGAAAGCACCACCCCTCCAAGATTTTTGTCCCAGAACTCTTTCAAAGACAAATCGTTTTGCTAAAGTGAGTGTGTCAAAATAAAAGCAGGGACAGAAGGAAACAATTAAAAAACTAAGGGCAATACAGTGCAATAAATGTGTTTATGTCTTCAAATTTGAGGACTTGATCAAACACTTAATTGATTTGCCACTAGTATTCTAGAATATAATTTAGTCAATTTTGAAATAGAAATTTTAAATAAGTGTGATGTCTTTGACAGTGATTACACACACACACACACACACAAACACATGTTTATCAAAGGACACGCTTAATACACACCTATTTCCAATCCATGTGCTGAAGTCTCTGCCTGTGCTGGTGATGTCTCTGCACTGGAGTGTTCCCTTAATCTATTCTACTCCGTCAGAACCAGGTTTCATGCCTGATTATTTCTGACTGAGGTTGCCAAAAGAGGTCCTGGCCAGGTCCATCTACATCAGATTTCATTCACATTAAAGTCAATGTGCATCTGAAAATCTTGGGTGGGTGGTGTATAAAGTTTATACTAAATACCAGACATGGTCCCATCCCAGATATTTGCCATAAATTTATATGTTGATTTATGGTTTTAACATAGACAGCTTTTCAGCTTTATTTCTTCATTCTGTCTTCAAAGAACCTAAATTTGTTGTACTTTCCTTTTAAAAAAATCAATTAAATTCTATCTCATGTGCTTTCAATGGTCACCTTTAATTCTGTCCTTCATACCTATTTTCTGAATATAGCAAATGCATTTAGACCTTGTTGGGCTTTGTCTTCTTCATGTTATCATTTCTCTCCAAAAAAAATGTATATTTGGCTTACTCCAAAATTTGATACAATTTATATTTAAGTCCTACCATGCTGTCTCACAAGCCCTCAATACAACATAATGCTGATTTTGCATTGATAAAATCCTTTTAGTACATCCCTAAGAGTACCCAAGTGATCCCAACATTTCCAGCATTGTTCAAAAGTCCAAGTTCAACATCTTTTCTGATACTCAAAACAAAACAAAATGAGAGCAAGAGGGGAGAAAACACTGAGCTGTGGATCCACATAAAATCCAAACCAAATCGCTCTTCCCAACATACACTGACATGGCATACACATGTCTGTCCCTGAAAGGTGAAATGAAGGCATAAAAAGGAAAAAAAGCATGAAATGGCCAAAGCACAGCAGGACTACCACTATCTCCAAAGTCAAAACTGGGGGGTAATTAGAAGAATGATTTACAATTCAAAAGGACTTGAGCAAATCTGTGTCTATAACCTCCATGGCCAGAGTCTAAAAAACACACTTTTGGGTTCTTCTCCATAGATTTTTCTGAACAAACAGTCCCCAGACCTAGCATCTCTGAAAGACTGTGTTTATTTTCACTGCATCTGACTTCTTTGGGGTCTTGATAATTTGCCCTCTCAGCTGTTTGATAAAGGAGATATGACCTTGCTTCACATTCCTTGGTCTCCAATCTTTCCTATGAAATTAAGGTGGACAGTGTTACTATCCTGCAACTCCTGTGATCTACATCTTAAAGCATTGGCTTCACCTAGACACCAAGTACTGTTTCCTGCTTGATTAGGTCAACTCAATGGCTTCCAAGTGCATGGATGTCTGAAAATACAGCAGTCTACACAGCCTTGTTCCTGCAGGAATTCCTGCAGCTCCTTGCTCCCAGCAGGTTTGTGATGCTACTCCTTTTTATCCTAGATCCCAGAATGACTGAGTCTCATTCAGTCCCTGGTAAGACCTCAAGCCATCTTTTCTTTTGTCCTAGTCTAAGAAACAATGACTCCTTTTTAGTGGGGCTCATCTAAGTAATCAGTTTCACTGTAACAATTTTTGTCCACACATTAATATTTAAAACTCATCTGTCCTATTTATTTTCAAACCTTTCACTCTAAACAGGAATAAAAGTAACTGAGTAGTGGCATCCCCTAAAATTCCCTCCAACATATTTATTTCTCTGCCTTCCTAATTAGTCTACCATAAAGCATCATGAAGTTGACAAAATGAAAATCAAGTTCTTCGCCACAGGATGTCACAGTAATCTCTGGTCCAGCTCTCAGCAGGTCCTGGCTTAACATCTGAAACCACTTGAGCTGGACTGTCAATGTCTGCATTCCTACTGGTGTTGCCCTCTTCTGCAACTTTCACAGAACCACTCATCACACTCTCCTTGTCTCACCTGCTGTTCCGGATCCTCCCAGAAGCAAGTTCCAATGACTTCTAAATTACAGTATCAGGTAGGTACAAGGACTTCACACCTAGAACCAGTTTGCTGGGGTCCGGGTGTTCAACCTGTGCAGCTCAAAAAAACATCCCAAGAGAAAATAATGCTATGTCTCCAGAATGAGAACTCTAACTGGTGATTTCCAAAATTTTGGATTATCATGGAAACAAAACCTAGCTATCTTCTACTCATCATACTCTTCCTTTGAAACTTGGGGAGTACCACAAAGTTTCTGGATAAGGATCTATATTTGGATGCTAATAAAAATAAAAAGAAGCCCATGTAGTCTAATGGGAATGCGAGGAGTCAGTATTTGGTTTATTAACCTGAGATTACTTCAGTAATTATGTACTCATAAAAATATTATGCAAACATATATGACACTTGCCTACTACATCATATAAAAGATAATGCAAACACTTGGCACAATACTGAAATGTATGAACAGCAAAACTGCATGAAACTTACTGAACATTGCAGATGTAGAACTCAGAACCAACGTCCAGGACTATTTACGTAGTAAAATTTTCCAAAATACACAAATGTCCCCACTTTAAAATATATTCACTGGTAATGCAATGGAAAATCATTGCACATTAAGCAAATATTTGTTATTGTTGGACATTGTAAGTTAAAGTCATTCCTTTATCAAAAGAAAAACATGCAATTAAAAATGTCACAGAAGAACTAGCCATAGAAAGTGAGATATTTTAGAAATACTTATTTAATCTTTGTTACTTTGTTTGTTACTATTTTATAGTCCAAACAGATCAATGTAGACATTACTAGAATCCCAGAGTATAAATGACTTAACTTAGGATTTCAACACTGGCTTTAGAGTCAATAAAAATCGATGATTTCTGATTTAAAAAAATCTAAGTCAATAGGATAAATTGCTAACATATTTCCTTAGATCCAATAATCTGAAACGCACTGAAATGGATAGGGATTTTTTTCTTCCATCATTTTTGCTAAAAGTGCAAACTTGATTTTATAACTATATATGTCAGGGAACTGCAATCTACTAATATCTTCATTGAACTTGAGGTTGACCATATTTTTCAGATAACAATCTTCTTTTCTCTCCATCTTATCGCTTTTCACTATTATGCTGCGTAAGTATATTGTATAATGCATATTGTTCAAAAACCAATCAAATAGCACAAAATACTTCTCCAAGAAGTTCAGAAACGAAGACACACACTCATGTACATGTTAACACATATGCACACAGTTGTACATACATGTGCAACCATGCACACACAAGCACACAGACACAAACATCCAATAACTGAAATTACATATTTTTCAATATGCATTTTAATAGATATATCAGAAACCAGAAAGAATTTTACATAACTAATATACTTATTTTAAAAGTAATTTTATTTGTTATTCAAATATTTTAAGTAAATACACAAACCAATACATTTGTGTATAAATAGAATGAAAACAGTTAGCATGTATACTTTTATATTTACATTAAAGTTGGGTCATTTAAAGTCAAATAATTATTTTTGTATGGTTTTTTAGGGAAAATAAAAAAAACATTGCCACTATAGTTTAGACATCCCATTAAAAGGCCAGTAAACTGGTTGAGTATCTTGATATCATTGTTTTGACATCAGAGTGCTAATAATCTGCATGTTTTTGATATCCTAGTGGATATAATATTTTTATAATGCATGTTTTTATTTAATAATTTGCAGTGTAACTTAAAAAAATTCCAGTGCTTTTGCTAAAATTACAATTGCTTATAGCAGAGCCCCGCCCAAAAAAACCTTACATATACGCCCCCAAACAGTTAGTAAACCTGTTACAGGGTGTGGCTGTCATACCCTCTTCCCCTCCCCTAAATTTCTCCATCCCAGGGGCTGGGCTGCCCTTTCCTATGTAATCCAGTCATTTTGGCTACCTGGCCCTTTAAGGTCTGCTCTTTACGCCCCTTGGCCTGACTCTTTTCCTTGGCCACCCCTTTTGGTACGTGCTCCTCTTGGGCAACCCTTCCTCCCTCTCCTTGCATGGCCCAATTCAGAGACATCACTTTGGATTCTTCCAGATGTCCTTGTTTCTGGTTATGCTCTCCCTTTTATCTACAATAAACCTTCTCCTTCACCACACCTGGGAGCAGTCATGTTCCTTCCTTTTTATCTTTCCCTTTTTTCATTTATAAAAGTATAAATTCAGCTGTTTTCATTCTAAATCTATTGACACACAAATATATAAGTCTGTATATTCAGTTACGAAGATTTAAATAACAAAACTACTTTTAAAATAAGTTATTTGTTTGCTGATTTATTTTTTCAGTAAGTTATTATCTTGACCACGTCATAGGCTAATTCTTTAACTGTGCACAATAAAGCGGCTAGAAAGATGAGCCGGAAGTCTAAGAGTGGAAGACCTGAGACTGGGAGATGGCGTTTCAGCTGTCAGATTTAAGTTCTGCAAACACTCCGGAGAGAGTGTGGTGAACACACACATTCTTAAGCTCTTCTCAACAAGGCATTTATGGACTGTTAAGTACTTCCGGAGCCTCCCACAGAGGCCGATAAACTAAACAGAATGCTAGGCAAGCATAGAACTCTTATTTACAGTTAACAAAAATTGGAGTTCACAGTCTTGCTAGGCAGAGCAAGCTCAACAAAGATTCTAGAACCTCTTGAATAGATCCTGAAGTTGTGACTTAGGAGTAAGGGGAGGTCTGAATTCCAACTGGGTTTGAAGCCAACTGGGTACAAGCTCAATAGCAAACTAATTTATGATCAGTTAATCAAGCATTAGCTGCATGTCAGTAACAACTGGAATGCACTGGCAAAACTGCATTAACAGCAAGAGAGCAAAACAGGTGGAAAAACAACAGCAATGAACTCATAGTTGATCTAGATACTAGAGTTTTCCATATATATATATATATATATATATATATATATGATTTATATATCTTAAATGGTGAAAGATTTATATTTAATCTGAGAATTAAATCTATTTTAAAACATAATAGCATGGGCATTCAAACATAGAAACATCATAGGTGAAATCAAGATACTGAAGATGTGTTTTAGTAGGATATTGGACATATTCAGCACAAGATAATAATGCAACTCATTCAGATCGATAAAATGAAAACAGTAACATCTGGAAAATATACACTTAAAAGAAATAAAGTTTTATTAAAAATTAATTTTTCCAAAGGTGATAAGAAATGGAAAGCCACAGCCATTACACTTTGTAGAAACCATGAAGAATAAATGCATTGAAAACCATGCTCACACACAACACTTTTTGAAAATTAACTATAAGGAGAAAAACAAGAAAAAAAGAAAGAGCATAAAAATATATCCTACTACAAAGATTATTCCATGTCTCAGCTGTAATAAACAATTTTGTTATGAAACTTTCTTTACTAATCTTTTGACATAAATGAGTCAAGATATATTTCTGTAGGGAATGTGACTGGGAGTGTAATTGTTTTTTCTCTCTCTCTCTGTTTTCTGCTTATTTTTTTTTGTTTGTTTGTTCATTTGTTTGAAGGCAGGGTTTGTCTGTGTAGCTCTTCTCTCCTGGAATAATGTGTCTCATGCCTGTAATACCAACACTTTATAGTCTGATGCATGAGGATCATGGATTCTAAGTCAGCCTGGGCTGCATACCAAGACTTTGTATTAACAAAAAATATATAAAGCATAGTTGCATTTGGTCTAAAATGGGTTAAAGGTAATAGATGGTTTTAAAATCAGACTAGTTAACACTGGCAAAGATGGAGGGATAATAATAGAGAAGGTAACATGGGTTTTTTTTTAGTTATGGTTATCTTATATATTTTGATATGAGTTGTGGCCTTATGATTATTTGCTGAAATCTCTGGAGTCACAAAGCTGTGATTTGAGCTGCTATATGTGACAAATAAATTTATTTGTTAGGGTAAATAGATTATGAGAACTTTTTCATTTAAAGTAATTTTTTTATATGTGGGATTTGGAGAACTAAATAAACTTAAAAAAGGTTCCAGCTAATATGCAAGCTTTATTGCATGGAAATGCTATTTTCTTGTTTATACCCACAATAATAAAAAGTCAGTCTAATTTTCCATTTTAGCTTCCATTCAGCAAAATCGATATATAAATGATTGTTTTCTTCTCCTCTTTTAGCAAATGCTGTCTCTTAATGTGGATCTCCAGCTCTTCCAAGGACACAGCAGTATATGTGATACTGTGTTATACAATGCCAGTCCATAACAATGCCATGGGAGAAAAATGTGATTTTAGCTTAATTATTGGTTCTAGTCTAATCAAATATTCTCAAGCATTTCATCCAGGCATGTCAATGCCTTTTGATAGAGGAAACCTTGTACAAAGGCAGCCAAGATCACAAGAAAAGTACAACTCAAACTTTTTTTCTGTTTTAAACCTGTGTTGCTGGAACATACATCATGAGTCATCCTGTTAATAACATTAGAGAAGAACAGATGAAGCAAAAACCATGTGGTTTAGAGCAACCTGCCAAGAGAAATCTTCTAAAGCACCCTTCAAGAACTGCTTAACTTGATTTTGTCTCAAACATTGGGGGCTGACTGTGGAATTTAAGTTCAAGGCTAACATCCAGGTGACTATTTCCTGGCAGCCTGAAGGTTCCTAGACATGATCTGGAAAGAACAAGGTTACACTTAGTGCACCGTTTTCCACGCCATCTTATAATTCAAAAGATGCCGAGGATGCAGGCATTTGACTCACTGCTATTGAACAGAAAGGTATATGTGTTCCATCAATGACACTATTTTAATTTTAAGATCATTCTTTTCCATTAATGAGAGCTGTTATTCCATCTGCTATAAAATTTCCTAAATTATAAAGTGTGCTAGCACAAAAGCACTATGGGATTACAGAGGAGGGGCTTTACTGGGCTGAATATCAAAACCTGTGAAAAATCTACTGTAAACCTCAGCAAACAAACATTTAGGAAATCTCAAGGGATTCAGAAAACAGGATGCAAAAGTCTTCATTCCAGGAATTTGATTGAAATAAATCTTAAAAAAGATGACATCACATATTGAGCAAGAACATACAAACTTCTCCAAAAAAAATGATACAACGTCAGTAATTGAAATGTTACTATGGCAATGACAGTGATTGTGGCAAGCATTTAAATAAGCTACCTCACTTAATTTCCATAAAATTATTTTATTAAAAATGCATGCAGTTTTGGTGAGTTGACTCAGCAATAGTTAAGTGCATTTGCTACTCTTTCAGAGGATCTGGGTTGAATTCCAAGCATGTATATGGTGGCTCACAACTATATGCACCTCTCATTTCAGTAGTTCTGATGACCTCTTCATACTTCTGTAGGAACTGAGCACAGATATGGTGTGCATACATAATATAGGCAAAATATTCCTATGTGAACAATAAATAATTAATAAATAAACATATACGTGTGTATATACATTTCTGTGAAGGTACAGATAAATACCTTCTCTTTGTGTGTGTTCCTCTGTGTGTGTGTGTGTGTGTGTGTGCCTGTGTGTGTAGTTATACATAGTGATTTAAAACAAATCATAAAGTCTAGCATGGTTGTTAAGTTGTCAAGAGACAAAAATTAGAGAAGGTACAAGATACCTGGGAATGTCTGTTAACTAACCATGATCTTAATTTTTTGCCCAATCCTAAAGTAATTTGTGCAGTGTTTCATTAGGTCCAGTTAAAGGTTTGCATCACAAATATTAGAATAGCTGGCTATTAAAATAGTTTGTTCTCATTTAAAAATGCAATGTATAATTAAGAACTGTGGATTGGTAGTTATTCATCTATTATAATCATATTTGTAGGCATACTAGTCATATTTTCAATGTTAAATAGAGATATCTTTTAGATAGGTGGTCATCAAACACTTCAGAGACCACAGAGTGTGATATTTAAGATATTTTAATAACCTAAGGCTTTCATGACAGTGAGACAAGTTTGCTCTGGCAGCATCAATTTATTACAAAAAAAGGATATAGGCATTGAAGAATCTCCATATAGAGTTTTTCTTTCTTTGTGCCACAGTTAGCTACTGGGTAAAAAATTGTCCTTGCTTTGACTGTTGACAGTATGTTATTAAAATTGTACAAGCAGTACACAAAAAAGTGACTTCCAAACTTTACCAAAATGAGCCAGATATTTTAGGCTGTAGGCCAAAGATGGAAATACCAACATTGCAGTGAAACCTTGTGTGACTGTCCAGGAAGCCAGCTGCTTTCATCATTTCTATAGTTTTGGAAGTTGTTTTCTCTGCCCTTCCAGATTACTCGGTAATATTATAACCTTATCAGGTCACTGGTGAAGTTGAAGATGAGATTGTTTACTTATAGTTTTCTTTGATACCAAATTAAGAAAAGAAACTCACAAAAGAGGTATAAGGTTGAGAGACATAAAAGCTTAAACTATCTAAGAACATGTTTTGAGGTTTAATGAAATAGTTTTGGGACATTAATAACAATATGATAGAAAATGGTTTAGGCATAAAACTTTAAATTTATCAAGATAAGATAGACTAAATAGAGTATTTTATCCAAATATTGGACAAATGGACTGAACATTATGAATGTAAATCTTACCTGATAGTTGTTTTATTGTATATAGTTTTACTATTTTTGAGTTAAAACCTTTTCTTTTTATTTAGACAAAGAGGAAAAATGTTGTGGGATAGTTGTAAACTGTCTGAAGATATATTGCTCTGATTGGTTTAACAAACAGCTGAATGGCTAATAGCTAAGCAGGAAGTTTAGATGGGAATTCCCAATAGAGGGATATCAATGAGACAAATACTGAGTTGGACATATGAAAAGAAAGAAAAGTAAAAGTCACATTGTAAGACATAGATGAATAGAAATGGGTTAATTTAAGTTCTAATCTATAATCTAAGTTTTCATAATAAAAAAGTCTTGTCATTGTTTCTGTGACAATGAGCACATACATTTGTTTTAGTAGCTTATATTTTTTCTCATGAATAAAATGAAGATACTAAACTATTCTAAGCAATACAATCATGATTAATTGAGAGTGACATTATCATTAAGCTTGAAGAACTGCCACAGTTTGAACTTTGGGTTACTTCATATTATAATATACAAAGAAACGACCCCTTATTTTATTCTATGGTTGGAGCTAAGGACCCTGGTTGCTTACAGTCTCCACTTTCAGTTACTTAGCCTGGTAGTTGGTATCAAACCCTTATTGGTTTACATCATATTACTTGGTCCTGTTCCCTATTCCTGCTTTATTCTAGATTTCAGTATTCAGAAGAGCCAAGTTTCTTTATTCTTAGTATTGGTACTAAATCATGAGGGTTATCATTAGAGCTGCTGTTATTAAAACTGCAAATCATATGAATACATATTAAAAAGGTCATGTGTGCAGCATGATTTGCCATGGCACTGTATAACTAAAGTTCAGTGCCTTCCACAAAATTATACCCAGGTGGGTAGTGTGTGGAAAGGTTGGGGGAAAGAGTTTAAATAATGATCTTTACTTTTAAAGATATGTATGTATACAAACACAGAAAGCTATTTTGGCCACCACACATCTGGGAGGATTCTGAGGAGTCACAGATTGCAATGGGCAGTAACCATTTTCTCAAAATATTAAGCATCATCTCTAAGAATCTCTTCCAAATTTGACATCAAAAGCTACTTAGATAATCAATATAGAAGTAAATGTCCAAGATTAAAAGAAATGCAGTATTATAATTGATTATATGAAAAAAAAAGATACTATATTTTATATATGTCAACTTTCCTTTAAAAAGAACAAAAATATCTGATTAAACTTAATTTTTCTTCAAATTCTAGGAATAACAAGTTTTCCTTTTTACCAAAAATATGAGCATCCAGTGTCTAATTCTAATAGACCATACATCTGGACATACATACATGGACATTTCTACTATATGCAAATTGATAGACATTTTTGCATCTACTTTTTTAAAATTCATAGGCCACAAAGAAATATCATGTTGAAAATATGCATTAGTAACACTGAGATTTAAAAAAAATTAAGTAATTGGAACAGATTCTGTCTTGCAGAGTCTTAGGTATGATATTAGAGACACAAAATTCTCTTAAATAATCCTCCATATCCTAGTGTATTAAAACACATGAACTATATTCAGTTTAATGGAATTGAACTAGCTTAACACATAACTTTACAATGTGTGCCTTGATAATATTTAATTATTTCTATTAATTTTCATCCAGAGCAAAATAAAACTGGTTTTTAAGCATTAATTTTTAAATTTGTTCTTAACACAGTGAAAACTCAAGTATTTTAAATAATAAGTTTACTAACATGTTATGTTGTTTGTTATCCTATATTTTGCTTTTGGGTTAAAATGTGTAATCCAACACCATCAGCCTCTCCAACGTGGAAGAGACGTGTGATTCAAGTGGCACTTGATATGATCTGCAGATTATCCAATGTCACAGATTTTTTTTCTTACGTTTGGCTGCTGCAAAATGCAATCAACATATTTTTTTTCTGAAAAATTCTCGAGATAACAGTCACAGATTTATAAAGGCATGGATTCTCCAGGAATTTTCTTCCATTTAGTTCCATTTAGTTGGAGTAGCATAAAATATGGATAAGTTCTAAAGTAAAATTCAGAATTAATTCATTTTTATATCCCTTCCCCATGCATACCAAAAGATAGGGGAAGTTATGAGTATAGATAATCAAAATTTATCTTCATCATGTGGAACTTTGGGAAATGTACAGGAAAGTGCTGTATCTGCCTGAGGAGCAATAGATACCACGAGTGGAACTCTTACTAGGCAGTGTGATTGGGAGAGTGGGTGCTTTGCTCTGTAAAATGGAATGATGTTTACTTCTGGCACATTTCCGTCAATATAATCATTGTTTGTATATATAATTCTTTGAGAAATGGTGAAAAATACGATTTGTGGGGAGCCGAAGAGTCCCTGAGTGAATGATACCAAGTGGGTGGAGTCCTGAATAAATTTGTACTCTTTAATGTGGACGTGATCTTGTAAGACCTCTATGTTGTAGACCCATGGGAGAGGCAGAGCCTTCTCCAGGAGATTTTCAGTGGGATGGAAAGGTCTTCTTGTTCTGGTCGGAATCTGAATGCTGACTGTGTTTACTAATGATTGCCAGTACATGCAAAAAACTGGCAACTGCAACTTCCTTCTGCTCTATGACTACACCCTGAGATTGTTTCTCTGCAGGGACCTTATACCAGGCTAACCAACCTGTCCTCCTGTTTATACATAGCAAACACACTGAGATTTTAGGTTGTGGCTTAGTTGGTGCCATTCTATCAGAGAAAGCACCATCCACTTGATTCCAGCTTTTCTGGCGTTAGTGTTTCTGTTCTTTCATTACCTCAACACCCTGGTCAAGCCAGGCAATATGCACATAGAAAATGATGGATATTATTCTTAATAACTCAAGCATAAAAGAGAAAATCAAAACAAATTGCATATTATTTGACTTTAACAAATGTCCAGCTATTTTGCATTGGCACATATGAGCGCTTTGCTCTGTGTACGTAAGGACTCAGGGAGAATATGGAACTATTAGAGGTAACAGGAACTTCTAGAGACAAGAAACTAAAGATTTCAAAATTGGGAGTTTTTCTTATTCAAAACCTTATACACTCTAACCTTCCTTGTATTCTAGACAGGTAAAATTTACTCTTTCTCAAGATCATAAAAGTGTTTTAAACATAGGGAGTACCAGGAAAAGCTGATGGAAAGTGAAGTTTGTCCTGGAAAGCAGTTTGTGTTTCTTTATACAGAGGCAGAATAATGAACCTTGAAAAACATATTTGCTTATAGCATACCAATCTCTTTGGTTGTATTTTACTATTAGTATTACTATTATTAAGCAACAAGATATGAAATATTTAAATATGCTAAAATATAGTTATTGTACCTTTTATTGACTGTATGTGTTATACAAATGAAGCTTTGCATATATTTTGTAAAGGCAAAGGTATTTGGTGGAGAGATAATTGTACAATATGTTTTGTTTATTACTGTCTTGGCTAATTCTGTATGCTTTTGGCATTTAACCATTGGAACTCTGGGCTTCCATTTTGCTTTTTACAAACTTCAAATCTGAGTTGTGAGACTGTTTTTTAACCTTTTTGACAAAACACACCCAGAAAAAAATAAAGGACATGTATTTGGAGTGTTTCTCAAGCCATATTTAACTGAAGTAACAAATTGTCTTAGCCAGGGCTCACCATTATCAGAAGACAACTTAAAAAACAAAATAAAGAAAGATAACATAAAGAACAAACTAATTGTGAATATTTTATCTTTCTTTTCACTTAAATTTCTATCCTTAGAGTTTATTCATATTGATGGGTGTCTTATAATTATGAATCCAAGATGAATTTTTAAATTTAGACAAAATTCTTATCAGCAGATAGTGTATATGGTGGAAACTTATCATTGACAAATACAATAGAGATTAGTAAAATAAAAAATTAATTTTATGTATTACCCATCAACAATATCAGTTCTAAATACAGTGTTTGTAAAGATCAGTTACAATGTTGGAATAATTTCATTATAACTGTATAAATAAAAATTTTTAGAAGCTGAAGGCATGCTTAAAATTTCAACTTATTCTCAATGAAAAAGCATATTTCTGGTTTCTGGTTTCTTATCGAATTAAAGGCACCTAAGAAAATAAAGCCATAAAAATTTCTCTCTTTTGAAATCAAATAAACCATGGTGCAGAGTATATTGCTTAAATCACAGAATATACAACTTTCCCAAGCAATTTGTAAAACTGTATCCTCACTATAAGATGCTTGATTCTTTGGGGCATTGGGCATTGGCATTGTAACTTTCCAATGTGCCAGTACTCATCTCACCCCCTCCCCCAAAAAATTGAAAAGTCTGAAGGAAGTGTGACACGTTCAGCAATATTAATAATCAGATACTTCTACTGAAGTTACAATTAGATAGAAAACAAATTCACACTGAGCAATAGAACTTAGTTACCACTAGATGTGATGGAGAAACACCTTTGGCTTCCTTTCACACACATTTCCTGGAGAGGTAATAATTGGTCTCATAATTAAAGTGCCAAGATAAACATACATCAGTTAATGGATATGTAAAATCATAAACTCCTTTGTGAAATGCAGATTCTTTTTTAGAGTTTGGTGATAACTGTTTGGCAAGTTTTGTTATCTACTCTTAGTTTAAGTCTCTCTCTTTAAAAAAATACTTTAGAGAAACTGGGAGGCAGCACTATTCACTGCTTTACTGTGGCACACTGAGACTCACATAAGGTCAAGGGGCTTAAATCACAGGTGACACACAAAGCAACTACTTTCTGTTTGGGTATTTACAGAGAATCTCTGTAGCCCATGCGGTAAGACAATCTGAAAATTGGAAATTGGACACTCATGGTGAAAGAGTTTCCTATCTCATAATACATTAAAGTCCACAAACTAAAACCAATCAACTAAATACAGTCACACTGTGGAGATCTGTGGATATCGCCTGTCTGAAATAGCGATGAACACAATATCTTCAGTGTAAACTCATGCTTTATGAGGAACTGACTTAATGTGATTGTGTTTTCACTATTTGGAAAGATATTTCTCCTCTTCCCCAACAGTTTTACAGTACCTCTGTTATACTGCAGTCTATACATGCTAATAAAAACTGGGTGCTGTGTTTGTGTGAAGGTACGCAGGGTGTGTTCTGTCATGAGTTCATTTGTGTAGTCATAAATTATTGTCTATCTCTTAAATTTTTGTGTGGTTTGATTGAAGGAATAGCAGATGGTTCAAATTTTCCATTTGCTGTTGTTGAAGTTTAATAGAGCTTTTTGTAAAAAAAAACATGAAGACTATACTTGTTTATTTGGAAAAATAGTATATGAGAGTTTAAACAACAAAACATTGTTTTTTTTACTTATTTTTTATGTAACAGAAATAAAAGGGGAGAAAAAATCACCTACAACTGTCAGAACAGTCGTCCTTCATGAACTTCAGCCTGAGGAAATCCAATGTGTCAATGTGTGCTCTGAGAGATGCAGCTGAACCATGAAGACACAGTATGGCAGACAGATTAATGACACCGCTAGAGTTAACCTGCCTAATCTAGGAACAGAACAAAGCCAGAACTAGGACACTGCCCTTGAAGCTCCAAGGAATGCTGCAAGATGAAAATATTGGGGAGAGCGTCAGAGGCTTTCCCACCATAAGTGAAGATGATTCCCAAAAATACTGCACAGAGAGGGCAGAATAAATCTCAAAAGTAATACCTTTGTGACTGGGGGAGTGGCCTACGTTCATAGGTATTTAGGCCTGTATGCATGTGTGCTTTGTTTATATGTCAGGTTACGGCAGGTGTATTTTCTGTGAATTATTTATTCTAACATGAAAATGTAGGCATAATATGTCAGCGTAGGTTTCTCTACCCCTTCCTATGTAGACTTAAATTCAAACATGTAGGTTAGATGACTTCCTTGTGACTGACAATTTTCTTTCTGGAAACTCATTTGTTTCAATGTGGCCTTGTCTATTTCTTTCCTATACTCAATGAGAATATTGACCGACATTTACATTTTAGAGCCAATATGATTTATAGGATCTCTATAAATACCTGGGAATTTTTTCTTCATTTTAATCCATTTATGTTTAATAGGAGCTTTAAGTAATAGTTTACAAAGATGATAGTGTCTTAGGGTGAACATCAAATTATCTCATTCAAAGTGTAAGTGATTAGGGACTGGCCAAGATAGCTGAACAGGTAAAGGTGTATTTCATCAACCCTGATGACTTGAGTCTGACACGTTGGATTCACAGGTTGGAAAGAAAGACTCCTACAAGTTGTCCTCTGATCCATACACATAGTCACGTGCCCCCAAGCAAAGATAGACAAATAACTTAATATAGTGTTATATATTTAACAACAAAAATGTGTTTGATTAAAACATAAATGAATATGTTTCTTGCAAAATAAGAAAGAAGAAATAATTAGAATCCAGTTTGGTTGTGTGATGCTTGGAAGGCAGAAATGGGGCAAGAATAAAAAAAGAGAGGGAGCAGGACAGGCATTGAGGAAAGATGTGAGCTGGGACAACTAACTGGGAACAGTAAGGGGAAACAGCTGAGATAAGGAAATGTTACTTTCAGGAGTGTGTGTAATGCTTCACATCTACACAATGACTTTCAGGAGTGTGTGCAATGCTTCACATCTACACAATGCTTCATTAATGACTGAATTGCTTCCCGTTATCTCTGTTAAATGTTGTCTAAAATCTAAAACACCACTCTAATGATTTAAGAATAGGATGTATGAGGGAAACTGATTTTAAGTTGGGAATGGGGTTTATAGAGAATGAAATGGTAAGATAAAAGCTAAGAAGGTTGCAGAGACACAGGATATGTGTTTCACGGTGATGTTTAGAATACTCTGCTCTAAATCAACCACCTAAATTGACTGTAGTATAACAGAGGTACTCTAAAACAGAAAGTGGATTATTTCAGTGCATTCCTAGTACTTCTAAATAACATTCATTTTCCTTGTAGCCTATTTATCAAGCAAAATGACATAAGACAAAATCATGGATTTAATCAGTTTACTTCATTTAGTTTACTTCGTTCAGATGACAGGGAGTAAAATCCTTTCATTACATCTGCCTGCTATTAATCACTTAAGACTCGTGCTACGTTTTTTTATAGTCACTTGATGTTTGTAAGGAAGGTGACACTCAAACTTTATTAATTTATGTTACATTAGAAAATGCAATATTGGGACTGAACAGTTAGATCAGTAGTTAAAACCAGGTGCTGCACAAATCACTAGGTCAGGTTTTCAGATTCCAGTACCCTAGTAGTGTCCTCCAAATACCTGTAACTCCAGCACCAAAGGATCCTCTTTTTTTGACTATTTGAACAGGTACATGAGTGTACATCTTCACACACACACACACACACACACACACACATGTTTACACACACACACACACACACACACACACACACACACATACACATTTAAAGTTCAAAACCAAGCCTTCATGGCTTTGGGTTTGAAAATTTTTAATACTGCTTTGCAATCTTAAAAATGCTCCTCAATTTTGGATTTATGAAAATTGTGGATTATAGTCACTTTTAAAACTAGGATAGAATTCTTGTGGGTGCTGCCCTGTACCTTACTGATATTACTGCCTTCTGCCCACTAGAAACCAGATGCACTTTCAAGTCAGAGCAATAATAATGTCTTTGCACTTTGCCAAAAGTCCCCAGAATAAAGGGCAATAACCTCTGGTTAAGAACAATTGAATTGTGCTAAAGAAATTAAGCCTAAATATTTACATTTTTCAAACAGTATTTTACCAGATATAAAATGCATAATAGAAATAACACATTTAAAATAGATAACGGTGTCAGATTTTCAAGTGTGCAATTCTGTTTGAGATGTTTCCATCTACCTTAGAATTACATGCAGATGAATTTCCATGTACTAGCCCATGAGAGTAAGTTTAAAGTTGAGTAACAGCTATGTTGGACTTCTGAATTATAAATAACCATCTGTTCTTCACACTCTCAATAGACTGCCTTATGTATTCAAAAGACACAGATATTTTAAACAGCATATAGAGAGAGAACAGAAAGAGCAGAGGTTGGACTGGGGCTAGAGATAATTGACTGGGTAGAATACTTGCCATGAAAGCATTGTGACTTGTGTTCAGATCCCTAACACTTAATCAATGGATGAAGTTCATTCACCTGTCAAACCAGTGCTGGAAATCAGAGGGAGTTGAATTTTGGGAAGCAAAATGGCCAGCCATTATAAACAAAGATCGAAGTGTACGTCAGTGAATGACTCTGTTTCTAAAAAGTAAGGTGAAGAAGTGACCAATAAAGACATCCCTTAGACAATCTCTGGCTCACACAAGCAAGCAAGCTCACCTATATAAATATCACACACACACACACACAGAGAGAGAGAGAGAGAGAGAGAGAGAGAGAGAGAGAGAGAGAGAGAGAGAGAGAGAGAGAGAGAAAGAAAAAGAGGAGATAAGGGTAGGATTAAGTATAAGATTAAAAAATCTTTTTAGTTTCTAAAGACAGAAAAGAAACTCAAAGCAGAGAACACAGTTATACTCAAAGGACTATCCTGGAAATTGCTAGAATCCAGGTGCAGAATTCTAACGAGTGGCTGTAAGGTGAAAGTGAGAAGGGAGATTGGGACTTGGCTAACCCAGAGAAATCAGCAGTTAGATTATTGGCCTTATGTTCAATAGAGGCAAAAGAAAAAAAAAGCCACTGTGAACCTCTGCCTGTGGCTTCAATCTAAAAATAGAAAAAAGGATTTTTTTTTATTGCAACTCAGACATTCTTTGGGAAATACTCTACTTTTTTTTTCCTGAAGTTTTTATCCTTTATAAAAGTGTCTCCTCTTTTCGGGGCTGTGGATGGATTGCAGATGTGCAACAGACACTTAGATCCTTAGCCCTGGTGTCACTGATGAAGATTGAAGTGGCCTGAACCTCTGTGCTGATCTCTGGCCTCAAGCTCACCCATTTTCTTATGTATGCTAGCTTGTGAAAATTCCTTTAAATGAACTCATGCTAAAAGTGTCTCTTGGTCAAAGCATTAATGCTTCCCTTCCTGAAGATCTACATTGGTGCCTGAGGGATTCTACAACAAAAGTCACATACTGGATAACTTAAAAAAAAATTATGTCCTGACAATTTTAGAGGCTGGATGTTCAAGATCTGATGTCAGTAAGAGTGATTTATCCCTTCTCTAAAATTGACCGAATACTCAGTAACAGTAAACCCCAACAGATACAAAAAGTTGCAGTAACCCCCTGTGTCTTATCAGCTCACCATTGATTGATTGAGGGAGACATTATCAGGCTAGCAAGAAACCTGGCACTAAAGAAATTACCAAATAAGGATGATCCCAGCTAAGACCCTAAGAAATAGAGAAGAGGGTGCCTAAACTGGCCTTGCTCTCTAGTCAGACTGATGGATATCTTAAATATCACCATAGAACTTTCATCCAGCAACTGATGGAAACACTGGACTGAGCTCCCAAAGTCAAGTTGAAGAGTAGAAGGAATGAGAATATGAGCAAAGAGGTCAAGACCATGATGTGGACACCCAATGAAACAGCTTACCTGAGCTAATGGAAGCTTACCACATCCAGCCATACAGGGAAGGAAACAGCATAGGACCAAAGTAGTCCCTCTGAATGTGGTTGACAGCTGTATGGCTGGGACAGACTGAGGGGCCACTGAGAGTGGCACCAGGATTTATTCCTACTGCAGGAACTCAGTTTACTACTGTGAGCATCAGCTTATGTATGTCAAGGGACATCCTATGATGTGGGGGTACCTCCAGCTAATGAGAGGCAGCCAAACCCTCCCTCTGGCTAGAGGCACATCTACCTAGTTTTTGCTGTCTCATCCTCACTCAAACTCAAGCCAGGCTTTTCTCTATCCTATAGGCCTGGAAGTATAGGCCCTGAACTCGACAAGGACAAAAGGGACAGCCATTACTTTGCTCATTACAGCCAATATAGTCATGGATATCTCACACTGCCATCTTAACATGTTCTCAGAAAGCACTTCTTCACCATCAAATATGATTTCTGAGGTCATCAGTCGGGTTCCAGTGAGATTAATTTACTGTTCTTTCCTAGACACTAAACACTGACCAAATGCTTGTTGATAAAGATAATTGAGGGAAGGCAGATCTCTGTGTTTACCTAGGAGAAAGGAATAAGGGTTTGGCAGTGAGAAACTGTTTTTATGCATAGATAGGGGAATGTGATGAGTAAGCCTCCAAAAGCACAGGAGACAATTACGAACTGTGGGACACTTTCCAAATATGTAACAGAAAGGGAGTTAATTACAGCAAAAATCTACAGCAAAAGACAGCCACTTGATTCACAAAGCAAAAACGCCAAAAAGTCTTGCCTACCAGGGCCCTATCAGGGCTCCTGGCTCTGAAAAAGTCACTCATGAGAAGATGGCTGAACAATTACGGTATAATGTTGCAACTGTAGCATCTAGTTGCATCTACAACGTTGTAGATAACATGTGCACTGCTGTCAAGTGCAAGGGATTAGCGCCAACTCTCTTTATAACAGCCCACTATCCTGGTAAACAACCAGTTCCATCAGACATATCTACTTCAGAGGGAGTCATTAATCTCTTCTGAAGCAGGATAGTAGCCTCATGTTTCAATTCACTCTCTTATGGTACCAACCATTTTCACACAGGTTCAATCTTGTTAAACTGACGTTTATGCTTTCAGAACATGAGGAGAAAATCTATTCAAACTGGAACAGAATATGATGGCCACATTAAGGCTACAACAGAGACAACAGATGTAATTTTCTTACAAAAACCAGTGACTTTGTAGGCTGCTTGTTTCTAGGTAAATCTTACAAATTCTTCCAAGGAGGTAAGTTCTACCCATTTTTATTTATTTTTATCATTATAAAAAAAACTGTCCGGTTTTAAGACTTTTGTCAGATTGACTAGGAAGACAGTCACGTACATTATGCTAATATATATGCTATGATATACTTTCTCTGTACCTGTGGCTGAGTTGTTTCAATTAATTTAGTGAATCGCTGATTCTAATTCTTCATTAGAACTGTCCTGATTCTTTTACACAATCAGAGACATCTCTGCCACAAACTATCCATTTTCTAGACACATTTTAGCACTAGGATGAGCAGAATGAAAGCTCAGACTGATGACTACCCCCAGTAGTACACCATAGAAGAATATCTGTCTTTGCCAAGGATGTTTTACCTTAATCTGATTCTCCACATTGATGACCAGCAAAGCTTTCTAAAAGTAAGAAAGACCAACTGGTATAAAAAAAAATCAGTTAAAAATAATGACTTCAAGAACTTCCCCATGTGCATTTTCTGCATTGCTTCAAGTTGTTAAAGAACACTTCTTATTTTTTTTTACAGTTTTAAAAATATATAAAAAATAAATAAAGGGGAAAAGATAAAATAGCTAGACATAGAGAAGAGAAGAATATTCAAAAATAACTCTTTGATGACTGCTGCTGAGAGGAAATGAAAGGGTGCTGAGAGCTGGATCTGAACAGAGATTTGTGTGGGCTTTTCACAGAGATTTATGGTCAACTCACTGAATGCCCCTCTCCATTTCCCAGCAATTGGTTCTCCAGCCGCCGTGGCCTCGGCATATTCTTTGTGGCACTCTTGTCCCAACACTGTGGGTATAGTTTTCTCCATTCTCTCCCCTGTTCTGTTCAAGCAAAATTGTATCGGTTTGAACTCTGAAATTATATTTACACTGAAGAGAATGTCATATTCCAACCTCACAGGAGATTTTACTCTAACATTGCCTTCTAGAACAGTATGTTCACGGAAGGAAAAGATTAACACACACATAATAAAATAGCAAATTGACCTGAGCTTTTCGTTTTCCTTTAAAACCCCTTGTGCCCTGGGCCATTGAAAAAACATTAAGAAATAAAATGAGGAAAAGAGACTCTGCCAGAGAGATGTAAATAGGAAGAAAACCACAATGTTGGGGAGCTAAAAGGAAGCTCAGCCTTTTAAGTACTTTGCTTTAATGTCCTCAGCTTCTCACAGAATCCACATTCTTTGCTGTGTGACTTGGCAATTCGTTTCCCATAAAGGAAACCAAAATTATTACTCCACTCCTGGCTTTAGGCTACTCTGCTTTGATAATGGAATGTTAATAGAAGTGATAGAACAAAAACTTCAGAACCTTATTTTGCTAATGTCCTTACTATTTTTCATGTCTCACATCATGAGAATATGCTTCAAGAGCCTTTCTCAAAAAAAAAAAAAAAAAAAAAAAACTGGATGAAAAGAGCGATCACCCAGATGCCAGATGACCTAAAGCTTGGTCAACTATGTGGATATATAACTAAGACCATCTGGTGGGTGACTCTATGTCTTGCTTTGTGAATTTATGTTACTTGATGTTGAGCCCAATAATCTCAAAATTTCACCTAATAGAGGAGAAAAGTAGTTTCCTGGAGTAATAGCAGGATTTCCATCCCTGAAACAGAATTCTGAAACTAAGGATTTTATTTTAGGTTCAGATACTTGTTGTCTATATAGTTTTTAATAAACCTTTTAATTTTTCTGAATCTATGTTTAAGACTTAAATGAGAGTGTTAATATATATGTACAAGTATATAACATATATGATATGTTAATTGTATATAATTACTAAATAGCTATAAAGTATATAGTTGAAATAAATAAGCAGTGTAAAAATACTTTGTGAAAAAAATCCAGATTGAAATAAACATATGATTAAATTCTATTGACATAATATCATCATAACTTTTTAAATCTCTTAACATCTATCAATTTATTAATAGTGCCTGTTATTTATTAATAATTTGCTGATTATTGATGTAGTCAGCCAGAGCCATGCTGTAGATACATTTACAGACTAAAAAGTTCAGGCTGAAGGAACTTCAATAATTGCTGACCCTCATAGCACTTTTTTTCCCTAGTCTTTAATCAATACATAATCTACTGATTGCTCAAGAAAAGTGTCAACCATTGAAAATAAATTAATTTCTGCATCTGGTCACTAGGAAGCGCTACAGCATAATTCACATAAGACTATGTCCTTATATCTTTTGATTTTAGCTTGTTAAGTTAATTTGCATGCAGACAATGGTGGCTTGGTATATAAATAAGGCCAAACACAATTAACAATCATTGTAATCTCTTATTACAATCAATTTTGTCTACGCTGGAGGGTGACTAGCTTTCCTATATGGTCTTTACAAGGATACATTTTAGACATGCCTGAGGCCTATACTGACTCAAATTACAACATAGATTCCAAGATCACAAGAAATTAAATGTATTTTGATTTAACTTCTCCAAATGAGGACTGCCTATTTTTGAAATACTTCCCTTCATTAAACACATCAAGATATACACATTCAGCCCTAAGGAGAACAATAAAAATTTGTGTTTATACCATTGAGGATCATTCTGGAAAAAAAATAAGTCAACGCTTTATATATGTGGAACCATCCATTAGCAAAACAAAAATGTGTCTTAGTGAGCCTTGAGAGAAATCAAGGAAACCCTGACAATTGTCTGAGGCACAGAAACTATAATCTTGACTCAGGTTCAAGAATCCTGAGTTTACTAGTGAAGCACATCTCTTAGGTGGTTTCTGTTTACCAGCTCCACCATGATGAACTAACTGAGCTGGTCTCAAGCAGGAACTACCGTAATTACTGTGATAACAGCTCACTTAAGGTTTAGACTTTACAGGACACAGGCAGTACCGTATTACCCCTACATGGTGCAACTTAAGTTTTTAATAAGTGCTTAACATTTTAAGAAATGCTCTTGGATTTAAAAAAAAATGTTACAGATTCACAATAAAACAGATTCAGACATAAAAGACCACACTGTTGGATGAAAGTACGTAGGCTTGAGAGAGAAAAGAAAGAGAATATAGAGAATAAAGTAAATGGTTAAAAAAAAAGGTAAAGTCTTTATAGAGACAGAGTACAGATAATTATAGATTAAAAGAAATAAAGAAAAATAAGCCACATAAAAATGGAAAATTCACAGAGAGTCTGGATTATGTAGATTGTGTTTTCTTTAAAATTTTTGACTGTAAAGGAGCTAAGTACAGACAGACATTTCATTATATGGGCTGCCAAGTGGAACCAGAATGGATATCATGAGGGTATGACTTCAGAATTTGGGTCTAAGGATATGATGCTTCGGAAAGGGTCTTCTTTTGTTTTCACAGAGGACCAGACCGTATGGATTTCTTCTATTCCAATTTGGTATGATAGACCACACCCTCCTGAAAGGTTGCTGTGAACACCCTCAAAAAATTACTTCACTCAACTGCCAACTGAGATGACCCTGGCACACAGGTTACACCACGAAAGAAAGATCTAATTAACGACGCCCCCATTCAGCAGGAAGCAGTTTAGAGAGAAAAAAACTGCGTCCATGTTCCCAAAACATTGTTTATAAATGTTCTTTTACATTTAAAGGGGGATATGATAAAGATATGGATAATTTGCATTGGTATGGATTTTAAGGTCAATTTTGTTACATGTATATGTATTTCTGATCTTGTATTGTGATTGTGCAGTTCATTTAAAAATGTAACATATATAGGTTGTTAATGGATAATCATCAATGATGGTCAAGCTTGTAGTCATGTTAGTTAGATTTTTTAGAGATGCATAGATATATTTCAGATAATGCATTCTTCATATCTTTCAAAGACTGCAGAATATGGCATTTAAATGTTTTAATAACTTAGGGTTTTTCATGACAATGAGACATGGCTACTCTTGGCAGCACCAATCTACTTCAAGAGGAAGATGGACATCGAAGAGGATCCTTATGGAGTTTGATAGCCATTTGGGCAAGAAACTGCTCTTGCCTGGACTGTTGCATAAACTGGACATAAAGAACCCACAGAGAGAGGACTGCTGAACTTGCCTAAAGGTGAGATGGTCTTTCGGGGTTCCTGATTCACGAGAGTCTGCGAGACATTCTGCAGGACACAGCAGAAAGTGACTAAACTGTCTTTGGAATTTCCTGCTTCATGGAACTGTCTG
Organism: Microtus obscurus; assembly: GCA_963919715.1. Taxonomy (NCBI): domain Eukaryota; kingdom Metazoa; phylum Chordata; class Mammalia; order Rodentia; family Cricetidae; genus Microtus; species Microtus obscurus. Next base: position 32,917 of record CAWTZC010001201.1, read on the forward strand.
CTGGATACTATGGGCCTGAAGACCGAAGATAGATGCCCCAACGGTACAGAGGAACTTTGGGTGACTGTCCAGGCAGCGAGATGTCTCTGTCATTTCTAGAGTTTTCTTATTTCTTGTTTAGTATTATATCCTTCTGGAGTCTTTGATGGAGTTGAAGAATGGTTAGTTATAGTTTTCCTTAGTTATAACTGTTTTGCTATATGTAATTTTACTATGTTAAGATGAAAGTCTTTCTTTTTTGTTTAAACAGAAAAAGGGGAAATGATGTGGGAGTGATTTCTTATTAATAAAGAAACTGCCTAGGCCCATTCAATAGGCCCACCTTTAGGTGGATGGAGTAAACAGAACAGGATTCTGGGAGAAAGAAGCTGAGTCAGGAGTTGCCATGATGCCCGCAGTCCAGACAGATGCAGGCTAGAATCTCCCCGGTAAGCACACCTGGGGGTGCTACACACCTTATAAGAAATGGGCTAGTCCAGGTGCAAGAGCTAGCCAATAAGAAACTGGAACTAATGGGTCAGGCAGTGTTTAAAAGATTACAGTTTCCATGTAATTATTTCAGGGCATAAACTGGGCCATGCGGGCAGCCGGGTACAGGGACACAGCCGCGCCGCTCTGTATTACTACAAACCTCCAATCACAGAAGAGTCTTTTTATTCTTATATCACCTGAAGGCGGATTTAAATTAATACAGACAAATTATTATAAGGTTATACAGCTTTAATGACTCACGCAACCAAGGTTCCCAGCACAGAAACAGGAAGCAGAGAAGGGGAGCGCAGCATCTGCGCACCTAATTTATCAGTCCTTCTTTCGCAGAGGGCAAGACCACCCACTAAATGGGTGGTCTTATCTCTACAATCACCTGTCTAGAAAATTCTAATATCTCACTTGTTTTTGTCTTCTTTTAAACCAGCTATACTCTTTCCCAGGGCCACTATTCTCACCACTTCTGTGTAGATTCATTTGAAATCCTTACCTACAAAAGTTCACAACTTTATATTATTTCCTGTCTGTCACATCCTGACTACACTTGGTTCACAGCTGGAAGCTTAACTCTCAGCTCCACTGGCTCCTGCCTACTGGGCTATGCTGTACTTTCGTCCTACCATGTTATAGAGTCTACTCCTTTATCACCAGGCCCCATCTAATAATATAACTTTGGGAAATGCTTTCACTGACAGTACTGCTAAAGAGGTCAGCCAACACCTCCACTCTCATTTCTCTATTCTCTTCTTAGCTCCTTCAATCTTAACTGGTGCCCATTCCCAGTCTCAGCAACAGGTCCTCTCTTCATTGGCTAATCTATCAATTCTACCGCTTGTTGTTACAGTAACAAGCCAGGTTATGCCAGCTCCTCTTCCACTTTTACTACTATAAAACCCTATCCTAATTAAATTCAGGGCTCTCCGTTCATTCCAATCCATTGGTCACGGGGAGAGACTGAGTTTGCAAACTTGATTAAAATTAAGGCTCTTTACTTTTACATACGAGACTTGCTCTGGTCTCCCCTGTTGGCTTTTGCGGTGACTTGGCTGATTTGGGCATAAGGCTATCCCATAGGAAATTGTGTGTGTCAACATGTACTGGTGATGCTGTTGTAATCTGCTGGCCTGGCCTCCTATGCACTCTTTAAACAATAACCTGAAGTGGGAACTTTCCAGATCTTACCAGCAAACAGGCAAATAAAAAAGTTTCTATCTCCTCAAATCAATTAAGTCAATGATGTTGAAGGAGGCCACTTGTTTGTCCTGGTCTCCCAGAACCGAAATAACAACACAGAAACTGTATTAATTAAATCACTGTTTGGTTCATTAGATCTAACTTCTTATTGGCTAATTCTTACATATTGATTTAGCCTATATCTATTTTTTTTTTGTCAAGGCCTCCGTTTATTAGGGACAGGGTAACAACTTATATACCCCCTGAATGAGGGCTTGGGGAGCAGGGCACAGGAGCATGGAATCTGGCCGCGTGGTCCCAGTCACGTAACCTACATCCGGTCAGGTAGGCCAAGAAGTCAGGAGTTGCCACACCTAGTTCCCTGGATAGCTGGAATTTAAGGCAGTTCCGGAAGTGGGTGGTTCCACTCCCTGGTGTTGCTTCTTGTTCTATGTAAGATTAGAGAATGCAAGCTAAAGACCATGTATGTTTTTATTTATTCCTGTCTCCCTTGACTGTGTCTAGGACCTGACTAGTTGTTTTAACATCCTGTTGCCTTGTCATCTCCAAAAGAGATGGATTGTAAGTTACAAATCTGAACTAAAAAGTCTCCCTAAAAAAAAAAAAAATTATTTGCAATGTAGCAACTATCCTGGGGTATGTGTAACTGTTATTTTACCTTTAAAATTAATAAAGCATATTTGAATGAAAAAAAAAGAAAAAAAAAAGAAAAAAAAAATAAAATCCCTTAACACCAAAAAAAAAAAAAAAAAAAAAAAGTTTCTATCCAGCGTGCTCTGCACTGCCAGTGTCCCGTTGGTATCTCATGCCTGGCAGCTTTTCTTTTGCTGGGCAGCCTCACCCCCTTCCGACTGTAAATGCTAATTTTCTCCCTCCAATTCCTTCTAGTCTGTCTCTGCGACTGCTACTGCTGGTCCTGCAGGAACAGGCAGCATTAGTTGGATCCACGAGGTGGCAGTTTCCAGTTCCAACCCTTGATCCCCACATCTGCAGCGACTGGCTGGCCAGCAGCTGGTGGCTGGAGGTGTTGAGTAATTTTTCTTGTTTACTCCATGTATGAAAAACTGTGTGAATGGTGTGGCCACACGATTGTGATTCTATTTCAAATGTGTGTTCTGCATGGTCTCTATGTCTCTCCTGTTACTTGTATCTGTTTAAAATTCCCACCCTAGCTCTAAAAACATGGTTTCTTTGTGCAAAATGTGACCACTGCCATTTTGTTTGAATTGAAGATAAGGAGCCACCAGAGATTCATGAGGTTCTGTCCCTAGCCAAAGAGTGAGGGCAGCAGGTTCTCTACATGAGCCAGCTACATGACCTGTCACCGGCTATCTTTAAGCCATCAGCTATGCTTTTTTTTTAAAAAAATACTTTTATGCTTTATTCCATTTGGTGTATTTGCCTGATGGTTCACCTTGGCAGGGTCCGTCTATGCATTCATTACGTGCAGAGACCCACCTGCAGTGCATCTCCCTGCAACTGACCCTACTTTCCTGATAAAAAGTCAACTTCCTCTCACTCAAATTTCATTTTTCCCTCTTTTATTACTTAAAAAAATACCAATCCAAATTCTCACTCTCTCCCCTCCTCTTAGTCCCCTCCCTCTCCCTCCACGGACCCTCTGCCACCCCTCCAACCCTAAGGGAGTGCCATGCACCCATCCCTCTGGAAAGTCCAAGGCCCTCCCTACTACATCTAGGTTGAGTAAGGTTTACATCCATAGGGAATAGGATCCCAAGAAGCCGGTACATGCAGTAGAGACACATTTCAGTGTCACTATTAGTGGCCCCTCAGTCTGCCCCAGCTGTCAACCCCCTTCAGAAAGGCTTGGTTATTCCCATGCTCGTTCACTCCCAGTCCAGATGGAGTTGATGAGCTACCATTAGCTGAAGCAAACTATCTCAGCGGGTGAACCCCTTCATGTTCTTCAATTTCTTGCTCATACTCTCATTCCTTCCACTCTTCAATTGGATCTTGGGAGTTTAGTCCAGTGTTCCGATGTGGGTCACTGCCTCTGTTCCCATCTGTTATTGGGTGAAGGTTTTATGGTGATATTGAAGATAATCATCAGTCTGACTACAGGGTAAGGTCAGACACCCTCTCCTCTATTTCTTAGGGTCTCAGCTGGGTTCCTTCCTGTGGGTTCTTGGGCATTTTTCTAGAGCCAGGTTTCTTGCTAACTCCATAATGGTTCCTTCAATCAAGATATCTCTTTCCTTGCTCTCATATCTGTCCTTCCTCCATCTCAACCATCCCATTCCCTCAAGTTCTCAGTAATAAAAACAGCTTGGTATTGGAATAAAAGCAGTTGACCAATGGAATTGAATTGAAGATATCAATTCACACACCTATGAACTCCTGATATTTGACAAAGAAGCAAAAAAGATACAAGAGAAAAAAAGCATCTTCAACAAATGGTGCTGTCATAACTGGATGTCAACCTATAGAAGAATGAAAATAGATCCATATCTGTCGCCATGCACAAAACTCAAGTCCAAATGGGTTAAAGACCTCAATATAAATCCGACCACACTGAACCTGATAGAGGAGAAAGTAGGAAGTAACCTTTAATGCATGGGCACAGGGAGACCACTTCCTAAATATAATCCCAGTAGCACATACAATAAGAACATCAATAAATAAATGGGACCTCCTGAAACTGAGAAGCTTCTGTAAAGCAAAGGACACAGTCAATAAGACAAATCAGCAGCCTATCGAATGGGAAAATATCTTTACCAACCCCACATCAGACAATGGACTGATCTCCAAAATATACAAAGAACTCAAGAAATTAGACATTAAAATTCTAAATAACCCAGTTAAAAAGTGGTGTACTGAACTAAACAGAGAATTCTCATCAGAAGAAGTTCAAATGGCCAAAAGATACTTAAGGATGTGTTCTTCATCCTTAGCTATCAGGGAAATGCAAATCAAAACAATCTTGAGATACCATCTTACATCTGTCAGAATGGATAAAAATTAAAATCACTAATGATAGCCTTTGCTGTAGAGCAAGGGGAACACTCTTCCATTGCTGGTGGGAATGCAATCTTGTGCAATCACATTTCATTTAACCATATGCAAAACTCAAATTTAACTGTGTGTAAATGCATGTATACTTACTGTTAATGTTTTATGTAGTCTTTTCATTGTATCTCATTCCAGACTAAGAAAGCAATAAGTCTCATATTTTAAATTGGTATGTACATTTAAATTGCTTACAAAAATACTGTGTATGTAATCCAACCCTTCTTTAAAATATATTAAGCCGTTCTCCACTATTGTAAGCTTCTATTGCAAGCAGTTTTTTTCTTCTTTGTCTTTCACAAGTATAAATCTCACCTCTTGTGTTAAAAACCAGTACAGTCAAGCTTGGATTCAGTTCTCCAGACAGATTCTATACTGTAATAATAACTTATCTATATCCGATAAACAGCCTTCAACTGCTCAGAGATCTGAGGAACATGGCATTTAAATGTTTAATTATTAAAAGACTTTTCATAACAGAGAGGCAGATCGGCTGCTATCAGCAGCACTCTATTTCCTCCAGAGACAGACAACAGATGGGCACAGAACAACGTTCATCCACCATTCGCTTCCTCAGGTGAAAGCACTAGCCACTGGGAAGAACTGCCTTTCATCTAAACTCCTGAAGAGATCTCCAGACAGTGGATATAGGAAAATTGAAATCATTGACGTAGCTGCTCAGGGAGAGGTAGGTTTGTCTTCCTATAGATTTCCTAACACACAGCATCTTCTAAAACCTGCCAGGTCTTGTGCTAAACAGCAGAAGGCAATGCAGTCTGGAGGTCCCTGCCATTCATGACCATGAAGGAGCCTGAAAAGTGGCTCTGGGTAGCCAAACAATACATCTTCTGTCATTTTTTAATCAATAACTAAAGTAAAATTTTATCCTTCTCAAAGATCTCTCATGCAGTTTGACAGCTGAGAGGTTTTGTCAATTTAGAAGGACAACCTCACCAAATTTCAGTATAACTTCTTAATATGTTCTAAATAAAGGGTGTTTTAAAATATACGAATGAAGATTATTAAAATGTGTACCTGTAAATTATAAAGTTCTGAGGACAAATGAAAGTAATCAAATTTCTCTCTCAGGCTACCTTTCATAGCGTTTCTTTGTGCAAAAACATCTGTCACAGTCGTTCTGACATAATATCTTGCTGTTTATACAGTGTGTATGTCTAAAACTTATGTTTTCACAAACTCAGAGAATTCTTGTGAGCTGCAGGAAACTAAATGGAAGGATTCACCTTAAACAGGTCAGATACACGTCTTTCAATTCCTGATCCTGAAAATTTTTTTTTCTTCCTAAACTTAACTTTGTTCTCTGCTCTGCCAACACCTTGCCAGGTCCAAGAGACACACTGGATAATTCCACATCACAAAATCTGGATAGGAGTAAAGTGACCAGCTACCCCAGGAGGTGACCAGCACCCAGCTTTCTTAGGGCCCCCCAAAAGACTTTGATGCCCACAAACAAGCAGGAGGCAGTCTTGAGAACCCGCCATCCCAATCCCCTCAACCTACCATGCCTAATTCCCTCTCTTTTTATTATAAGAAAAAGGTGGGAATGCTGTAATCTGCTGTCCTGTTTTGTCACCCGGGTACCCTGTCCCTTTAAGAGAAAAGCCCCGCCCACTCCCCCAAACCCACATTGCTGCTAGGTGAGAAGATCTCCTTCCTCCTTTCCAGCCTTCTCTCTCTCTCTCTCTCTCTCTCTCTCTCTCTCTCTCTCTCTCTCTCTCTCTCTTCTCTCTCCCCCCTTTTTCTAGAAAGGCAGCTTCTGCCTCTCTTCTTCCCCCCTTTCTCCCCTTCTCCTCTCCACTCCATAACCCACTAAATAAACTCTATACCCAACCTTTCTGCTTGGCATGTCTGCCTGTCTCCTACACGGCCTCAAGCCATCCTCCAAGGGGACCTTTGAGGCCTCAGGTGACCTGCTGCCACCCCTGGTGGGACTGATCTCGAGTCACCCTCACGTTGTGAATGATATCAAATGCAGTACTATCAAATGTAAGCTGACAGTACCTTAATTTTCTTTAAGGTTTAGTCTTCCTCCCATTTAAAATCTGAGTTGTTTATTGCTTTGGGGAAATTATTTGTCCGCACAATAGAGAAAAATAACGTGTTTCCTTTCTCCAAATGAAAAAAGCAGAGAACCTGAACAGATTTGAGTCATTCTGCCCTCAGCCCAGGAAGACAAGGGTTTGATGTAGCATGGGTTAGGGAGTCCGGAGGGCAGTGCACAGATGTAGCATGGGTTAGGGAGTCCGGAGGGCAGTGCACAGATGTAGCATGGGTTAGGGAGTCCGGAGGGCAGTGCACAGATGTAGCATGGGTTAGGGAGTCCGGAGGGCAGTGCACAGATGTAGCATGGGTTAGGGAGTCCGGAGGGCAGTGCACAGATGTAGCATGGGTTAGGGAGTCCGGAGGGCAGTGCACAGATGTAGCATGGGTTAGGGAGTCCGGAGGGCAGTGCACAGATGTAGCATGGGTTAGGGAGTCCGGAGGGCAGTGCACAGATGTAGCATGGGTTAGGGAGTCCGGAGGGCAGTGCACAGATGTAGCATGGGTTAGGGAGTCCGGAGGACAGTGCACAGATGTAGCATGGGTTCGGGGAGTCCGGAGGACAGTGCCAGATGTAGCATGGGTTAGGAAGTCCGGAGGGCAGTGCACAGATGTAGCATGGGTTAGGAAGTCCGGAGGGCAGTGCACAGATGTAGCATGGGTTAGGGAGTCCGGAGGGCAGTGCACAGATGTAGCATGGGTTAGGAAGTCCGGAGGGGCAGTGCACAGATGTAGCATGGGTTAGGAAGTCCGGAGGACAGTGCACAGAAGTTGAACGACAGGGTGGAATTAAAGACTGGAGCGCTTTTACAGTTTACTGAAGAGGGCTGTCAATTAAACCTTCTGAAAGGATGCTGCACCTGGCTGTGAATCAAAAGACTTCAGAAAGAAAGCTGTGTCTGCCAAAATTGGTTGGTTGGCTGGTTAGAATTTCAGTACTGTGGGGGGATTGGAAAGCTGTGGGTTCAGAAGCTAATTACTTTATCTTGAGCCAGTTCTGCCTTAGGAACAGCCATTCCTTACGCCGCTCTGTGTCAGAAGCAACACAGCAATAGATAAAAACCTTTTAGAATCTATTAACTTAGCAGGCAACTAGCTTCTACCAATCATAAGCTAAGGCAGCTTGAGCTTTTAGTAAAGCTTCCTCCATCTAGTTCTACACCTTCCTCTCTGGTGCTTCCATCAACTTATTTTAAACCTGCCTTCATTTGTGACTTTCTTTGTTCTGGAAAACTATAAAAACGCTGTGAAACTGCTCCCATGTAAGAACATGGAATTTGGAGTAACCTAAATCTGTGTTCCAGAGGCCATCATCACTCAAAACAGCTCGAGAATAATGTCTCTTAATTCTCTCTAAAATGAGAGCTGTGGTTTTTGAGTCAACAATGCCTACAGCTTATTGAGAAAGATGGATTCTGGGCTCCGCTACAGGGACTGAATAGCTAAGGGGCACGGGGCACTTAAAACCCCAAAGGGTTAGACCAAGGTTTCAGGAGCCTTAAACTAACCAAATCTGCATCTAATTACCTTTTAAAACAGGTGCGGAGAGCCAGAACACGAGTTTCATGAGTCCACTGTTCCTAATGTTAAGGAAAAGACGTCATACCACTGCTTTGCAGTCACTGCCCAGAAGGAGTTTGCAAAGCAGGGCCGCAGTAAAAAAAAAAAAAAAAAAAAAAAAAAGAGGTAAAAGTAAGGAAGAAAATAAGTCATCTGCAGCTGCTAGCAAGCTCCCTGGCAACAGGTCTTCATTGGAGAGTCCCACCTTGGTAGGGATGTGAAGGGAACTTAATGGACCAGAGAAGCAGCTTGCATTTTCAAACATTAAAGAGGACATTTGCATGTTAATGTAAAGGCTCCATAGCTAGCACAAGAGCTGAACTGCCTGGGAGCCCTACCAGACAGGTCTGTGTTATGCTTCCCTGGAGGGTGATATGGAGGTGTAAACGCTCCTGCCAACCAGGAATGAGCTGGGTTTACCTATGCTAATTATCGGCAAGAGTGTTGAGTTCACTGCTCTAGGGAAGATGTGGAATAAATCTGGCTGGTTGCTTCTAATAAAGCACAGCTGTGTGACTCGACCCTTCTGACCTGATAGAAGTTTGGGGAAATGGAAAGTAACAACTTTGTCTTCTTCAGACTGTAGTTTACCAATATAGTAATCATCCCTTTCTTGCCTGGGCTGGTTCCCTGAAACTAAGCACGTTATCAGATGTAGAAATTATAGCATCATAATACAGTTGGGAACAACACTACTCAGGAGAGGACTAAGCTGTAAATAACTGTTGCCACAGTCTGCCTGATCCATCTGGGTAGCAAGTACCTACTAAGCAGGTAGGAAATGAATGCATGGTGGATGTCTTGGTTAACTGGAGGACTTAGAGACAGGAGACATAGGGAGGATACAACTATAGTGTCAATGACCTGCCTGGACAAAAATACTTCTTACCAGGGTAGGGGGCATGGGCATTGAAGAAATTATAAGTAAGGAATACAAAGACATATAGAATAATAAGACAGAAACTATAAAACAGTACTAGGAGGGTATTCCAGGGATTACTCCTGAAATCACCCGCATTATTTTTCCACAGTTTTTATACCCAGTGTAAACTGGGGGAGAAGGTAACAAAAGGTTAACTCACACAGTCAACTCTGAGACATCCAATCATTAGCATTCTGTTGTCTAGGTAGTGAGGTGCCCCAAGTCATGTACTTTAGTTCTCCATTTAATATTTTTATCTTGGTGGTAGATAAGGGGGCCTACTATAGTGCTTTTTATATTTCAAAGGAATTCAAATGACTAAGTGCATTTTTTTTAAAAGGACAAAAAAAAACACAAAAACTAACACACATTTCTCAAAATATTAGATATCTTGTCGTCTCTGTCATAGAGACATAACTGGTCAAACAGAATGTAGAGAAAATGCCAGCGTTTGGAAACTCATGTTAGGGGTTGTGTTTGAAACTCACCTTAGGATTTGTTTGCCTACCCATTGATGCCGAAGGGGAAAAAAAAAAAAACGGGAGCAGAGAACTTGCCAGCAGAGTTAAAGGAGCAAGACTTGATTCAGTGACTTTGTAGTAAGAGAAGGAGGTGCCACACACGTCTGCTTAAAACAGTGACCACAGAGGAATTCCACAGTGAGCTGTGGAAGTTCGAGGCCCAACCGTGGGTTTAGGTGGTAGAGCCAGCAAGGCAATTGCATCTTATGGAAGGATTTTAGCCTTCTTCTGAGAGCTGGATAGAAAGGCGGACACTTTGTGATAATTGCTTTTCTGAGGATTAGCTAAATTACAGAAGACTTTCTTATGCTATGGTAAGAATCTCCAGAGCTTGGGAGGTCACTTTTGACACAGGTAGAGAAAGCATCTAGGGCAGATTGTCTAAAGTAGAAGCTTAAAGAAAGTTGGATGTGGCTCATAGTACAGGAGAAAACTGTCCAGAATTTAGTGAGGTTGAAAAGTCATTCAGTCTGCATTGATCAAAGGAAGCAGATGGATGCCAAAGGTTACTGCCATTCTGGAAGCAGGAACTCTTTCTCCACTAATTTATTTACTTACTTGGGAACCCAGGAAAAAGGTTTAAGACTCAATCTTTGCTTAGCTCTGTTCAGCCTTTGCATGCTGATCATGACTTAACGGTTTCAACTCTAGGCAAACTCAAAGTATTGTTGTTTTGGTAAGGTTTATCGAGTCGATAGTGCAGCTAATCTGTCAGGTTCCCAGCGAAATCACACAGGAACATGGAATTGGAAGGTGTGTTCCCGATTGATTCTTCCAAGTGGGATCAACCAGGTTAAACACTGTCACTGCTATTTAGCCAAACACATTAGCAAAGAGCTAAGAAGGGCTGAGTTCTGCCAATACTGTCTAGATGATAAAAAATCTGCCTTCTAATTAATAAAGGATAGGCAGTTTAAGAAGTATCACACATCTTCTTTCTTTCTTTTTAATTTTTTCTGAAACATTCTTTCTATTAACCTTGATTGGCCCCTATCTTCTGGCTTCAGCCCCTTAAATTCTGGGGTTATAGGCCCATAACACCACAGGAGTCTTACTACATTTTTAAATTTTATTTTTAATATTATAATTGCAATACTTCTATCCCTTTTGTCTAGGCAAACCATCCCACAGAGATATATATCTTTGCCCTCTTTTGAATTGATGCTCTCTTTTTCATTAATTGTTACATGTGAATATATGTTTATGAACATAGTTAGTGACTTAATATTTTAAAATTTGTGCCTGACTTTATTCTAAAGATTGAGGTTAGCAAAGAACCTGACACAGCTTTATATTAACTAGTAACTAGCCGTCCTGAGAATGATATATTGGGGTGGAAATATTGAAGTGTCTTTGACAATAGCATTTTCCTTGATATGTAGGTGCCTGGAAACTCCACAGCCACCTAACCTGCTTGAGCCAGTGGTTCTCATGTTCTTGGCTCATGAATCCATTGAATGGGATTCGCAGACCACGAAGTGTGAGCTGCAGAAAAAAGTTTATTATGTGTTCATAGTGGAAGTTTCAGAGAGAGACAGAGAGCAATGCCACTTGAGTTAGACATGGTGGTCAGGCATATCATGAACAGATGTAGTAAGGAAAAGGGAACTTGAGAGAAAGACCAAAAAGAGCTGGAAGTAACAGAGAAATCACTCTTAAACTCTGGCCAGCATAAAAAAGGAGATAGAAGAGAAAATCACGAAGAGTTGAATTCAGAAATGAAGCAGAATCAACAGAACATGGAAGCTCATGGGGTCTGCATTAGGGGGCACAAGAATCCTGGGAAGGAAAGGAATATTGTTTTACAAAGGGCTAGTTATTTCTTCCTAACTCTTTAGCATTGCTCAAGTGAAGGCTCCCTCCTTGGATTGGTCTCATGTTTCTGAGAGGTAATCCCTTAGCCAGGTCATTGCTAAGCTTTCACCAAGACCAGGAATGTCATACTCTTAGCAAGAAGAGAATGAAATCCTCCTTTAATGGGTCTTTACTGCTTGTGTGACATATCTTCCCACTGTGCTTGCTAGAGATGCATACTAGGTTTTTCAAAGCCATAAATTCTTAATAATATCCTTTAGTATTTTACTAAAGAGCTTAGATTCCTGTAGCTTGGTACTTTCTTTAAAGGCAAGCATTTTGACGCATCAAGTTGAAAATAATCTGAATATTCACTTACGTATTTATGTTGAGTTTTTGCAGGCCATCCACACTAGTATGAATTTGTATATGACTCAAGTGTATAAGATAAGAAAATACTTGCTTCTTTATTGAAAGAAGTACCAGAGATACAATCAATGGTAAACTGTGTGTTACATTTGTGAGACCCTGAGCTCCATGCCAACACACTGAAAAAAAAAATTAATAAAAGTGAAAGATAGATAGATTTGGAAGGTATAGGAAATTCAACAGTTCAAACCTCGTTTATGGGAAAATGGGAGTCCAAAGTGAGAAAAGCCCAAACATCCTAGCTTTAACTTTCAGTCCATTCCTGAATCATGGCAGTTTTTTAAAATGTATTTTTTATTAAAATATAATTACAACACATTTTTTCCCTTTCCTCCTTCTAACCCATCCTATGAACACTCTTATTTTGCTGTCTCTCAGATTCATGGTCTATATTTCTTTTATTTTTGTTTATTTGTCAGTCAATGTTTCAAGGTAGAGAAGCATCCACAGTCTGACCGAGCTTTGACACTATGAACTGAAATAATGACCAGCTTAGTACGATGGTTCATAAGTGTGCAATAGTGTTTTTACATATCTTCATGATAGCCAACAGCTTTCCAATTAGGGATATGGATCATTTAATAGTAGGAAAAATACGCCTGCTATTTGAAACCTGCCCCACTTCCCCAGGGGGGCGAGTGAAGCCATGTGTCTTGGAGGATAACCTTCAGCCGTCACATTACTAAACCAGCATAATCCCTAACTGCATTTTAAACATCTATCCTTGTACCCACAGATAAGTATAGTTCATACCCCTCATCAAGGAAAAGTCTCCTTGCACCAGACAGAAACTATTACAGAAAACCACAACCAGATTTCAGAGAGCAAATGACAGTGTGGTATCCAGTCCTAATGAATATATCCTGACAGAGTTTTGATCCTAGTTTGAAGGAAAGGAGAGAGTTAGGATAAATATAATGTAGAAGGATGGGAGAAGTGGGGAAAAGGCTGTAAGAGAGGGAAGAAGAAACAACTTAAGGGGGGAAGGGAGGGCTACAAAGGAAGGAAAAAGTTGGAGGGAAGTATCAGTCCACTGAGAGCTGTGATCTTCAAAACCTGAAGAACATTAGAGAGGGAACATTGAAGCAGGGAAATGGAGCCCGATTTTATCATTAATAGTTGCTGGCTTCTAAAATCCACTAAAATTGAGTTTTATAAATAATATTTGATTTTGACAGAAACTAATTTTCATAGCCACACCATTAATTAGGTATACCTGTTCTGCAGCTTACTAGACAGAGTGTGGAAGGCCTTAATGCCATGCTTTATATTTTTTAGATTTGTCAGCAATTATAAAGAATGTGGATCTATTTGTATATTAAGTTGTATGTTAATGGAAGAGTGTTAAATAAGTATGATTGTTTTATTTAAAGCGTACAGATATGAGGCAAACAAACCTGCTAGTAATTGTTCCTTCATCATGCAGTTGAGTCAAAGACTTCACTGTTGTTAAGGATAGCAGCGCACTTAACATTAATGAGAAAATTATATTTTCTGGATTTTAGTAAAATACTTTCTTGGAAGATGTTACAATGTCCCAATTCAGTTATTTTTCAGATTAGTTTATTATTGCATACTTTTAATTAATTGTTCAGATAAAAGGTGTGGGCTGGATTATTAATGGACTGTAGTCACAGTTATTTTTAAACTAAATAACGCATTGACTGTTATTAGATAATAATTAAATATTTATTTGTTAATACATGCTTATGGAGCAGAGTCCCCCACCACCACCTCTAAATTCATGTACAACTTAATTCTGTTCACTGGTAAGTGTCGACCCTCAGTATATAAACTTGGCACTGGTAGAATTGTCATTGGGGTCAGCTGCTCATCACATTCCAAAAATGTTTGCATGAGCAGAATCAGACTGTGATTGTTAAAGTGCAAACTTTCTCTTGTCCCTTGGCTTTAAATCAGTAAATCGATTTTATTTTCATTTTTTTTTTAAAAAAAGTATCTTCTTTATCCATTCAGAAGAAAATGAATATTGTCAGTAGGTCTTATGCAGGTCAAGAAAACAGGAGCCATTGGCAGGATGTGTTTTGCTAGGAAAAGGAAGATAACAGAATAGAACCATTTTAGGCTGAAGTTTCAAAATAAACTAGAGAAAAACACCTACAACTATCAGGTGAATGGCCATAAAGATAAAGCCATCCATCTGCCTTAAATGAATGAGATCCAGGAGAAGCAGGTAGTGAATTTTGAAAATTTTATCAACTTCTACCCTTAGGCTCCCCAAATATGCTAATAGTAAAATCTAAGCCTTTTTTGTATATTAAAATGCAGTGATATTGCTGATGTTTCTGCTGCTCTCAAAGAGAAATAATAATTCACCATTCATGCCTGAATTGAGAGATGGTCAGCAATCACTCCACAGAATGGTCACATTTAGGTCAGTCTAATGTGTGTGTTTTAGGGGGCTTCCTTTCATGTTAGGGACCCTTTTATTTCAGAATCTGTTGGAATTGGGGCGCTGGAGTTGCGTCCCCAACACCCTGGTCGCCTGGCTAGCTTATGCCCAAAATAACAACACACAAACTGTATTCCTTTAAGCACTGCTTGGCCCATTATATCTAGCTTCTTCTCGGCTAACTCTCGCAAATGGACTAGCCCATTTCTTCTATTCTGTGTAGCACCCCAAGGTGCGCTTACCGGGAAGATTCTAGCCTAAGTCCATCTTGGGTCGGGAGTTTCATCGCGAATGTGCCTCAGAGAGGCAGAGCTATCCTGTCTGCCCGCGGGACAGGAGCCTGGCGTCTCTGAGCGGAGCTGCATGATTTCTGACCTCACTTCTTCTTCCTGCCTGCATACTATTCTGTTTACTCCACCCACCTATGTTCTAACCTATCAGAGCCAAGGAAGTTTATTGAACCAATGAAATCAACAGATTGATATATGACACTCCCACATCAAGAATCCTGCATAGAGGTTCCTCTATTTGGATGACTGGTAACAATGCATCTGAGTCATGGGGATTATGTCCTCCAGCTCCGGAGGCTGAAAAGTTTTAAGGTGTCAGTAGACTGAAGTCTGGTCCCAGACTGCTTCTTTGTTCTGAGACTGTGTAGAAAATGCAGGGTAGTTTTCTGTGAGATCACTAATACAGTTCATGAGGACACTATCTTCTTAATCTCCTCCTGAGGACCCTACCTCAAAATCATGTTAGATTAACTACTGGGGTTTTGACATAGAAATGTTAAGGTAAGAAAAATGTTTAATTCATAGCAGCATCTATAAAATTCATCATTAAATTCTCTGTATGTTTTATTTAAGGGAGTGTGTGTGTGTGTGTGTGTGTGTGTGATTTTGTGTGCGCATGCACGCCCAGAAGGCCAGAAGAGGGTTTAGAACCATTGGAGTTACTCAGAGGTGGTTTTGAGCCATCAAATATGGGTCCTGGAGATTGAATTTCAAGGCTGCTAATAAGACAGCAAGTACTGTGACCATCTGAACCACCTCTCCTGGTCAAGTACTTTTTAATTTAGCAAAGCCTCTTAGCATGCTTAATTGTATGGGTACTTATTTATTTCAGTAGATACAATTCAAGGTTTTGAAATTAATGCTAATTTTTCTTGCCCTCTGAACTTTGATATTTTAATCCTGAAATTTTTAATCATGGTATTTAGTCACATTTTTTAATTTTAGCTTTTAGGATTATTTTTATATGGTTCTATTATTCTTTGAAAATTTCACACATTTTATTATATTCTTTCCAGATCTTCCCCAACTCTCTACCTACCCAGTTTCATATTCTTTCTTTCTCTTAAACAAAGCAAAGGAAAAGCAAAACAACAAAAACATGGAGTCCAATTTGTATTGGCCCACAACTCCGGAGTGTGGGACTTGCCCTGGAATATAGCTGATATACTCAGGGTCATGACATTGCAGAAAATGGTTTCTCCCTCTCCCAGTCAAGTTTCTAAATATTGCACAATTTGTGTTTCCCTCCCACTTCACGTTTGGAGAGTTAGTTGTATCATGAAAGACCAGAGAATAGAAGTTAGGGTGCAATGTTTCTTTTCTCTTGTTAATTACTACATGGTTCATTCTGCAAAGGGTAACTTTAAACACAAGGGAGTGTTTTTTTATGCTTGATTAATATGATTTATTATGCAGAATTATAAAAAACAGTCATAAAAATGTCAGATGATAGATATTTGCATCCCCTTCCCCCTTCGAATGCACCCTTATTTGATGAGAGATTTTCAGTAGCATTTTCTTCTTGTTCGCTTACTATATTATTAAAATAAAGGAAAGATGATACTTTGTAGAAGAAAACAAATTGTGATTCTCCTTTAATGCACATGGGGATACACACATACACACATAGTTACTCACATTCACACACACATATCTTGAGCATGTTTTTCTCACTAGATCAATATAGCAAAAACACTGTTTCATCATAAGGGTTAAATGTATTTAAAGGCAAGAACAATTTCTTTTGACAACCATGAAGTTGATCTGTTAAAGGAGGTTCATTTTTTCAAATAATTATTACAGCAGTCAGTGCATAGTCATAGTCAGTCAGTCATGGGTATCAGCAAATAGAAGAAGCAAAATAGAATTTGTAATGAATCAAATTCTCTGAGTGGGGGGATCACTGCACACATTTAGTTGGTAATCTGTCAAGTCCTGTATCTCTAGGAATAGTAGAGTTCATACAATGCTAGAGAGGAAAAGTAATAAGGATGACATATTTCTGTAAATACTGTTAGCAATTAATACATTCTACTTTGAGTCACAAAAATCCTGTTGTAATATAGGAGAGATAGAGATGCATCTGAAGCTTCTTTAGATTTGAGAAGATTCCAGGTCACATGCTAGAGAAGTAAACAGGATCATAGTGCAGGACTAAGTGTCATGTTGGGGAAAGAAATTTCTAGCATTAGCTTTAAGAACAACCCAGATGATAGTCCGTGAAAGGGCTTGGATAACCACACGTGAGTGCCAGTGATATCACAAAGGATGTCCCGGACAGTGATGATTTAGCATAATTGGAAAGGAGCAAGCCATCAAACTGCAAATGCTTCAGCATGGTATAGTGTGACTTCCATAGTTTAATATCTACAAAGCCTTGGCAGATGGCTTTTCTCCTAAGCACTGATATGCCTATGTCTTAGAGAGTGGAAGAGTGAAGAGAAAGCACTTTGCAGCATGTAAGCACTGTACAAATTGTATTTACAACTCAAAAATTATAGTGAGACATTGAAGGAAAGCAGACGTTATCGTAATGGAGGCATAAAAGATGTCAAGATTAAATGAATTTCTGGTGAGGCCCTATCTAAAATAAAATAAAAAAGATCAAAGTGGGGAGGAATAACAAATGAAGAATTTATGGTAAAATTAATACTGGACATTGATTTATTGAGTCCCTGGGAGCAGACACTGACAGAGTATTGCTGTAAAGCATTTACGCAGTATCTAAGTGTAATTAAAGGAGCAGAAAATAGAAAAAGAGCAAAGAAATGAGTTGCCCTGAGAAGCAGATTTTGCTACCAGTGCTTCTGAACTTTAGCTTCTTGGGGAGAAGGGGGAAGCCTTATTTCGGGGTCATCTGAAAAAAATCTGCTATCTCCACCTCAAAAAAAAAAAAAAAAAAAGCCTTAAGACGGGGCATGGCCTGGAACAAGGAAGCTCTCTGCAGCTGAGATGAACCCCCAGAATTTTAGTGCTGAGCAAACTGGTCAGGAGGAGAAATCGGACATGTTTGTATCACTTTGCTGATAAACTAGAAATGGCCTTCAGAAGTCCTCTTTCCTAGACGGGAGAACCTATCAATTCACCTGGGCAATGACTCAGTTATTCTGCAGACCATAAAATCAAGAGTCTTCAGTTATTCTTTCTTTCTTTCTTTCTTTCTTTCTTTCTTTCTTTCTTTCTTTCTTTCTTTCTTTCTTCCTTCCTTCCTTCCTTCCTCCTTCCTTCCTTCTTTTTTTTTTTTTTTTTTTTTTTTTTTTTGATTTTTCGTGACAAGGTTTCTCAGTAGCTTTTGGTTCCTGTCCTGGAACTAGCTCTTCTAGACCAGGCTGGCCTTGAACTCACAGAGATCCGCCTGCTTCTGCCTCCCCGACTGCTGGGATTAAAGGCGTGCGCCACCACCGCCGGGCTTCAGTTATTCTTTCAATGGGAAATTTTTACTCAGTAATGCCTTAGGAAAGATAAAGACAAGGCTCAATTTACATTAAGAAAAATCAGTTTGGAAAAATGCTGCAAACGTTTTGGAAGTGTGTAAGTATGGAGACAGACCCCTAGCTAATTGTTGCTCAAACGAGATAAGTAGCATGGCAAAGAATGAAAAATTTAGAGAGAAAGAAATAAGTTAAGATAACAGCTAAACTTTTTTATTTTATTAGATGTAGTGCAAAGTATATCATCTAGGATACATATATGGGTGACTCCTTTTTCATAGTTCCATTGCTTGAGACCTGAACTCAGATTTTCAGGACCTCTGGTTTCTTCTTGCATGTAAGATGTCTTTTGATCCATGAGATTTCGGTTGCATAGCCTTTGCCTGAAGCACCCTTCCACATTTCTCTGGCTCCACTTACTGAAGTAGATGTTGAATGCTTTATCTCTTAACTGTGGTTATTAGCTTGTTAAAGAACTGACAGACACTCGGCCTCTTATTAGTGGTTCATGTACAATTCTGTGACATCCAACAGGGTCCTGTTGTCTACAAGTCAAAAGTCTGGGGATGACATTTTGTGTACTTTTGAATGATTATTTTCTTTTTATCAGTGAATTCCACTACCGTGTCCTTAGAGAATTTCTTTGGTTCCCACAGATTGAGGAGTGGTCCCTGTCAAACTTCTTTGCACTCACAGGGCACACCCCCTCCTCATCCTACAGTATAAACATATCTAATTTTTTTAAAAATGTACTTTATAAAAGAATCATATTGTTTGTGAGGTTTCACTTTTTTTGCCCTGTTGCCTTTCTTGCCTTGTCTTATTATATTGACTTAAGGATTACCTGTATAATAGTAGATGACTTTAATTAAGGTGGGCTATTCTGCCTTGATATGGTTTTTGAAGAAATGGCTAGACTTGGCTATGTATTAACAGCAATAACAAATCTCCTTTTTTGTCCGAAAACTTTTTATATGTCTTACCATTTCTCTTCTGCCTAGGGAGGAACTTCATTCTCAATTTCTAAGGAGCATTGGATATAGAATATCCAGAAAAATTAATACATATTAATTTTAAGAAAAATAAAATCACTAAACCACATTAAAAATAAGCACTGATTAAGTGGATATGTATTGTATACCCAGTCTTGAAGTAAGAAGCAATGAAGTTTGGTAAGTACAAGTACAGTTAGTGAAAGACTACTGGGTTACATAATCTAGGATAGTTGTACATCAGGAACTTAAGGCAAAAATGAAAAGAAAAATTCTTGAGTAATTTAAAATCCTTAGGTAACATGACAAGCAATCCAACATGTCGCTATTAGAGAAAATTGTCTTCTACTCAAGAAAAGAAGTAGAGTAATGGATATCCCAGACAATGTTTTCAGTACTCATATAACATCGGGTGAGCAAGCAGACCTGTCCTTGGGACTGAAATTGCTCCTGCAAACTTCAGTGGTGTCATGAGTACCTTTGAGTATTGATAACCACTTGGAATCATTTCACAGTGTGCCTCCACTGAGTATGAGATCAGATGGAAGGTGCTTTACACAAAAGTATTTTATACAATGGACCATATGTTGATGGTTACTTTAGAAAGTGGTACATTTTGTTGCTAGGTGAATTATTCTATAGATTTCATTTATTATACCATAGGGGGATATTTTGTTTATATTTTGTGTATCTTAATTAGGGGGGCCGGATTTTATAGGTACAGAATCTCTGTCCTATATCAAAGGTACTATTCAGCAGGCATCCAGGCTCTCTGGAGAAGCTATCCATCCTCTTTTCTGCCATGTTCCCTAAGCCATAGGTAAAGGCATTGTGTTGTAGGTACACTGACTGATGTTTTGCATCCTAGAGTGACAAGTTGTGGACCTCTCTAAAGGTCTCTCTTGGCTGCCAGGGAGAAAAACTCTCGGATAAGACATGAGAGTTGCTCTTCTTTGTGGCTGTAACCCTATGTATTCAGAGTACAATTAGAAATGATGTTTGTTTAGGAAAAAGAGCAGTCATATGTTCTCCTGACATGTCTATGACCTCTCCAGCCACAAGCTTGCAATACATGGCTTGAATTCCCTCGCACTGTGGACCTTCAGTCTAAGACAGCACTTGACAGTTTCCACATTAAAAATCTTCACGACTGCACTATTTGTGAGAGTTGTCTTCCTCTCACTTCTAATGGATATGTACCGATGCCCTTGTCTTTTTGATAGTTTGAGGTCCCATCATTGTAGTGGCTCTAAGGATGCCAAGGTCTCCGACAAACCTTCTGTTATTCTTTATCTGCCACAAGAACGTATATCTGTGCTTAATTTTTATTTGTAATTTAGTTTTAATTCTCATTTCTATAGCTGTTCTATTGCTGCAAACTGACTGGAATGGCTCTAGGCCTTACAGAGAACACCCAGTGTGATGCCGCAGATCCCAGCTAATATGCCCTCTCCTCTGATCTTGCCTTTCTGTTGTTGCTTTTGGTTTTATGGATTTTTTTTGCATCTTCTGACAACTCTGATATTTTACCTTAATTTGTTTTGAGTAGTACTTTTCATTATTTCTGGGATCTGTCCCAAGAGATAAGATGATTATTTTTTCTTGGCATTTTAGTCTGATATTGATAAACACCATCTTCTCTATCTTTCTGATCTACCCACCCCCATGCAGTTCAGTGCTCAGCATCTGATCTCATGCCTCTGCTGTTCTTCCCTAATTCCACATAGATACTTTTCAGTCAGATCTAACAAACTTAATATACAGTTTCACTCAGTCCTCAGAAAACCTGACACCAATTCACATGCATGGTAGAGATTAGGGCTCCCCACTATCTGTGACGGGGATTCTTGGAAATAGGTATCTAGGAAGCAGATACATAGGATGATAAAGAGGTTTGTCTGTAATAATCTGAGAAAAGCAGGGTTAACACACATAGAGGTGAGTCCATAATGCATTGGCAAGGCAACAGAAGCTTCAGCTAATTCAGAGGACTTCTGGAGCTTGGGAGAACTGACCCCAAGTCACATAAGAATGCCAAATATTTTTAGGTACTGTCCACAAGTATCATTCCTTTCTGGACACTAGCCTCATGCCCAAAAATGTAGCTTTGAAAAAAGCAACATTTGGTGAATGAATATTCCAAAATAAAGTCAACTGTGTTCTATTCCTTTAGCAATGGGTGAAGGATACATTGCTTTAGAAAAGATGACGAGGGTAGAAAATCTGATACCTTCTACAGACTCAGAAAATGCTGGAAGTCACTTCCCACCTTCCCTCCTTCCTTCCTTTCCCTTCTTCCTTCCTTATTTTCTCCCTTCCCCTTCCTTCTTCTTTCCTTCTTTTTTTCCTCCTTCCCTCCCTTCCTCCCTCCCTTTCTTCCTTTCTTTCTCCCTCCTCATTTTCCATCTTTCTCCTTCCTTCTACTCTTCCTTTTCTGATCTCTCTTCCACATATTTTCAATTGATTAGTGTTAAATTACATGGTTATTTTAATTTAGCATTGTGTAATTTTTGCTCTTTTATAATTTTTTTCTTTTTTCCTATATGAGTTCATAGTATTCTTAACATCTCGACAACGCAAAACTTTAGAATGTATTTTTAGCTCCTTTTCCCAATATCTTTGGTCATAGTTTTTCTTTATTCAGCATGGCCTTTCATTCCCTCTATAATGGAATTTTATCTAGTTTTCAAGAATGAAGTGAAAAATTGCTTCCCATTTGAAGCCTTTTTGATTTGAATTCAGCAAAATGGTGAGATATTAATACGGTTTGTTCACTCGGTTAATTAGCTCCAAACATCATAATAAAAGTTGATTTAAAGAAAAACCAAAACTTGATTTTAAAGTTCTGGAGACAGTATGTCTGAGAGCAGGGTACCAGTATGGTGAGGTCCTGCTGATAACTCCTTTCCTGGTCTGTAGATAGTCATCTTCCTGCTCTGTGCCTACTCGGCAAATATTATACATGGAGGTTCCAGGGCTCAGGGCCTTCTTATCAAGGCACTAATCCTGCTTGGAGGGCATCACTTTCGTGACCTGATCTTGGTCATCTCTAAATCAGTGACCATATGAATTGAGTGGGGATGTAACTTAGTTTGTGTTAAACATTATTCACAAATACACTTACCAGATCCTTTCAGTGTACAAAGTGTCAGTCACCACTCTGTGAACCATGAGTTCTTAAAATGATGGCGTAATCTTATTTCTTTTTCCAGTGACTAGCACAGAGACAGACACTGGGGTAGACTAAAGTCTGAATAAATCCATGTGGTACACTTTCCACATTTCTATGAAATGGCAAGTTTGGAACTATACATTAGTAGGATATTGGTAATATTCAAGAATCAAAACTGTGAAACTGGTTAATTAGTTTTACTTAGGGAAAGGGACTATATTCTCCAAATATAGAAAATTGTGCTTGGATTTGACACAACATTACAAAAATATAGTGAATTGGACGAATGGTGAATGTCTTAGTATTTTTTTCTTAATTTACTATCACAAGAATAGAGATTACCTGTGGAGTGTTTAACATGTATCTTCTGCTCTGAGCAATTCATAACACTGGTCTAAATCTGAAGAAAAAATTGAATATGTTGCTAATTTTCTGTGATACATAGCTACCTGATTCACACTAAAAACAAATGCCAAACCCCTGTGAGGAAAAGATCAAGGCATGAACTTCGGATAAATGCATTTCTGAATTGCTTACTCCCCAATAACTGAGTGCATGTGATGGTATACATTGTGAACAATTTTATGAAGATGCGCTGTTAGATTACATATTGTATATGACATACATTTTTAAAGTATCAATGTTCTCTAACATTTTGCATTACTATATTATACAACATTCATTTATTTATTAATTTTTGCAGTAATAAATAGCAGAACTTTGTAACATTTTTTTTTGTTTTCTTTTGTTTGGAGACAGGGTCTCTCTACGTAGCTCTGGCTCCTGGAAATCCCTCTGTACATCAGGCTGATCACAAAGCTCACAGAGATCTGGATGTCTTTGCTTCCAAAGCACTGGAATTAAAGGTGTGTGCTGCCACACCCTGCTATAATATTTTTTTTAAAGTAAATGACTCTTGGACTTCTTAGTAGCAATGAGCACAGGAGTTCAACATTGTCAGAGCTTCATTATGCCCATCTATCTTTTGCATAGCTTCTCGATTCTCTCCTTCAGCTGGCATTGACTGACACTCTAATACTAATTCCTGTGAAGAGCATACTTGGTGGAAGAAACTGGGCTTACAAATTAGAATTGATGTTTGGCTTAAACTATGATATGAACCCAAGTTTCCATTAGCCAGAGACAGTGATAAATACAGGCAACATATCAAGGCCCTTTGAAAATTAATGGCTCAATAGTAATTTAAAAGGGGATGACTCACATTCCAGTAAATCCTCATTACTCGGAGCCAGTCCAGCTGTAACCTTACGTATTCTTAGAAGAAACTGATTATTGATCATAAACATTAGTCTTCAAGTTGATACATATAAAGAAATGAGAAATAGGAAAATACCCCTCATATTAACTGCAGTAATCACTACCATGGATGGTATGTTGAAGGAATTCAGATATCTTTAACTACATTTACTTGCAGAAGAAATATTCCTTCATTCTTTGAAAATCCCTAGGTTTGTTCCCTGTAAAGTATGACTGAATTTCATTTCTAGGTAATGGCAGCCAGCCCATAGAGCTTTCTACAATTTTAGACTTATAACCTCTTTGCTCAAATATATTTCCCAGTTTAAATGGAATAGCACAAATACAAACACAACTGATCATTAATTTCCTGCAGAATTTTTTCAGAGATAGTCTCTTAAACATGGAGTTTAGTTTAATTAGTATCTTGACTTTTAAAACATTGAGTAAAATATATCTTTTTGTATACTTATAAACATCCACATTCATTTATTATATTCTTTATAAACTTCTGTTACATTAGATATGATTTAGTAATTAGTAAGTGCTTTAGTATTTATAGAAAAATTATAAAGACATATTTTATAATGTGCAAAAACAATATTTATAGTTTATATGACACATGAATATATCTAATAATAATATCACATATATAATATATATATATGACTATACATATGACTTAGTATTTGAGTTGTATATAGGACTCACTGTTTTACTAATATAAAACAGAGTATTCATAAAAGAAAAACCTAAATAAAGAGCAATATAAGATAATTGTAATTAATTATCAACAAACTTTTTTGTAATTAAGCCTAATTAGAAACACTGCTACATTTAAAAATAATTTGCACTAATTGAGGACTATGCATGAAAAATCAAGTAAAACTGAAGGTTTTTGTTGTTAAATTAAAATGTAGAATCGCTACCATGCTACATAATCAGAAATTCTTAAAGTGATCAATTAAAGACTGGACAAGAAGTTATTTATTGCTTTTTAATTTTTTCTGAGCTCCAAATTTTACTAGAATTAGCCTTTTAATTTTGATGATTCACAGAGCATCTCTAATTTTACCTTGCATCTTTTACAGTAAATATATTATTTGAATATTGAATATATCACCTAATAATATGATCTGAACATCTATAGATGTTGCTTTATCAGAATGAGAGAAGCAACTCTAGTGAAAATGATATAACCTTAGTACAACTAATTGATTAAAGGAAGAGAAAACACAAACTACCTGTATTAGGCATGCTGGGTTGAGGAGAATTATAAGGGGAAAATTCTTGCTCTGTAAAATATGAGAACTTGTGTTTGGATCCTATGCTGGTTAATTCAATGTCAACTTGACACAAGCTCCTCAGTCATCTGAGAAGGTAACTCCGTTGAGAAAATATCATAAAATCAGAAGCTGGTCTGTTTAGAGGTCATTGAGAAGGGCAAAACAAACACAAGATCAAGAGACATGGGTCTGGGGCAGGTTTTGCCAATATAACTATTCTTAACATAATTATGGGTTTGGGGTTCCCTGCAGGCTCCCCAAGGTGATGGTTTCTGTAACAATCTTTAGGGGGGAAACGGCTCCCAACATATTCCTCCTTTCTATATAAAGGCAAGTAGTTATAGGTGGAGGGCACCAAGACAGAGTCAACCATGGTGTCAGATCTAAGGGAGAAGGGACTGGGACAAGGAGAGACCCTCCTCTCGACTGGTGAAGCAATTTACCTCTCCTGGGAACAGAGGGGTGCCTTATGAGTAGCATTAGTTTCTTGGGAGCTCTCAAATAAAAGGTATCTAGTAGGATTAAAGTAAGCAGATCACAGGGCACCCTGTCTTAGGCTATGTGGAGAGCGCCCTCGTACCTAAAAACCATGCCATGTTGAGCCGGCCTGTACGGCCTCTGTATGGTTTGAAATTTAGGTGAGGATCCACACTAACTCCCGTCATTGGGCCCCTGTATCTATCATTAATGAAAAATCTGTGAGGTGCTCCTTAAACAAAAGATATGATATAATTTTGGCACCAATAACTCCATCTCCAGACAAGAAGAAAGGGGCACCTTCCAAACCCAGTATTCACCTTTTAGTCTGGCCCATGGTATGTCCTCCCTTCCTAAATGCCTACTCCACAAAAAAGTTACGTGTGCTTGCCTGCCATCAATTAGGGAGGTGAAAAAAGGGATCAAAATCCCTAATTACTAACGGAACCTAATCTCATAGCGGAACTGCCTTAAATTCCAGCTATCCAGGGAACTAGGTGTGGCAACTCCGACTTCTTGGCCTACCTGACCGGATGTAGGTTACGTGACTGGGACCGCGCGGCCAGATTCCATGCTCCTGTGCCCCTGCTCCCCAAGCCCTCATTCAGGGGGTATATAAGTTGTTACCCTGTCCCTAATAAATGGAGGCTTTGACAAAAAAAATAGATATAGGCTAAATCAATATGTAAGAATTAGCCAATAAGAAGTTAGATCTAATGAACCAAACAGTGATTTAATTAATACAGTTTCTGTGTTGTTATTTCGGTTCTGGAGACCAGGACAAACAAGGGGCCTCCTTCAACATCATTGACTTTGATTTGAGGAGACCCAAAATGAAAGTGGGTGGTTCCATTCCCTGGTGTTGCTTATTGTTCTATGTAAGATTAGAGAATGCAAGCTAAAGACCATGTATGTTTTTATTTATTCCTGTCTCCCTTGACTGTGTCTAGGACCTGACTAGTTGTTTTAACATCCTGTTGCCTTGTCATCTCCAAAAGAGATGGATTGTAAGTTACAAATGTGAACTAAAAAGTCTCCCTAAAAAAAAAAAAAAAAAAAAAAAAATTATTTGCAATGTAGCAACTATCCTGGGGTATGTAACTGTTATTTTACCTTTAAAATTAATAAAGCATATTTGAATGAAAAAAAAAGAGACATGGGTCACTGCTGATTTTTATTTGGATT